>PVNU02002589.1:0-600000 GCA_003013855.2 Liriodendron chinense
AGGGCGGTGGGGCGACGGATCCAACTCTCCTAGTTCCTGAGGGAAATGATGCGGCTCTATGACTTATAAACTAGGTCTCATGAAGACCGTCCAAAGGGAATATAGGGCCCACAAGAGGTTATGGAATCAATCCCAGTCACTCATGCAAAGGGACGGGCTCAATCTGGATCGATCTCGGTGATATTGGCTTGGAACGGTGAGATTGGAGCGGGCCACGTAATCGTCTTACAGTTACCCGATTTGAATGAGAAGGAGAAGGAGAATTCATCTCAGCTACGACGCCTGCACGGTCAAATGAGCTCGACGTGTGCACGCGGTACACACAGGTCCCCACCATGATGCATGTGATAAATCTACTTAAACCATAAGATGACTATATATTTTAGGCGTTGAAATCAAAATTGGGACAGATCTGGGATCAAGTGGGCCATCTAGGGTCTGATTTCTAATTAAGGCATTTGTAGAATGATTGGAGGGCTAAAATTCGACGTGTATGGACAAAATGAGCCCAAAAGCTTGTATATGAAGTTTTGAGTGGAAACGATCGTCAGAAGCCATAATAGTTGAAAAAGTCAGTTTAACTTAAGTTTAACAAATGGCATTTTCATAATTACCTGAAAAATGCATGATTTCAAAATCCGATCTTTTTACAACATTATAGGATTATTTTAAGTAGTTTTCGTAAAGGTCGCCTATCGAAACTCTCACGGATGATCTGTTGTTTTCAAACAAGGGTAAATGCTCATATTTAATAAAAGAATTAAAATAAAATTTCAAAAATTCTTAAATAAATTTTGAAAATCCGAGGGGTTACAATCACCTAATCTAAAATGTTTAAAATATAAGGAATTAGAAGCTCAGCTGAATAGTTTTGGTGTTTAGTTTATTGGTAGAGTCATGGATCCTGGATTTCTAGCGACTCACCCGGTCTGTTTCAGGTTCTAAAAATGTTTTTAACACACAGGAATTCTACTGTGTTGCAAGCAATGATACATCTGCACCATATACATGGCGGGCATGCATAGTGATCAGGATGCTGATTTACTACACCTGGATGGTCGATGGCCCATCAATCAAGGACATCGGAATTTGACGGCCATCTGTTCAGTGAGTACTGCAATTGGATGGCAAACTCAAAATTGAATCCGCAGCCACCCTCATTTAACAGTACTGAATGTGTGCAATAATACAATGGTCAGAATTGCCAATCACCACAATTTTTGGGCCATGGCCATCGCACAAGTTGTCTTTATCACGATGAAAGTTTGCCCTGTGGAATTTGAAGATTGCACTTCACAGAATGTAGAACACAGTCTGCTATGAACAATTGGATTCAACCCCGAATCAACCCGTATATATTGAAGCCGAATGATCCGATTAGCATGATCTATACTTACGATGAAAGGCTAGATTGGTTGGATATCAACGATAAATGATCTTATTAATCTAGAAATGATTATTAATGGTTCAATTGGACTAATATTGAAGATGAACAACCCAAGCGTACTGAAAATGAAGATGGATGGCTTGACTGGGTTGACATTGAAATTCAACCGCCTGATTGAATAGATGTGGAAAACGAGTTATCCAATTTCAGGTGATGTTAAAGACAAATTAACAGTCAGATTGGACATGTATCAAAGATAATTGAGCCGATTAATCCAAAATTTAAGATTAACTGTCTAACAGGAATGTAATTGAATATGAAGAGTACAAATGTGAATGGTCTGTTTGGGCTATTATTGAAAATCAAATGGCCTGATTGGACCAATATAGAAGCCAAATTGTCTAATTCAAACCATATAGTAATGAATGGTCAGATTGGATAGATATCAGAGATGCACTTTGTACAAAATTATGAATCAACAATTCAACTAGATCCATATTGAAGGTGAACGGTTTGATTGTGATGATGTTGGAGATGAATGGTCCAATTCTGCCATGGTATAAAAAAATCGATAGCTTGATTAGACTGATATTGAATCTGAATGGTCTGATTCAAATGGCATTAATGATGAATAATCTGATAGACCAATCTCAAAGATTAACAGTCTGATTTAAGGCCCACTTCTACACCATCAATCTAATTTCCACAAAGAGCACTTTGTCAAACACGCGTAACCTAATAAATCCACTGGCCATTAGATGTGGGCCAAACTTGGATGTGATTGCCTATGGCTCGATCAGTAGCGACTACTTACCGGTGGACGGTGCTCTATGGGCCTCAACAAGATGCATGTGTTTAATTTATCCACATTGTCCATCCATTTTGCAATTTCATTTTCGAGCATGAGCCCAAAATGAGGCAGATCCAAATCTCAGGTGGACCACACCACAGGAAACAATGGTTGATTGAAAGCCCACAACTAAAAACTCTTAGTGGCCACAAAAAATTTGGACCAAGCGGATAGTTGTGGTTTCACTTCATCCAAGTCTTTTTGACCTTATGAGCAAGTTGGATAGCAAATAAAGATCATGGTGGGCCTTATGAAAGTTTGAACAGTGGGTGTCATTATCAACACTGCTTCCAACGGTTGCGGTCCACTTAAGCCTTAAATCTAACTCATTAATTTTGGGCTTATACCCTAAATGGCATGGCAAAATGGATGGTCATTGTGGATAAAACCCATATTACTTCACGGTAGTTCAGAGGCCCTACCTGTGCTAATTAAGCTTGAGACCAGCGGGGTTGTACCCAATCCAGGTCCATTCAAGAGAGGTGGCATCAAGTGGCCCACTTCTCATCTATTTCTTCCACAGCATCATCCATATTTTGTAAAATGCACTTCCACATCAAACACGCGCGCTACACCATAAATGCATGACTTTGACAGTGGCCACTAGCTAGACATGACCAAACATGCTTTAATTTCCACAATTTAGAACCACTCGTCTCAGCGGCTCAAGCACGCAAAGATGATGCTACACCATAAATGCATGACTTTGACAGTGGCCACTAGCCAGACATGACCAAACATGCTTTAATTTCCACAATTTAGAACCACTTGTCTCGGCGGCTCAAGCACGCAAAGATGATCAGAAGGTGAAGCAAGCAATACCAATTATTCATGCAAAAGAGTCCCATACACTTTTCTTTTTCCCTGGCCATTGACAGCCCTTGTTTGTCTTTTTCTTCCCGAGTTCATGAGTCATGGTCAACAAACAATCCGAGCTTGAAGATGCATTGGACATAGTTTCATGATTACCGTATCTCACACGGCAATGAACTTTGCAGCTACTCAGTTTTTTATTTTTTATTTTTTAAAGAAAAATGGATGATTTAGAAAAGTAGCTGGCCCAGTCTATTGAACCATGCATACACAGGTCGGATGATGAGTGGTTGAAAGAGCTATGTATACATGAGGGTAATATGCACCATACATGTATTACGTTAGGATTGCATGGCCCTATGCTCTGGCCATAGTACATATGTATTAGGGTAAGAGTACGATGTGACTGGAACACTACGTGTGTATATAAATGGTTGCATTTGGGCTCATTGAACCCCGCATCAAATATCAGGACTGTCCATTAAGCTCCAAACGTATTTGTGGGCAGGAGATTCGTGCGTACCAATGGATCTCTTTCATCCATTTGTGCATACCATTGTAGTTAGGAATTACCACGTCATTCAAAACTGCATTAATCTGAAAGATCGCACTTCGAATTTGCACGAAGTAGTATCTCCGTGTCACTCGTAGATCCCTAAAGCACATGAATTGAAGACTATGAACTACAATATTGGATAAGTCCATCCATCTCGTACTCAATTCATTCGGTGGACTCGACTCAGGACCCCATACGGGTGGCTAAGTCTGTTAACCATCATCTCACATTCCCCTTTCAATTGCAACTTTTAAAAAATTTCCATCCATTTTAAGGACACCAATCTAATGTTTAAGAACACTTACGGTGCTTTTTAATCACATTTTGTACATCTAGTAAGCCTTCTCATGGATGGCCCATTTTTCGAAGATGGCACACCCATCAGATACTACCAGTTACATCCATATATGTGTATTTGGGACCAAATTCATAGATGGATGGTCCAAAATAATAAATCACAAAGCTAGGTTTAATGTGGAGAGATGGCTCTGCTGTACACAGGTATTACTGGTTCCACTGCATCTTATCCGACTAGGAACAGTCGAGATTTCTGCATCCGCCCATGGAGGCAATTACATGCAGAATAGTAAAACAATCGTATCCATTCATTTGCTGGGTGCTTATGGTAGACAGGGTACAGCCAAAATTCACATTGAATGGATGATCCTTGCCATTGATTGAGGAAGTGAGTATTGAACGCAGGATCATCAGCTCATCATGGTCTTGACCATTACCGATTTCTTGAAATTTGAATGCAATTAGTTGCAGTATTACATGGAAGGGGTTTAAAAACAAAGTAAAAAGCATTCAATCTGTATCTAATTTATAATATGAAACCGTCCACTGAGGACAGGATCCTCTGCACCTTCAGTTATAAGCAGCGTAAAACACCCAAGCTCTGTGGGGCCCATCATGATGTATATGTAAATCTACCCATCCATCAAGTGAGAAACGCTTATTTGAACCGTAAAGATAGCCAGGGAAAAAAAATTTCTAATGAACCACTGCCACACGATTGGGAAAGTACAAAATTACAGGACTTGGATTTTTCATCCGGTATAATGTTGACATATATGACGTGTCAAGAAAACTCTATTTGCGTGTGGTCAAAATCTGTGGGCCCCACCATAATGTATGTGTTTTATCCATGCCGTCTATTCATTTTGCCTGATCATTTTAAAAATGGGCCCAAAAATGGGGCAGATCCAATACTCAAGTGGACCAAACCGCATGCAAGAAGCAGTAAGAATAAAGATGCCCACAGTTGTACCTACTGTTTTCTGTGGTGTGGTCTACTTGAGCTTTGGATTTGAATCATTTTTTGCCTTTACCCCTAAAATGATTTTAAAAAATAAATGGACTTCGTGGATATAACACATATGTCATGGTTGGCCAACAGAGTTTTTGCTTAGAAACTACCACTTTTTGAGGCGAAATTTCTCTTTTCTTTCATACAGCTAACACTAACCATCATTATACTTTTACCATTGTTTACTGGTAATTAACCAAACAGGCCTTATTAGTTACACCTGATTAATGCGTTCGTGAAAGATAAACACTGTGCTGGCCCTCATGCACAAACTTTCGGTTGGCATCTCATCCCCACGGCTCCATGTGGTGTATACTACTTGAGTTGTGAATCTGAGCTATTTTTTTTTCCATAAAGTCCTGGAGTCAAGGATAAAACCTGTTACTCCTATCCATAGCTCAAGTGGTAGACATAGTGAAAATAACCTCATTTCAACACAGAGGTCTTGGTATTGACTCCCAAATGGGGGTGGCTAACGTTGTGGTGTGACTAACAGGGGGTGGGTGTACTAACAATTTGCCTATGGCGCCATTGTAGGGATATACTTGTGGCAAGATGTGGCCAAAGCTCTATGGAGCCACCATGACTTATGTGTTTTATCCACACTGTCCATCTGTTTTTCCAGCTCATTTTAGTGGGTGAGCTAAAAAATGAGGCATATCCAAAGCCCAAGTGAGCCATACCATGATAATGGAAAATGGTGGGGATTGAATGCCCACCCTTGAAAACTTCTTGGGGACCATACAAGTTTCAGATCAAGCTTATATTTATACTTTCCCTTCATCCAGATAGGTTGGATAGAAAATAAAACATCAATCATAGTGGGCCACAGGAAGAATTCAAAGATGGGTGTGATTATCCTTACTAATTTTTTAGGTGTGTCCCACTTGAGCTGTAGATTGACCTCATTTTTTAGATTATGCCCTAACATGGTACGGTAAAAGGGATATACCTCTTGGATAAACAAATACACCATGGTAGACCCTATAGAGATTGGGCCACCTTGTGCTGCAAGGATATTCTAGAGACCGCTCTGCCGGTAATCCACATCCCTTACCTAAGGTAACCTAGTGGATAAAACACATACATCATGGAGGGTGCCACGGAGCTTAGGGTACATTAGGTAGGTTTATTCCTAGAAATAAGCACGCCTAAGTTTGATATTATAGCAGTGTGGGCCAGCATATAGAAGTTGTACACCTAAATCTAGGTACAATTAAAGTGGCCAGAGTAGATTGTCTGGTGATGGAATCAGATCAAGGCATATCCTTATTGAACTAACGTGGTAGGATTTGACTGGGCCATGTGCTGTTGTCAAAAGTAAAGCGTAGAAGTACCGAACAACTTTCAAGCATGCTTTGTAAGGGTGCTATCTTTGATAGCATCCCATTACCCAATCAAATCCCATCACACCTGGTCACGAGGACATCCCTGCTGATTGGGTCACTAAGCAATCTGTGTCCATGTAAGGGCCCATTTGGGAGCTTGGATTTGGAATGTATTGCAATCCAAATCATCTGTTTGGGAGCTTATATTTGAAATGCATTAGATTTCTTAAGTATAGTCACGAGACTTAAATTTGAATAACTAAATCAACTTTAATAACCTAAAATAGTATGCACATGTGATATTTGACATAATAATTATAATAAGCCTGACGAAATATGTACTTTGCCCAAAAATGAGGAAATTATGAGCCTCGGGTGGGCTACAAACGTAAGGGTCCCAAACAACCAACTTGATAACATTTTTTAAATCATACATTTAGATGGCCAAGGATTGGACCATTTCGACCATTCTATTGATGTGATTTGTGTTGCCACCAACAACTGGACTATTTTAGGGTATCATTTGTTTGCCACATGTATAGTGGATTAACAACCCAATGACACCTTTATCATTCGTTCTTTGAAAAGGAAGCAAAAAAAATAAATAAAAGGTATTCCACTCATATTAAACTTGAATTTTAGCAAAATGGTGAGATTCTAAAGCACACCAACTATATATTCTAAATATCTCTGATTCCATTTACCTTGAAATACATGGTGTCAAACCACAGATTTAATGCAAAATCTCACAAATGCTCCCAGATACGCTCAAATACGAGGTGCAAGTGGCCTTTAATTGTCAAGGTGAACTTAATCTTAGGGCTTATTGTAAGTTTTATTTGCCATCCAACTTATTGATAAGGCCACACGAAGCTGGATGACCGGAAACACAAATACCAGCTTAATACAAAACTTTTGTGGTCCCCCAAAAAATTTTCAATGGTAAGTGTTCTCTATCCACACTATTTCATGTGGTGTGGTCTACTTTAACTTTGGATCTGCCTTGTTTCTTTTGTTCATATCCTAAAATGATTTGAAAAATTAAATCAATCATGTGGATCTAAGAAATACATCGTCATGGGGCTACGAAAATTTCACACGGCAAGAAATTATGTTGCATGCTTTGTCCTAGTAGAGAGAAGAAGATGTGAAGTGATGACATGTAGAAATTTTATGGCCTCATCATTATGTACCGCACCGTCCATCCATTTTTTCCATTTTATTTTAGGATGTGAGATTTAGGATGTGAGATTAAAAAAAAAAAAAAAAAAAAAAAAAAAAAAAGCAAACCAAATGGGCAAGTAGAGGATGAAAACTTCCTAAGGTCATAGAAAGCTTCGATCAAGATGATATTTGTATTTTCACTTCACCTAGTTTTGTATAGCCTTACACACACATTAGATGAAAAATAAACCTCACAATTGGCTTTGGGAAGATTTCAAGATGTCCCATTACTTTTTGTGGTGTGATTCACTTGAGCTTTGGATGTGACTCATTTCTTAGCTCGTGCTCTTGATTAGTTAGAAAATTTTGATAGACAACGTGGATCTAACACATAAATCGTGGTGGGCCCATAAAAGTTCCCCACGTTAAAAGATGTGTCGTGGAGTGCGAATAGATTTTTTGGAGAGAGAAAATCGGGCGTTTTTTGTGACCTACTGTCATTGGCTATGACTTGGACCAAATAGATGGAAGGACACAGGAATTCCATGTGCCTTCAACGGGAGCAGATTAGGTGCAGCCCGGTATGTATTCAATATCCATGCCGTCCAATCGTTTTGCCAGATCATTCCAGGGCGTGACCCTAAAAATGAAGTAGATAAATTCTTGGGTGGACCATGCATACTATAGAAAGGGGCCGCACCTAATCCCACTCAAAATGAAATAAGCCTTCAACGAGAAAGTTACCAAAAACGGAATGGGGTACTCTCGCACCGACATTGAACTGTGCTGGGGCGAGGAAGCCGATTGCGTACTAAGTAAACTATGTGGGTCCCACCGTGATATATGTGTATTATCCATGCCATCTATCGGTTTTACGAGCTCATTCTAGGACATGGGCCCAAAATAGAAGCATATCCAAACCTCAAGTGGGACACGCCACAGTAAATGGTGTGAATTGAACTACTATCACTGAAAAATTGTTGGGGACTAAAAAGTTTTGGATCAGGCTGATTTTGTTTTTTCCCTTCCTTACATTGACAAATAAACATCACTGTGAACCCTAAAAAGGTTTCAAAAGTGGGTGTCATGCATTATCCCCACTATTTTCTACCGCTGTCAATGAGGCTGTAAATGGGTCAGCGGACCCGATGGGGTACCTGGACTAACCCATTTAGACCCGACCCAGACGGACCCATTTGTTAAATGGTACGGGTCTGGGTCCAAGAGGAGACCCAGTTGTTAAACGGGTCTGGGTTTGGTTTCCTTTATATTAGGCCCGACCCGACTCGACCCGACCCGACCCGACCCGACCTGAACCCATTTAGTAAGTGGGCGGGTTTGGTCTATGTTTCAAGGGACCCGCCCAACCTAGACCCGTCCAGACCCGGTTTTAAGTCTTGTAAAATGCTTGCATACTTGATCCAGACCCAGACCCATTAGACTTGACCCATTTATAAATGGATCTGGGTGGATCTCCCTCTACCAGACTCGGACCCATTTATAAATGGGTCTGATGGGTTGACTTGGACCCGACCCGGACCTGCCCATTTAGTAAAAGGGTCTGGGTCTAAAATTTGGACCCAAACCCATTTAGTAAATGGATGGGTCTGGTTCTAACTAAACTCGCCCCAAACCCAACCATTTACAGCCCTAGTTGTCAATGGGCTAGATTAGGGCTGGGTCAATATATGTCCACGCCCGGCCTGCATTTTTCAATCTAAGCCTGAGTTTAGCCTGAGCTCTGGTTGTTAATACAAGGCTCGGTCCGAACTTGACCCGACCCAAGCCTGAAACTAAATCTCCCATTATAATGGTCATTTTGCAAAAACAAAAAAGAAGTGAAAATTTGAAAACTCAAAACCAAGACGGTGGTGATTCCAGCTCATCAGTGGATTCTTTTCTCGGCCGTGAGTAGATGTCAGAGGAGGATGACATTGAGGGCTTGTTTGATTTTTTATTTCCTTTGTAAATACCCAGAAAATAAGTCATCATTATCTTTTTTTATCCTGTTTGGTTGAAAATTCTGTATAATTCTTATGTTGAAAATGGTCCAAAAGTAGTTTAAAATTATAGGCCCCACTGTAGTGTGTGTGTGTGTGTGTGTGTGTGTGTGTGTGTGTGTGTATCTGCTTTGTCTATTAGTTTTACTTGAATATTTTGAAGCATAAGCCAAACAATGAGGTAGATCCAACACTCAAGTAGCCCACACCAAAGGAAATAGTTGCTTGAAGAAGTTTTTAATGAGAGGTGTTTGATTTCCTTTTTTCCTTATGTGTGGTCCACTTGAGCATTGGATTTGCCTCATTTTTTTGGTCCATGCCCTAAAATCATTTGGAAAAACAGATGGATGGTGTGGATATGCTGCATATATTTCACACTCCTCCATTCAAATCATACACAGAGCCCTGTGAGAATTACCTAAGGACATAATCAGTATACATTTACAATGTATTTACATGCTTTCTTTTTAGCAGAGTAGATAACCTCGTGGATGATAGGGACAGAAGGAATCTACATTGAAGAGTTTGGTGGCTGCTGGGAAATAGTAGTTAGAAGGAAGAAGAGCAGAGAGAAAAGGTAGGAGGGCACGAGGGGACAAGGGTGAAAAGGAAGGACAAACTCGTTTTCGAGACAGAATGGGAAGAGTTCATTAAGACGGTATTCAATGACATTGCAAGAAGAAACCTCACTACTGGACTGTGATTTGTGGGCCCTACAGTGATATATGTGTTTTATCTATGCCATTCATCCATTTTGGAGTATTATTTTACGGCATGATCCAGAAAATAAGGCAGATAAAGCTCTCGGATGGACCACACCATAGGAAAACAGTGGTGATTGAACGCTCACCATTGAAAACTTCCCAAGGGCCACTGTAATGTTTATTCGCCATCCAACCCGTTGATTAGGTTAAAAAGAAGTGGATGAAGGGAAAATACAAATATCAGCTTCATCCAAAACCTTTTTGGCCTCCAGAAGCTTTTAATGATTGACATTGAATCATTGTTTTTTTTCTCCTGTGTTGTGGTTCACTTAAGATTTTGGTTTGCCTCATTTTTTATGATCATGCCATAAAATGATCTGAGAAATGGATGGACGGCCTGGATTTAAAAGAAAATACATCATGGTGGGCCATGTAGCATGACTACTTAGGCAAACGGGCTCTTGATTTAACTAGTTTGAGATGAGGCACATGGCATACCGAAATTACAGAAGTGCCATTGCCATGGTGGTAGATGTAGGGCTCTCAATGGGTGGAATCTGGATCGGATCCAACTGGTTCCAAGTCGGTATATCTGTAGACCTCTTCTGATCGGATTCGGATCCAACTCGGATCCAAAAGGTGATATCCATATCCGATTCATTTATAAATTGTTAGATCCATTTCCGATCCAAAATCTATATAACCATCGGATTTGGGCCAGATCTAGGTCCGAATCAACCCCCATTATAAATCTAAAATATATATAATATAATATATTTAATTTAGTAGAAAAATGATGCAAATCCCACTATTTACTGTGGTATGGTCGACCTAAGAGTGGCATGTCTCAATTTTGAGACATGGCCTAAAATAATCTGTAAAATGAACGGCCAACATCAATATAACATATACAGTAAGGTGACAATGAGTCGGATCTTAATCGGATTTCGATCGAGCTCCGATATGTTCCTGTGAATCCAAATCTGGTCCATTTAAGTAATCGGACCTATTTGAAGATCCAAACCTGGTCCATTTAACTAATCAGACCTATTTTAAGATCCAAATCTGCATTATATGGATTCAGAGTGATCTCGGATCTCGGATCAGAGCCCTAGGTAGATGGGCCCCACCATGAAGTATATGTTATGTCCACACGGTCCATCCATTTTGCAATATCATTTTAGGGCACAATCGAAAAATGAGGCAGGTCCAAATCTCAAGTGGACCACACTACATAAGGCAATAGGTACAATGACGCGAAACCTTCTTAGGGCTTACTGTGAAGTTTATTTGCCATCCAACCTATTCATAAGTTCACACACATCTCCACACACATCTCGATGAATGGAAAATAAAAGTATCAGTAATTAATACAAAACTTATGTAGCCCCCAGTAGGTTTCAATGGTAAGAGTTCAATCACTGATGATTTCTGTGGTGTGGTCCATTTTAGATTCGTATCTGTCTTGTATTTGGAACCATGCTCTAAAATGATCTCTTAAAAAGGATGGATGGTGTGGATACAAAGCATACATCATGCATGGTGAGGCCGCCAGAACTTTACTACGTCAACACTTCACCATGCAAATGGAACGTCCTTCCTGCAAAGCATTTTGAAGTTCGTGTGATTGGTACTGACATTAACTAAAATTCTTCAAACCAGAGAGTTTTTTTTTTATTTTTTATTTGGAAGGGTAGAAATAGGGCTGAACGTCTGGCGGGTTCAACCGGACCGACTGACATTGAGTTGGGCTTGAGCAGGACGTATAGGATCCAATCTCGAGCTTGGGCTATACAAACACTAACCGATAAAGTTTGGGTTGAAGTCTTGGGTTGCCTGACCCAACCTGAACTCTATCTATATATAAGTTACTTATAATTTTATTATACTTTAGTTAAGTAAACTTATTAATTTATATTACATTAGTAAGTAAATTTATAATGTTTGAAATTCGATATGCTTAAATTTGATATAATTGAGTGTTAAAGGAGTAGTTATCCTATATTTTAGCTTGCTTGTTTAAAAAAGTAAAGTTCTTTATAATAAATAATTATATATATAATTAATAAAGCTATAGGTGCAAAAAAAATAAAGCATGTATTAAAACATAATAAACTAATATAATAATGAAAATATTAGCATGTATCAACCCAACTAACCCGATCAATCCGACCGAGCTCACTTGGGTTGGGCTTGGGTTGAGAATTCCCAAGCCACGGTTGGGTTGGGTTGGGTTGAGGTATAGGAACCTTGGGTTGAGTTTGGGTTGAGCACCAACCCGACCCAACCCGCCGGACTTTCAGCCTCAGGTAGAAACCTAAAAAAATATAATAAAGAGGGAGCTTCTTAAAAACAAAGAGGGGCTTTAATTTTGAACTAGTCCATTCGGCCGGTGCGGTCCAGGCTTTTAGAGATGCTAAGTCCAAGTCCAGCCTGATTGTGAAACGGGCTAAAATTTAGAACCCGAACCGCCCTGGGGCTAAATGCTGCAGCCCCTAGGGCTGAAAACCCGTTGGGCCAACCCGGCCCATTTACAGCCCTACTGTTTACTGTAGTGTGGTCCACTTGAGATTTGGATATTCTTCAATTTTGTATTCATGCCCTAAAATGATCCGGAAAAAAACAGATGGACGGTGTGGATACGCACACGTATACATCCACGGTGGGACCCAAGGAGTTTACTCAGTAAGCTATAGGGTACTGCGAATGCAATCCACTTCCCTGCTCGGGTCCTCAATTCTGACCAGCGGGACCATCACCCATGTGTCACTAATCTGTTTCTTTATAAAGTGAATTGACCGTAGCTCCAAAAAAATCTATCATATAGAAAGATCCCAGCCAACTATCTTGCCCACTTTTCAGATAAATATGGACCGTCCATTTAGTTGTCTTTTGTACTGTTGATTCCTAGGCTGCAAATTGAAAGGTTAGTGTTTTCTAGACCGGAAAATTTTAAGGAAATGGTATATCCAAGGTGGGCTTAGTCTGGATTGCTAAACCATGTATACGATTTGAAAGAACTGAAACTACTCTATACTGAGCAAAACTAATGTGAGGTTAATTTGATTACTCACACCCACATCTTTGGACAGTGGTAGATGTAAGACTCCATTAGGTGGGCCACACATGATCATCAGTTTAGATCATGATCGTTGGATTATTCAGATTGAGCGATTCAGTGGGCCCCACTACAGTTGTGATCATTGCAAATAGGTTTGGGGCGGGACGCTTGAACCGTGGTTCCTATGCGCGGTTATTAAGCCAGATATGGAAACCTACGGTGTGGAGACCTTAGAGGAGAGAAGTGTGATGGGTAAGCTTCTCTGGCCCTCTTTCCTATAAATATACGTCTTGGTCCCCTCACCAACATACAAGAGAAAACCCTAGTCCCCATTGAGAGGTTCTCCTAAAGGTGTTAGGTGCGGAAGACCAAGCGTTCTTCTCAACAACACGACGGCATCGGGAATGTCTTCCCAATCAGGTATGGCTTTAAGATTACAGTATGGAATCTCTATTGTTGATGCATAGACGATCCGATTATTCCGCATTCAGTATTCAGATTAACAGTTGGTATCAGAGCATCCTATGCATTGATCTTGGAGATTCCAAGATGAAAGATATACTGAAACTCCAGATCCGTGTGGACCCAATCTGGACAATCAGATCTGGGCAACATGGACTCAGGCAGCCACCACCGCAGCCCTGTTTACGTCAGAACCCCAATGTCAAACCATCAGCGGGTTCATCTCCCTGATCGCCAGCAACCACGGCCGTGGCGGAATGGGTTGCTGATCATCGATGGCTGCCAATCAGCAGCAACAGCCGCGATTGGGTGCATCAGGGCCTTGGATTCTGGCATACCGGCTGTTGCCGCCTCTGTGCGACCTTGCCGCCATAGCCAATGGCAGCCAGTTGCAAACAGAGTTCCCGTTTATGGAGATAGACAGTAGCGATCACCGCATCCGAGATCGCTGGCCAATTACAACTGGTCTCCGCCCTATCCTTGAGATCCGGTCGCCTGCAATTGTTGCATCGAGGGTTAACACCCATCGCTGCCATTCAGATTTAAAAAAAAAAAAAAAAATTATAACCAGATCTGATTACAGAAGCCATGGCCGTTCTCTTCCACATCTAGCACAGCCATGGATTCCGTCAGCCATTACCGGTGAAAACCCCTGAATCAGATCAGATCTGCAGCGGCACCACCCGAGATTAGGAGTCCGACGACCCTACTCTATTTGCGCCGGCGTCGGCAGCCATGGTTGACAGCAGAAAAAACCTTCTGTCATAAAAAAAAAAAAAAAAAATCTCTACTGTGCACAGGGGCTGTGATTGCAGCTCCATTGACAGTCGGGCTCGATCATGGCGCTGGAAGACAGCGATCTTCGCCGCCGATGCAGATTCGAGGGAGGAAGACGGCTCGGATTGCACTGGTAGCAGGCAGTGTTGGCAGCGGCTGCTGCTTCACAGGGGCTGTGGAAGAGGTAGCCGGCCGTCAGTCACTGCTGCTGCACAGGTGCTATGGATGGTGATGCCGAAGATCAACAATGGCGGTGGCTGAGAAAGCTAGGGTTTCGCCAACCCATTTAGGAAAGGAGCGACTGCCATGAAAATTTCATATTTGAGAGATGTCTAAATATGGTGGTTTCCTTTTTGGGGAGATTATTTTTGGGGAGATTTAAAAAAAAAAAAAAAAAAAAGGAAAATTACAATACAGGGGAGACAGGCCCGCTGCATACTGGGAATCATCCAGTGAACTGATCCCAAATCCAGTGGCCCAAGTCCAGCTGCGCTTGGCCCACTTCAGTCAGGCCTGGGTCTAGCGGCCTGGTTCAGTAGATCAGGCCCGGATCGGCCCGTCTAACAAGGTCAGGCCCGGTCCAGTGGGCCCAGACCATAAGCATATTTCAGGCCCGATTTAATACAATTTTGGTTCAAATTCAGTTTGTTTTTTGCATCTACCTAAGACTTTTTTGGACCATAAAGATATTAATATGGTTATTAACTTTTGAATTCGAATTTGGCCTAAAAATAGGGCCATTTTACCCATGTGTTTAAGGCTGATATTTAGTTGTTGACCATTAAGAATTTAATCCAACCATTCTTTAGAATGCATTTGAGCCTACGGGCGGTCAACGTCAGTTGTGTTTTGGGCCAAATCAGAACTCTTACAGAATGGTCCATTTTGGGCAGGACCATGCAGCAATCCTTGAGTTTGGAAGTGGAGATTGGAACTGGTTGTGTTAGCCACCAAAGTGACCTCAATTGGCAAAGATTTCTACTTCTAGACTTCTGTATATGGAATTCAGTGACACTCCATTGTAGGATTGCATTCAGTTGCGTTCATATTCAGGTGAGCGGTGGTCAGAACAAAGAAGTATCATCGTTTGGCTGGATGTGAGCGGAATGAAGTGGTTGGTGATGGTGATATAGGTCTGAGAGATTCATTTCACCCAAAGGTGATGGGCATCTTAGATTTATTTCACCAACATTGATCAGCTTCATGATTCAGTAGAGCCTCCTGTATGTTACAATTTCGCCCAAAGGAGGAATCGTGATGATACGCTGGGCTCTTGCCAGATTTGATGATTATGGCCCATCATCATTCTGGGTCATTTGATTGAAGGCCCAAATCAATCGAATGAACATACATGCATGATATTTGTGGTTTATGTTTATGCATTGTTATATGGGACTTGTTTATTAATGTGAGTTTTATGCTTTTGAATGTCCAGCTATGACTGTTTCCAATATTCCAACACAATTCAATTCCATACCTTTGCTTACTAGGTCCAACTATTCCAAATGGAAGTCGTCCGTTGAAATAGTCCTAGGTTGCATGGACTTGGATCTGGCCCTGGAGGAAGTAGAGCCTCCTACTCCAACTGATTCTAGTACGGATTCAGCAAAGGCTCACTACAAGGCCTGGACCAAGTCAAATAAGATGTGTCTCAAGATCATAAAGAACTCGATTTCTGAGACCATGCAGGGTGTCATGCCCGACACTGAGAAAGCTAAAGATTTCCTGACTGAAATAGGAAAACGATTTCAGAAATCGGATAAAGCTGAGCTGAGTTCACTTTTACATAAATTGACTCAAGCCACCTATAACGGTCAAGGAAATATCAGGGAGTACATTGGTGGATTGTCTGATGTGGTGGCTAAAATCCGCGCATTAGACCTTAAGATTGAGGATGAACTCCTGATTTTCTTGGTTCTGAACTCCCTCCCTCCACAATTCAGTCAATTCCAAATCAGCTATAATACTCAAAAGGAAAAGTGGACATTGAACGAACTGATATCTCAGTGCGTTCAGGAGGAAGAGAGACTCAGAAGGTCGAGCAAGACACATAGTGCACACCTAGTGACATCTGGTCAAGGACGAAAAGGAAATAAGAAAAGAAAGCACACTTCAGGAAAAGGTTCTACGGGTACTGCGGGTGGCAATCAGCCTAAGTCTGGAAAGACATTTAAGAAGAAAAAGAAGGGTCCTAATGATGGCTGCTTCTTCTGCAAGAAGCCTGGTCATCAGAAGAAGGATTGTGAAGATTTTAAAGCATGGCTCGTTTCTAAGGGTAAAGACCATATTTTAGTTTGTTTTGAATCAAATTTAGCTGATATGTCCACAGACTCCTGGTGGATAGATTCTGGTGCTACTATTCACATTTGTAATTCCATGCAGGATATGCTCCAAAGCCGGACGCCAACTGATGCAGAGAGATCAGTCTATATGGGGAACGGCATTAGGGCAAACGTGGAAGCTATTGGAGTCTGTAGGCTTAGGTTATCGTCAGGACACTTTCTTGATCTAGTAGATACTGTTTGTGTGCCTTCTATAAGGCGCAATTTGGTTTCCATTTCTCGTTTGGACAAATTTAGTTATGAGTTTAAATTTGCAAATGGAAAATTAAGCATTTACTATGATTCAGTTGTGATTGGTTCTGGCACTTTAGTTAATAACCTTTATCAGCTAGATTTGGATGTTTCACATGTATACAGCATTAACTCATCACATGGAAACACTAAAGGCATCAAACGAAGTTTAGATTGTGAGAATTCCTCCATGCTATGGCACAGGCGATTAGGCCATATCTCTCGTGAGAGATTGGAAAGGCTTGTACGTGAAGGAATTCTTCACTCCCTGGACTTCTCAGACTTTGGGGTTTGTATTGATTGCATTAAAGGTAAACAGACTAGAATAAGGAAAAAGGGTGCCACTAGGAGCGTAGGACTCTTGGAAGTGATTCATACAGACATCTGCGGACCATTCCCTACAGCATCTTGGAATGGGCAGAAGTATTTTATCACTTTTATAGATGACTACTCTCGTTATGGGTACTTGTACCTTATTAACGAAAAATCAGACGCCCTGGATACATTTAAGATCTATAAAGCTGAAGTCGAGAATCAACTCGACAGGAAGATCAAAGTCGTTAGATCCGACCGTGGTGGTGAGTACTACGGAAGGTATGACGAATCTGGGCGTAATCCAGGTCCATTCGCTAGATACCTACAAGATTGTGGCATCGTCGCCCAGTACACCATGCCTGGTACTCCAGAGCAGAATGGTGTAGCGGAAAGGCGTAATCGCACCCTAAAGGACATGGTGCGATCTATGATTAGTAATTCTACGTTGCCAGAATCTTTGTGGGGTGATGCATTGAAAACGGCTGTGCATATCCTTAATAGGGTCCCAAGTAAGGCTGTAATGAAAACTCCATATGAATTGTGGACAGGCCGAAAGCCTAGTCTACGATATTTTCATGTATGGGGTTGTCCTGCAGAAGCCAAACCGTATAACCCGCATGAAAGAAAACTTGACCCTAGAACTGTTAGTTGCTTCTTTATTGGATACCCAGAAAGATCAAAAGGATTCAGATTTTATTGTCCATCATATTCCATGAGAGTCATTGAGACTGGGAATGCTAGGTTTATTGAGAACACTGAAGATAGTGGGAGCACAAATATAAGAGATATTGTATTTGAGGAAGAGAGGATTGTGATTCCCACCACAATCATTCAGAGTAGCATGGTTGTCCGTCCAGCAGTGGACCCTGAGATCCCTATGGACGACCATGTACAACCTCAAATACAACCCACTGATGAGGAAATGGAAAACCCAATTCAGAATAATGAGCCATTAAGACGATCACACAGAGAGAGAAGATCTGCAATACCAGACGATTACGTCGTCTATTTGCAGGAGCATGAGTTTGACATTGGGGTTGAAAAGGATCCTGTATCCCTTTCACAGGTCGAACAAAGTGTGGATTCTTCTCATTGGTTCGATGCCATGAAGGATGAATTGAAATCCATGAAGGACAACAAAGTTTGGGACCTTGTTAAATTGCCTGAAGGGATTAGGCCGATTGGTTGCAAATGGGTATTTAAAACCAAATGGGACTCTAAGGGCAATATCGAAAGGTATAAAGCCAGGCTAGTTGCAAAGGGTTTCACTCAGCGTGAGGGCATTGACTTTAAGGAGACTTTCTCACCTGTATCTAAGAAAGACTCCTTTAGGATCATTATGGCTCTTGTGGCTCATATGGATTTGGAGCTACATCAAATGGACATGAAAACTGCGTTTCTCAATGGAGATCTAATGGAGAACGTATATATGTTGCAACCAGAAGGTTTCAAAGCCAAAGGCTCAGAACATCTGGTCTGCAAGCTTAAGAAGTCCATTTATGGGTTGAAACAAGCATCACGATAGTGGTACCTAAAGTTTCATGAAGTTGTTTCCTCATATGGTTTCATTGAAAACACTGCGGATGAGTGCATATATGTGAAAATCAGTGGGAGTAAGTTTATCATTTTAGTCTTGTATGTTGACGACATTTTATTGGCCAGTAGTGATATTGGATTGTTGCGTGAGACTAAGAAATTTCTATCTCAAAATTTTGAGATGAAAGATCTTGGTGATGCTTCCTTTATCATCGGCATTCAGATTAGCCGGGACAGATCATGTGGATTACTTGGCTTGTCGCAGAGGGCCTATATTGATAGGGTTCTCGAAAGGTTTGGCATGCAAGGTTGTGCTCCTGGCCAAGCACCTATTGTAAGAGGTGACAAATTTGGTCAATTTCAGTGTCCTAAGAATGACCTAGAGAAGGACAAGATGAAAGCTATTCCGTATGCGTCAGCAGTAGGGAGCATCATGTATGCTCAGGTCTGTACGCGTCCCGATATTGCTTTTGTGGTTGGAATGTTGGGCAGGTACCTGAGCAATCCAGGAATGAATCATTGGATAGCTGTAAAGAAAGTGTTGCGCTACCTGCAAAGGACAAAGGACTTCGAACTCACATATAGGAGATCCGACCATTTGGAGTTGGTAGGATATACAGATGCAGATTTTGCTGGTTGTCTCAACGGCAAGAAGTCCACCTCGGGCTATGTATTCATGATGGTTGGTGGAGCCGTATCATGGAAAAGCGTGAAACAGTCGATTACGGCATCATCTACCATGGAAGCAGAGTATGTAGCTTGTCATGAAGCCACGAATCAGGCGGTCTGGCTTCAGAGCTTTTTCTCTGGTTTACGGGTTGTGTAGATGATCCCGAAACCATTGAAAATCTATTGTGATAGTTCAGCTGCAGTTAACTTCTCCAACAACAACAAGCATTCATCGAGGTCAAAGCACATTGACATCAAATATCTTGTTGTGAAGGAGAGAGTTCAGAATCGTCAAGTGTCTGTGGAACTCATCGGCACAAGGCTGATGATAGCGGATCCTCTCACTAAAGGCCTTCCTATTACGCTCTTTAAGGAGCATGTGACATCTATGGGAGTTGTTGATCCCAATGATGTATTTCAGTAGTGGGAGATTTCATGTATGATCCGATTATGTTTAGACATTTTTTTGAGATATCTATTATGCATTGATGATTCTGTTTTTCAGTTTATATCTTGCTTCTCCTTCAGTGTGCACATTTAGTTTTGAGTAAGCAAGACTTTGGTTTGTGTCTTGGAGACACGTTCAGTAGGACCACTTGAAGATAAATACGTATGATCACATGAGACGTGTAATCTTCATACCACACCCCATATCATTGATCCATGTCGTTAAGGCTATTGGTATTTGTGATCGTGATTCGTCACACTTCGAAAATATGAAATGTTGTGTTGACTACCATGATTCAATATCAGTGGTCTTGATGGACCGGATCTGACAAGCGTTGCTCATAATTATCCAACGGTATTGTTTTGAAATCAGTAGGGCGCCCATTAGGAACTTTTGAAACAAACATGTTTTATGAAATGTTTTTCACAAAAATAAAATAAATGTTTTGTTTTCTTTCTAAGATCAGTGTAGCCCAAGTGGGAGAATGTAAGACTCCATTAGGTGGGCCACACATGATCATCAGTTTAGATCATGACCGTTGGATTATTCAGATTGAGCGATTCAATGGGCCCCACTACAGTTGTGATCATTGCAAATAGGTTTGGGGCGGGACGCTTGAACCGTGGTTCCTATGCGCGGTTATTAAGCCAGATATGGAAACCTACGGTGTGGAGACCTTAGAGGAGAGAAGTGTGATGGGTAAGCTTCTCTGGCCCTCTTTCCTATAAATATACGTCTTGGTCCCCTCACCAACATACAAGAGAAAACCCTAGTCCCCATTGAGAGGTTCTCCTAAAGGTGTTAGGTGCGGAAGACCAAGCGTTCTTCTCAACAACACGACGGCATCGGGAATGTCTTCCCAATCAGGTATGGCTTTAAGATTACAGTATGGAATCTCTATTGTTGATGCATAGACGATCCGATTATTCCGCATTCAGTATTCAGATTAACAGTAGATTGAGTAAAGATAACATCACTCGATTCCTAACTTGGGGTGGCTAACATTGAAGTGTGACTAACAGTGTGAACGCCCAATGAAAAATTAATGTCCACATTCAATGTAAAATGGTACCCAACCGTAGAAATTGAGCAAGATAAACATGGCTCACGAGCTACCACATTTATGATAGATCCATGCAATTAAGTAAGGTGGCCACGTTAGAACTGGCGCCATTTATTTTTGTTGAATTTTGGGCCACCTTGTTGGACTTTTTGTTTCTTATGAAAATTCGATTCATGCATCTCACTCATTTCCTATTTATGTAGCTGCATGCAACAAGAAAAGGCAGCAAAGAAAAAATTAGCACTCATGGCTTCAAATCAATCAAGCAATGCATTACTTGTAGAAGAAGAGTTCCAACCAGCAAGCCCTTCCTCAGAATACCTCAACAGTTCAGTCCTCTCCCTCACCATTCTCGCCATCTTCGAAACGGAAATACCCATTGACGATTCTGACATGATCACATTACTTAGGGATCAGTTCCTACCAATCAACACGCGCTTCTCTTCGATCCTTGTTAGGGATGAGAAGGGTCGACAGGGATGGAAGAGGGTCCATGTTAGGCTCGAAGATCACGTCAAAGTTCCGTGCTTCCCAACAGGATTACCACCCGATGCGTACGATGGTTACACACAAGATTACTTATCAAGGATAGCGTTGGACCAGCTCCCTGAGAACCTTCCCTTGTGGGAAATACATGTAATCAAGTACCCCACAAGCAAAGCACCAGGGACCATAGTGTTCAAGCTGCACCATGCACTTGGAGATGGATTCTCTCTAATGGGTGCTTTGTTTTCTTGCCTTAAGAGAGCTGACGATCCATCTCTTTCTCTCACCTTCCCTTCTTATTCATCTAAGATGGGGTCAGAGAGATCACGTGGGGCGATCCTCCACATGTGCAACAAAGTGTCCAACATTGTTGCTGGTTGTTGGTACACTGCTTCCGATTTCGTTTCAAGCATGCTGCATAGTACTTTCTTGGAAGATGATCTGACGGTCATCCGGTCCGGAACGCCCCAAGTTGAGTTTGAGCCGATTTCCATCTCAACTGTCACCTTCTCTCTCGACCGTATGCGCGAAATTAAGTCCAACATTGCAGGAGTAAGTTTTCTCACAAAAGCATGCCTCATCTTGATGTGCCTATGTGGCCGCTTAGGACCGGTGGCATTGGTTGCCTCTTGTGGAACCACATCAGACATGATCTGATGATTGGAACTGTCCATGGATCCTGGTGATATCTTATTTCAAATAACAATCTTGATCATTTCTTCGCGGTGTTAATGCATATCCAGCCATAGGCATCATTGCTGTGAATCATCCATTGAGCATAAGCTTCCTAAAGTGGTTTTGCCTTGGGTGACTTACCCATGTCATTTAAGTTCAACGTGACACTAAACACTAAGGCATGCATCTCAAGTTGTCCACGTGGGATTTATGATCATCATGATCTACACCCGAGATCGGCCCAATAATATCTACATGGCTAGTGGATTAATAGGGCTTGTATTGGTTAATTTCTAAGGCACGTATATACCCTAACAACTCTAATATCCTATGGACTTCTGTGCACCCTACCCTTATAAATGCATATGCTCATCATCTCATCCTTCATGTCATCGTCAATTATCATAGATCTAAATCTCATATTAATCATGTGGTAAATCATCAAATCAGGTCCATCAGGTCATCATTGGGCGTGGTCACAATAGTTTTAATAGTCAAAATAAAACTTTAGTGATTGAAAATATTTAAAAGTCGTTTAAATTATCCTAAGTGCCATGCAAAGTTAAAAAATCACATGATATGGGTTCTTGATCTAATCAAATCTAACTATATAACAAGTTCATAAGTAAGCCCAATGAGTTCTATGTTGACTTGAGTAAAAATCATCTAATTTGATGGCATACCAGCATCACCCACTTGAAATAGCCTTAATGAAACCTTGTAAAGTAAGTGAAAACAGTCTATCAAGATCCATGGAAAGAAGCTTCACCTTGACATCCGTATGCACACCTTTTAGTGCAATGATGGAAAAAAAGCCTACTTTTAAAATAATGTCATCCATCCGCTTAGGCTTTTCATAAATATCATTCATACCCCTAAATTAACCTTGACTAACGGTTCTCAAATAGAGTATTTTTTGTTGATTTTACCCCTAGTTGCTGTGTAACCTATTGGTTTACCCTTTATTGCCCATTTTCTTAAGTTTCAACGATTGGCATCATTTTACTTATTTTTTTTTACAGTGCTCCATCTGAGATTCCGATCAATGTCCTTTTTCCCTATTGACCTAAAATAATTTCAAAAAATGGATAAACGGTGTTGATCAGCAGATATATCATGATGGGGCCGACGAGTACGACTTTGCACATTTTTGCGCTTATACCTAAAATCATTTCAGAATAGGGTGGCCCACTTGCAAGAGTAGGGAATAGTGACACTTGGACTACCATAAATGCTACAGTATTACATGGTCCCTCCGTCAATATGCAAATCAATTAGGGTAGGTGTAATATGTATTGTGTCACACCCAAAAGGCTAACCCTGTTAAGTGGAGTGACCCTAGTATATATGAAGACAAATCCTGCCCCTCCTGCATCTATGAGATTGTTAGTTCAATTTTACATTAATGATAATACCGCGGCTCAATTGGTCTTCCCGAGTCATTCCCACAACCGAGTTTCCAAGATGTCCATCCAGTTTTGACTCGGTAGCATTTCATGTTGAGTCAACGAGGTTTTGAACTATGGTTCTAAGGACCTGAGCCCAGCTCAAGAGTAACCTAAATCAAGCTCGGGTTGGATCAGGGCTGGGCTATTTTTAGGACATTAGCCAAATACAAGTCCAAGTCCACCCAATTAATTATAGAGTGGAAAAACTCAAGCCCAGACCCAACCTACAGGCCTCAAGACTTGCCCCAAACTAAATAAAGCTGTCTGGAATTAGTTTGGGTTGGGTCAGCCCAGCCCACTTGCCATCAATATACAATGGCTTTCTACGCATGGTTGGATCATAAAGATTGGTGTGGGCAGAATATGGTGAGATCAAGCTGGCGCTCAATTACTATGCGCTTGCCGACCGGTCGAAGTTGAGGGTTCAGCTGGTGCATCCTCTGCAGGGATGACCACATTAGCTGTGGACTGTTGAGGGCACATGTTAGACTGATGTCCCGGTTGTCCACATCTGTAATAATGGTTGGGCCTTGGTTGGCCATACGGATTTAGAATTTTACTAGGACCAGGCACAACGACTGAATGTTGCGGCCTTATTGGACCACTGCCTGGTGTAGTTTGTGGCCAACATGGGGTTGAACACGCTCAACAACGGGTCCATTTCCTTTGGATGTAGATGAATTCAGGGTGGGGTCCATTGTAGGGTTATGAATCAAGAGATATAAATGTACATGGGTCTTATGGAGTTGAGTCTCTACATGGTTAGCTCACTCCATAGCTTCTGCCACTGTCCAGACCAACATCAACTGTACTGGATCCTATTTTGTAGGTTGGAGACCGTCGATGAATCTCGCAATTTGTTGGGCCTCGATTTCTGAGAGATTGTTTCGTGTAGCCATCCTACTGAATTCTACTGCATATTCTTCAACGGTCTGATTGCCTTGATGACAATTGTGATATTTCTAGAATAGAACTTGTTTGTAATCGCAGGGTAGGAAGCGCAATTGAAGGAGTTGTCGCATCTGAGGCCATGATCGGATAGGCAACTTGTTTTGCCAGGTGTGGGAGAGTTATAATTGCTCCCATTATGCCGAAGCACCCGACTTCAACTTGTACCCAATAAGTTTAACCTTCTGATCCTGTGGAACTTTCATATAAGAAAAGAAATTGTTTACTTCCGCTAGCCAATCAAAAATTCTTCTATTTTAAGCAAGCCATTAAATGTAGGAAGTTCTTCCTTACTTCTATAGTTGTATTCATATCAATCTCCACGATCATTACCATGCGCTTGAGGATGGGCAATGATGTTTTCTACGTCGTTGTTGCTGCCATTCGAATTTACATGATCTTGTCGTCGATTTGTTGTCGGGAGGGCCGGACGGATTGCTAGAGTGTTCCAAATCTCCATCGCGGGTGGCTAAGCACCCACCAGAACTTGTTGTTGGGCCAAAGCTACAACGATCTGATTGAGATACTCTTATACTTCTTGTATTGATACCTCAACTGATCTCTGGAGGAATTCTATCCTCTCTGCCAAGTACTGGATACCTTGATCACTTTCAGCGGGATTATTACCACGATTTTCGCTAGATGCCATCACCGAGGAAGAACCTTTTTCTGATACCAATTTAGTGCGGGCGGAATGTGGTGAGATCGAGCAATGTCTCTCTTACTGGTGATAACTAATCCGAATCTTGGATCTACAGAGACTCATCAACCTGTCTTTGTCAAATGCACGATGGAATATCTCGAATCCATGAGACATTCTCTTTGAATCCATGAAAAATGACTCGAATCCACGAGCAAATAAGAGAAAACTCTAAGCTTTTATTCAAAATATATCAAAGATATCTAAAACGAATTCCAAGTAACATTAAATAGTAAAAGAAACCCCAATCTATATAACCTAGATGTCCTAATAGCAATAAGAAACTAATTAAACCAAAAATGGTAAGAAAATCATCTTAAAAGCAGGAAGTTCTCGTGCTCAACTGCGCGCCTGCTGACCGGTTGAAGTTGAGGGTCGACTAGTGGGATGACCGGTCGGTCTAGGCACAAAACAGTCCAGAGAGTTCTGGAGGCCCCTAGACCAATTCCGACCAGTCGGACAACCGGTTGTCAGGAGGTCCGACTGGTCGGCCAATCGGTCGGTAGGGGTCTTCTGCTGCTGTTTTCCCTACCCTACTTAGCCCTTTCTTCGGTGCAATCTCGGGTCCTTTCGGGCCCACTCCCAAGTCCTCTTCATGGCTCTTGCGTTGCCTCGATCAAGGGGCTGGCTCACTACATCAAAGATGATGGTGGTTGTTATAATACATGGATTTATTCTTGAATACATGTTTTGAACAGACGGTGAATGATGTAGCAGTTGGGGTAATATTCTACGCAATCCAGTTGTACAAGCAGAGGATGGTGGGCCACAGCAGCGGTGGAGAACGTATGACAACATTAGTGTTGCTGAACACAAGGATGATCAAGGGCTACCAGAGCGTCAAGGACATGTTAAATCAGAAGACATGGGGCAACCATTTCACCTTTCTGCCCATACCTATCCCTTGTTGGGAGGACACAGACAAGGAAAATCCCTTGGCATTCATCAACAAAGCCAAGGAAACTATCAAGAGAAAGAAAAACTCACTGGCCGTTTATCTAACTGGTCGACTACTCGACACGTTAAGGAGCGTTCGCGGCCCCAAGGTTTGTCCACATTCCTGATATTTGCTAATCCAAAGCGTGGCAACCCATCGGATGTAATTGAGGTGGGCCCCATTTTTATTGTATCAACTGGCACAAAATCTGGCAAGTCTACCCGCTGGGTGGGCCATACATTTAAGAAAAGATAAATGGCTGAGTAACTATCTAGAGGTTCACATACAGACCAGCCTAATTTTTGTTTCAGATGATCTACTTATCGGGGCGCACGTGATGCGATGTGCCCCATCTGGACAGATGACCGTTGGAAGGATATGCCTATCTGGCAGTGAATACAAACTACCCATATGGTGGGTCCTATCCATGGATGGACCTCAGTTGAAAATCACGGCTGAAGAACGATTTTGTCCATCAATGCGTCATATTGAAAGTCGGCCACACAAAGGATGAGTGGCAGATCATGTCTTGGATGATTAGCAATCCAGACTGTCCATTGATCAGATGCATTTTCCATGGATGGACCCTGTTCAAAAACCACCACCTAGGGCACTATCATCACCATCATTTTCTGCATTTTCTCCATCAAATGTCGAGTATTAACCATATTCGTCTCTGCTGTAAGCTTGGATAATTCTATCACTGTGGTCTTAAAACCTTTTTCCATCAATAGTAGGTCCCACGAAATGGATGGTTCTCTTTACTATGGCACCCTGTTTGTGAAGAAGGAAAATAATTATTTGCGAATACTAAAATCAAGTGGGTTATTTGGTGCATAGCAAAAAAAGAGGGTCAAATGTCCAAATTCTTTAAAAAAAAAAAAAAAAAAGAGTAGAAGAAGAAGAAGAAGAGAAGGAATTCTGATAAGAAATGTCTAACATCTTCTTCGTCTTCTTCTTCTTTATGGAGCTAAGTGATTCAGTTCAAGAGCTGTTTACAATAAGTGTCATTGTTCTCACGGTGTAGGCTGTTTCTCAATACACACATTCGACCCTAAAGAACACAAGCATCACGATTTCTCATATGGTGGGCCCGATGGAGAAGCTGGTGATGGGAGGACATCCGGTGAAGGGTCTCTATTTCACTGTCGCGGGCGTCCCTCAGGTAAATATGACTATTTCCGGCTGCTCTCAGGCAAACTGCATTTAACTCAGGCTCGGGACTACGCATGTGGCACACATCCCACGCCCATTTGGGGGTCTCTTTTGTGGGGCCCCAGTGGCATGAAAATTATATCGATCTGATGACCTTAAATCATTCAATTTGGAGAGTAGCAACCATTTAATGGTCACAAATGGAATGATTAGATCATCCTATTATTAGTGTAATTCTTGGGCCATGCTGGACCCAAGTTGGGGTCCATGGTTTGAAACATGAGCATGTATGTAATGTGCAGGCTACATTTCAGGGGCCTCTTCCCACTTCGTGGATGAGTTTGGACCCATTAAGCAGACGGGCAGCCCTTCGTTGGATCCCTGGATCTACTGAGGTGGGTGGATCCTGGCAGTGGGGCCCACCGTGATGTATATTCCTTATATCCATGCTGTTCATCCATTTTGAAAGTTCATTTTAGAAAACTATCCCAAAAATGAAGCAGATCCAAATCTCAGGCACCACAGGAAACCGTGGTGATTGACAATTAAAAACATAGCGTGGTCCAAAAATGTTTATCAACGGGTTGGCTGTCAAATAAACATTTTGTTGGCCCACAAGAAGTTTTTAATGGTCAAACACCACTGTTTCCTGTGGTGTGGTGTGGTTTGAGATTTGGATATGCTTCATTTTTAGGATAACGCGGTGAAATGAGCTATTGAAATGGACGGACAGCACATGCATTTAAGGCACATACATCACGGTGGACCACACAATCAGGGATCCACTCCTCTGTGGATACGGATGTGGATACGGATCCACCGAAACCGCACCCTTCACACACTGTAGATGGGTCCGGGCAAGAAAATGAGACCCAGTTAGTAAATAACGGGTGAGAATTGGCTGGGACGCCGAACCAACGATATAGGTGGTACCCTAACTGTGGAGCCCACCTCAATGTATGTCTTGTACATCTATGCCGTTTAATATCCAATGAGCCCAAAACTAAAGTAGATACAATTCTCACGTTGACCATACCATCGTTTTATCCAATGAGCCCAAAAATAAAGCAGAAATAATTCTCACATTGACCATACCATCAAAATCAATAGTAAATTAATATTAAAAGCTTTTAATGCGTTACAAAATTTTTAGATTGATATTTGTGTTTTCCCTTCGTCCAAGTTCATGTGACATTATCAACAGGTTGGATGACAAATAAACATTAGAATGGACCTTAGGAAGTATTTAATGGTGAGCATTCAATGGCCATTTTTTCCTTTGAAGTGGTCCACTTGAAATTTATAACTGCTTTATTCTTGGGCTAATGCCATGAAATGATTTGGCAAGAACCAACTCACTCGCTGTAAGTCAAGTCGGGACTCACCCGAGTTGCAACTGAATCGGCTAGCCTTACCCGGGTTGAGGTGACACATGGAATTGAACCAGATTCATGTCAGAAAAATTATCAACTTAACCCTTAGTCAAGTGTTATATTTGATTATTTATTAAAATGGCCAGATCTTACAATCGACTCTACTGATTGGGACGGAACTTGCATGAATCTTACAACGAAGGTACGATGAGCTCAGATAAGCTCAGTACGTAGGCATGTCTGACTGTGGCTGACTGGTATTAAAACTCAGTCAGTTTTGCTCCTTTAAAAAACCGTGATGCCTGGCGTGGATTTCCTGTGAAAGCCTTGCGATGTTTTTTAGGACGTGAAAACAAAAATGAACCGGATCCAAGACTCAAGTGGGCCGACTTAAAGGAAAAGGTGGGTAGGTAAATTACTACCGTTGAAACCTCCCTGGGTCCACAGTGATGTTTATATGACATTCATACAGTTCATAATGTCACTACTATTGGGATGAACTGGAAACACAAATATTATCCGGATTCAAAACTCCTGTGGCTCCACAAATATTTCAACTGTGGAAGTTTAATCCTCACATTTTCAGCCCACTTGAGTCTTGGATCCGGTTCATTTTTGTTTTCATGTCCTAAAATGAGCTCCCAAAACGGATGGACGAGGTGGATTTATCAAAAACATCACCTTGGGCCCACCTTGTTTACCAGTGCAGGAATTACACATGAAGTTCCTGCCCTGGTAAGCAAGGTGGGGCCCACGGTGATGTTTTTGATAAATCCACCCCGTCCATCCGTTTTGGGAGCTCATTTTAGGACATGAAAACAAAAATGAACCGGATCCAAGACTCAAGTGGGCCGAAACGTGAGGATTGAACATCCACAGTTGAAATATTTTTGGAGCCACAGGAGTTTTGAATCAGGATAATATTTGTGTTTCCAGTTCATCCAAGTAGTAGTGACGTTATGAACGGTACGGATGTCATATAAACATCACTGTGGACCCCAGGGAGGTTTCAACGGTAGTAATTTACCTACCCACCTTTTCCTTTAGTGAGGCCCACTTGAGTCTTGGATTCAGTTCATTTTTGTATTGATACCCTAAAATGAGCTCCCAAAACGTATGGATGGGGTGGATTTATCAAAAAACATCACTGTGGACCCCACCTTGGTTCCCAGCGCAGGAACTTCCTGCTGAAGGCTTTCGCACGAAATCCGCGCCCCATCCTTTCGCATATGGTACTGATGTACAGCTGTCTGAACATCCACATCGCATGTTCTCTTATGGGCGTAGCATATGTCTAAATCCACATTGATCAATTAATCTTAACCATTCATTTATGACTACTAAATGAATGGACTGGGCTCGGCTTCATTTAAAAGCCTGACTTGGCCCAGCCATTTATCACTTCAAGGGTATTTTTTTTTCATATACCATGCATGATGGGGCACACCTAATGAACAGCCAAATCTTGCAGAGAAGTTGGTGACCAGGTTTGGACACCGGGCATTATCACGGCCGGCTCAGGCCTGTTTGTTTTAGGCTTGCCAACTTAAGCCTAGATTTTACTTTTCAAATCAGGACTAGACAGACATTGATCCGGCCCATGACTGCCGTACCCTTGAGTCACCCAGAAATGGGTAAGTAGGGCCGAACACTCGTAATCAGGTGAGTCATGACACAACTGGAGACCAAACGAGTGGGTCCAAGTCGCTGGATTTTAAAACCATTGTCATGACCCATTTAGTAAACGAGTTGGGGCGTGCTCATCCCAAACCAAAACCTGACATTGCTACTCCTACCCATGTGAGGTGCAGGTAACTTCATTTTACATTTTCCCAACATGATCTTTAAACACGCCTACTCCAATTAGGATCTACTTGGTCACCACCTTGAATATAAATTATCAAAGAGATAAAGACAGTTGAGATGTGCCATGATGATAGCTAGGTCAACAGGTTACCTATCCTTCAGCTAAGATACCACCGAGTGAAATGCTTGTGGGAGCTAGTCCGGACCAGAATCGTCTACAGCACCCGGTGTAGGTTGTGCAGGCAACACCTGAGTACTGTGGGTACTACCATGATGTTTGTGTGGAACCTATTCCGTCCATTAACCACACCAGGTCATTTTCACTGTACATAACAAAAATCAGCTTGATCCAAAACTTAGGTGGGCCACACGACATGAACAATATGAAAACATCCGTTAAACTTCAAAATTCACTCAGTATATACCACCTGAATTTTGAATCAGGCAGATTTTTAGAATCTCTTTCACCCGATAAACAGCTTGGATGACAGACAACACGGTGGCAGTGGCCCGTGTTGAATGGCCACCTGAATTTTAGATGGGCTAATATTTGGGCTCCGATCCTAACATGAGTTGCTGAGTTGATGGATATAAACGCTGGGGTATCCCTAATTTCACACATGTAAAGCAAGTTCACTTAATTGTATTTGATGAATTTACTAAGAACTGATTTTATTTGCATTGCATGGCAGAGTTTGGTGCTGACGATAGTGAGTTACATGGGGAATTTGAGTGTTATGGTTGCAGCTGAAAAGGGATTTATAAACTCCCAACTGTTCGTGTCTTGCATGAAAGAAGCCTACCACAATATCTACAAAGAAGCTTGTGGCATTGAAATGACTGAATCCAGATGAACATGTATTTCTATTGTGATAGAATAAGGAAAAGACAGGCGACTGTTGTATGGAAGCTTCAACACAACAATTTATTATATCTGCAAAATCAGATTGATTAGACAATCTCAATGATTGTTTAGGTGCCTTTCATTTTCACTGTCCAGTAGATATCCACTAAGTGGCAAACTAGGATTATAAAGTTGAATTACTTGTTTTTATCATCCATTTATTACAATAGGGTCCACTGTTTGGAGGGTTCAAACTAGAGGGCCCTCTGTTTGGGAATTAATATTCTGTGCAGCTACCTTTTTTTTTCTTTTTCTTTTATTAGTCATGCAAACACACCTACCCTGTTAGTTGCGGAACACACCCACCCAATTTGTCACACGATGCACCCACCCACCAACCCACTGGTGGGGTTAGTGTGTCTCCTTAGCACTCAACCAGACCTGTTGTTGAAACGCCTAGGCGTCTTCCAGGTGGGCAAGCAGGCGACAGCTATGCTGGACATGCTTAGATATAACTTCTAAGAGTTCTGATCCTTTGTTGGCTGCCAAACCGAAAAACCCTGTTCGGAGCCTTTTTATTGGTCTACATTGTCACATAGGTCTGCAACCATGTCACATCCTCGGTGCAACCTAATCACACTTAAGTGCAACCTGATCACACTGACGTCATGCAGTGTGATGTGGCAGAGAATCCGGACTCAACTTCTAAAAGCAGGAATTGTATACAATACAGCTAAAAACCAGTTTTTAACACAGGAATTCTACAAAGTTTCAATCACCAGTGCATCTACGCCATAAAAATGGTGCTAAGGAATTGTATACAATACAGCTAAAAACCAGTTTTTAACACAGGAATTCTACAAAGTTTCAATCACCAGTGCATCTACGCCATAAAAATGGTGCTAAGGCATTGCAACGACAATGCTGATTTGCCGTAGATAGGCGATGGCCCACTAAGGACATAGGAATTTGACAGCCAATTGATCAGTGACCGCGCAAACTCGAAGTTGAGCAGAACTGGCCACCCTCATTTAACAGGCAAAGTGTGCAGCAATACAATGGTCAGAATTGCCAATCACCATGATTTTTGGGCCGTGACCCACTACACAAGTGGTCCTTATCATGATAAAAGTTTGCCACATCGATGGTGAGGATTGCACTTCACAGAATGTGGATGACAGTATGCTAGGAACAGCCGGATCGTACTAAAATTAGAGATGACTGGTCTTATTAAGTCGATATTTAAAATAATAACCCAATTCAACTGTTATTGAAGCTGAATGATCTGATTAGAATCATACTAAAGATGAACAGTTAGATACGGCAGATGTCAAAGATTAATAATCTTATTAGTCTCTGAATGATTATTATTGGACTAGCACTGTAGATGAGCAACTTGAGTGTGCCGAATATGAAGAAGGATAGCTTGATATTGAAATTCATCAGCCTGATTGAATAGATGTCGGAAACAAATTACCCTACTTTGGGGGTGATATTAGAGACCAACCATCATATTAGACATGTATCAATTATCAAGCCAATTAATCCAAAATTGAACATTAACTGTCTAACTGGATTGTTATTGAGGACGAACAATCTGAATTTGAATAGTCTATTTGTGCTATTATTGAAAATCAATGACCTAATTGAACCAATATTGAAGCCGAATTGTCCAATTCAAACAAAAATGGTAATGAATGGTTAGATTAGATAGGGATTTAGAGACAAACAATCCTTTTAGTACAAAATTATAGATCAACAATCCAGTTTGACAGATATTGAAGATGAATGGTCTGATTGGACTGATATTAAAAATCAATAGCCTGATTGGACTTGGATAACTAGCTTTGAGTCGAGTGCCTCCTGGTTTTCCAACACAGTTACCAGGCCTATGACTAGGAAAGGTTAACTCTGGGAGATTTAGTTCCTTATTCCTCTCAAGAATCACTTTTGAGTTATTGATCATAACCATCTGATCAATAGCCAACAAAGTGAAAGCCTAGATCAGTATAACAAAAAAAGAAGTGCATGTTATAATTAATTTGAACCGCTCATCTACTAGGTCCCGACCTTAATTCCCTATCCCTGTTAAAAATCCCTTTGATATGGTGATCCTAGCTTTCTATCAATACCTAATTAAGTAGACAATCTGGACGAAAAGGTCTGATCATAGGAAGCGAATTACGTACTGAGTAACTCAGTACGCTTAGCTCACTGAGAAAACTCTGAGTGGTCCACCGTGATTTATTTATTTCATCCACTCCATTCAGCCATTTTATTAGATAATTCTATGGCTTGAGACAAAAACTGAAGCATATATAACTCTTAAGTGGACCACACCCTAGGAAACAATGTGAATTGAACCTGTACCGTTGAAAAATTCTTGGGGGCTGCGGATTTGACAATTCATCTTTTAATCCCCACCCTTAATTCTATGCTCTCTCTCTCTCTCTCTCTCTCTCTCTCTCTTTATTTTAATCAGCAAAAATATGCTGTACGTCAGTTCCGGGCTCTAACAAAAACGGAACCAAGCCTCGCTAGTCGCTTATCATATGAGAATGGCCCAAAACTGAATATATACGGCCATAACTGAAAAGAACTTAATTATAAGGGAAAGCGACTCATCTAATTCCATTCCATTCCATGTTCTTCTTGAGAATATGTACGGTGATGTATCAATGCTTATAAGTTAAAGGGACAATCCAGATCATTTGATCATTTATGATAAGTTCTGATTGAAGGTCAAGAACGCCTTATATATATATATATATATATATATATATATATATATATATATATATATATATATATATATATATAGGCATCCATCAAGGTCAGTGGATCCCTATTGGGGCCACCTTGATGCATGTGCCTTACATCCACACTTTTCATCTATTTTGACCACTCCTTTTTAAAAGCATGATCCCAAAAATGATGCTGATCCAAATCTCAGGCGGACACACCTACCCGAAACAGTCCTGATTGAATACCCACCATTAAAAATTTCCTGGGGTCACCGGAATGTTTATTTGACAGCCAACCTCTTCATAAGATCACAAAGACCTAGATGAAGGGACCAAACAAATGCCATCTAGATCCAAAACTTTTGTGGCTCACAAGAAGTTTTCAATGGTCAATCACCATTGTTTCCTATGATGTAATCCAACTAAGATTTGGATCCGCTTCATTTTTTGGATCATGCTCTAAAAGGAGCTATCAAAACGGATGAAAAGTGTGGATGTAAGGCCCATACATCATCGTGCGCCCCCGCAGTCAAGGATCCACCGAAGCCGCTTTCCTTTTTGGGGCCTGCTGGCCCAACTTTAAGTTCTCATGCCTCTCAAGAATCCCTTAGATCTGAATATACTGGACACCTGATCAATGCCCAAAAATAGAAACAAAAAAAAATCTACGGTTCAGTTCATCTATGACAAAAACCATATGGTCCAGGATTTGGGTCACCCAGTCTTGTGGGCCCCGATCTTGAAGAGGTGATTGACGTGACAAATGAAAATGAAGCACACATGTGAAGTCCAGGCCGGCCATCAAGTGAGGCAAACCATGTACTTAGCCTGGAACAAGCTCAGGCTGGTCATACAGCCATCATGCACCCAGTATGCAGTGTAAGGCCCTAATTTTTGTATCCAGACCGTTGATCGGATGGTGCCTGAGGTGAATGGCTGATGTCCTAATAATTGTGTTGTAGGAGGCAAAAGCACCCCCAAATCCTCTCAAATACGCTTAAATACAGGGTGCCAAATGGCCCTTAATTGGTAGAGTGAACTTAAATCTTCTCGGACCTATTACTGTCTGTCCTGTTGCTCTAAAGTTCGAGGTCTTGTATTTCAAGCCGAACCCACCATCACGTGGCTTACGGCCAAATGCATTTGGAAGTTTTTGGGGGATATGGACGGCTAAGATGATAAAAGTCAATGGTCTCAACTAAACAAACGTTTCAGTTGGGCGTTGGGAATTGTGCAATCAATGAATTTGGGCTGTTACTTATATAAGACTATGTGAAGAGGGGAGATCCACACGTTGGACTTCGTAAGTATGAACGGTGGGACGCGGATTTCCGGCAAAGCCTTTAGCAGGAAGTTTCTGCGCTGGGAACCTAGGTGGGGCCCACCGTGATGTTGGTGAGAAATCCACCGGTCCATCTGTTTTGTGAGCTCATTTTAGTACATGCGACCGAAAATGAGCTGTATCCATGACTCAAGTGGGCCGAACAAAGGAAAAGGTCGGTAGGGAAATTCCTACGGTTGAAACCTCCCTGGGTCCACAGTGATTTTTATATTCCATCCGTACCGTTCATAATGTAATTCCTACTGGGTTGAAAAGAAAACACAAATATTGGCCTGATTCAAAACTTCTTTGACCCCATCAATATTTCAACTGTGGACATCAATCCTCATGTTTTTTGGCCCACTTGAGTCTTGGATGCAGCTCATTTTCGGTTCTAAGCCATAAAATGAGCTCGAAAAATTGATAGCCGGGGTGGATTTTTCACAAACTTCATAATAGGCCCACCTAGGTTTCCAGGAAACCTTTAACAGGAAATCCGCCACCTAAACCGTGAGACTCTGCGGAAGCATTAAAAAAGGCCGTCTTTTAATAGTAATTCTCACCTCGTAAAACGTTACTCCTGGGAGTGAACTAGGGGTTACATCGGGAACAGCTTAATGGGTGTTACCCCTACGGTGTGGCCTACATGGATGTTACTTTGTATATCCAGGCCGTCCATCTGTTTCTACAGCCCATATTAGATGGGGTTCCAAAAATTATGCAAATCCAAATCTCAAGTGGACCATACCACTGGAAACAGTTCTGATTGAGTGCCCCACCATAAAAAGTACCAAATAGCCCGTCGTAAGGTTTTGGTAATGTTTATTTACAACTCAAGGTCTTGATAATGTCAGGAAGGTCTGGATAAAGGGAAATTTAAAGATCATCTTGACCTAAAACTTTTGTCACCCGCAAAATGTTTTTAAAGATTATTTATCACTCGTTCTATTAGTATGGTCCACCCGAGACTTGGATCTTATTATAATTTTGGATAACACTCTAAAATTAGACAAGAAAAGCAGATGGAGGGGATAAATATACAAAAAATACAACAAGGTAGCCCCACAGGGTAGAGGTAACATCCACTAAGCTTGGGTAACAGCTAATTAGCTCCCGTTACTCATTCCCTGCTATATATATAATAAAAATAAACAAAGAATAAAAAGAAAAAAGAAAAAAGAAAAAGAAAGACTTGATAGTCTGCAGAGTGTGATGGCTCGTATTCAAGCACTTTGGAAGTTTTGCACAGTAAATGGAAATTTGTTGGAAATATATTGGATCGGCCAAATGAAACATATCCTAAGGGCCCTAGGCTATCCAACGAGTGCTTCTCTTGATGTGTTGCTTGGGAAGTTGAGGTCCCTGTTCTGTGCGGAATTTGGATGGTTGCAGAGGTCCCTAATCTGGTGATGATCAGGCCTGGTGCTGTTTACATGGCACTGTTCTCTGGGTGTTGAGCTCGTAATTGTACGGGCCAAAAAGAGGACGTATTATATGATAGGGCAGGTAGGATAGGTCCGGTGTATCATCATTACACATTAATGATTATATGTCCGGAAATACATGGTAATTTAATAGTCCAATCCCAAACTTGGGATTAAACTCTTCTGGGAGAGACACACTGTATTAAGTGAAGCCAGGATTTGGTTGACCTTGGAATTATAATCAATGGATCACATTTCACAATTAATATTGGTCACCTGTACACACGAATGTCATGTGTAAAGGGCATATATGAATGGAAAGCATGGATAAGACATATGCATAAAAGTGAGGCCCACCAATGTAGTGGATTGCCAAATCCATAAAAAATTCATTAGTTTCTATTATCAGCCCTGATAATATGCTCCCGGTATTAATTATCCCTCCAAAAGCAAGATAGAATTTGCATGGTACCAAATGCAATTCCCTACCACTAATCCCATGCAAGAGTGCAGATCCGGAGGGGATTCCTATGCCTTCCCTTTTTATTGGGCTACACCAGTTGACATGATCAGCATAATAAATCTACAGAGGTTAAAAAAAAAAAAAATGAAAATACATATTGATTTCTAACAAGGACACTGAAGGTATTTTATTACTAATATACAATAAGCATGCTAACAATCAACTTCGAAAAGTATAACAATCTACTAACTCCCAATAGGAACTAGGCTTCCTAGGCAAGATGGTCATCAAATGTGGGAGAGCGGTCTATTCAACGCATTGTAACAGCCATATTTGGTACATGAGACAACCAATAGAGGATGAATCTTTGAAAGTTTGTTCATCACTTGATGGGATTGAACTCGATCCATAGGTAAGATAGTGGAATGACAGTCTGTTCAAAACTTAGGAATCTTCCTATCAATTCAGTATGTAATTGTAGTTATTAGAGTGGGGGATAACTAGCAACAATTGTCCATGCTACCTACAACATTACGTTGGCTAGTAGCAGAGGAAGTTGATGTAGAGCGGGTCGCCAATTATTACATGGCCCAGATGGATCAAAAGAAAACCAATCGGGGTTGGAAGTGATTCGAACCATCAGGACCGTAAAACGGTCATATCTCGCCATTCAGAATGAATTTTTGGACGTGTAATATATGGTTTTGGGATAATTCAAGCTACTTTAGCTAGAATCGCGAGATTTTACCAGATCGACATTCATTAGGCTATTTTTTTTATTTTACTATTTATAGTAAGTTTTAATTTGATCATAATCTTTTATCCATAGGATTTTAGAGTTTGTGCCCAACATGAAAAAGGCTTAGAATAATTAGTAGAACAATGTAGTTGGGCCCATTTGAAAACTTTCTATTTTTTATCGAAAACCATGAGTTCTAGTAGGATTGAGAAACTTCTATAAATAGTAAGTCAGATTTTCTAGGAGTTTGAGTTTGAGTAGGAGTCTGATACTTTATCTAGAGTTTAGTTTCTTATTTATATGCATTATAATTCCGTTTTAAACATTCAAGCAATTTTTTAATAATTATTCAAAATTATTTCCTTGTTTATCCTTTTATTTCTTCTCGTGGATTCGATCTGGTGAGGAAGACGGTGATCGACCTCCCACGTCCTCCCTGCATCAAAAGTGAGCTAAGATAAATGATAGACATACATGAAAGACGAAGGATAAGCAGTATTTTGCTGCAATATAGAGTTATATTGGGTTGGCATGGGTCCAGAGCTCTTTGCTCTTAGCTTTATTTATAGACAATTGGCATGGCCGTCAATACTATTCTTCCACAACCTACCTGCAATCATCCAGGTCATTGTGGTCAATCAGCGTGCACTTACTTCTAGCCGTCAAAGAACTGTGACTACTCATGTTTTGTCACGTGTAAAAATGTTTACAAGATTATGCAATTTCAACCTTTACGCTTCATAATGTGTAATGACAGTTGCTTGCTCTTATCAATCTAGTCGGTTAGCCTGACTTCGCACAATTCTCCCTCTCTAGTTTGCATTGGATATAAGAATCTGGCCTTGATCTCTTGTAAAATAGTGTTACCACATGTCAGCTATCTAGCTATCTGGTTTGAAGGTGTCAAATTAGGTGTAAATACATCTAAGATCTCAGCCAATCATCTTAGCCAATTTTCAGTTGAATAGGGATCGTACGTCCATGTAGTTCTCCTTTCTACCATCCATTCCTTTGCCACAAATTGAAATGTTAGAATTTTCTAGAGAATTCAAGGGAATAGTACATCCATTGTGGGGCTGAGTCTCTATTGCTATTCCATGGGTCCAACTTGATGGAACTATAAACATGATTATAATGTGCAAAAGCTCCCTTATCCCCATTGAAATTATAGGCCTTTGATATGTTTGCATGTATCATGGGCCACCAATTTTAGCTTAGATTAAGGGCCCATTTGGATTGTAAGTAACTTAAGATAATCCACTTATCAGATAAGTCACTTATCTTGGTTTGTACTTATTAAGCAGATAAGTATGTTTGGTAAACAACATACTTATCAATGAATAAGCAGATATAAGTATGTTTGGTTTCCAACATCATAGATATTTATCCCTCAAGTATGCTTGGTTAATTCGACGTCCGACACCTGCTAGAGAAAGGGGACCTCGTTAACTATAGTGACGGATATGGTCCGTCGTAAATCCTAAATTGTACCTTAAATGCCATTTTAGTTTGAAAATAATTAACTATTTCATAAGGAAAATTGAGAAGTAAAAAAATTGATTTTGAGATTTAGAAAAACTGAAATGTTTAAAATAATCGAGATTTTGAAAAAAATATGAAAATTAAAAAGACAACCAAGATTATGAAAGAAATTGACATTCTAAAAAAAATATTGGCATTTTGAAAAGAAAATTAGTATTTTGAAAGAAATTGAAAAGTTGGATCAAAATTTATAAGTTTTAAAAAAAATTGTGCTTTTGAAAATAAAAAGGTTGAGAAGTTTGAAAAAATTAACACCGTTTGAGAAGAATTGAGGTTTAAAAAAATTATTATTTTGAAAAAAAAAAAAACGAAGTTTTAAGGGGAAATAAATAATGTTTGAAAAACTTTGAGATTAAAAAAAAAATTAGATATTGAAATTTTATGAGATTTCAAAAGAAAAGCAATGGTTTTGAAAGAAATTAACATTGTAAGAAAAAAAAAAGTTGGCATTTTGAAAAAAATTGTTTGAAAGTTTGAAAAAAAAATAGATTTTGAAAAATTATGATTTTAAAAAATAAATTGAAAAGTTCGAAACGAAATTAACAATGTCAAAGAAAAATTGAAATTTAAAAAAAAAATCGAGATTTGGAAAAAAATTTATTGAGATTTAAAATAAAACCACGATTTTCAATGAAATTGACATTGTGAAAGAAAATTGACATTTTTTACCAAAATTGAAAAGTTTGAAAAAAAATGTATATATTTTGAAAAAACATTAAGAAGTTTGATAAAAAAAAATTGAGATTTAAAAAAAATGATATTTTGAAAAAAAAATTGAGTAGTTTAAAACGAATTAAAATTTTGAAAAAAGTATATTAAAAATGTTTGAGAAAAATTGAGATATAAAAATAGCCGAGATTTTGAAAGAATTGACATTTTGAAAATAAATGGAGAAGTTTTAAAAAAAATATTAACATCATTTGAGAAAAAAATCAAGATTTTGAAAAGAAACTGAGATTTAAAAAAATCGAGATTTTAGTCGAAATAAGAAACTGAGATTTTGAAAAAAAAAATGTTAACGTTTTGAAAAAAATTGAGAAGTTTGAATGAAATTGATAAGTTTGAAAAAAAAAATCGATTTTTAAAAACAAATTAAGATTTTGTCTTTTGAAAAAAAAAATTAATAAGTTTGATAAAACAATAAGATTTTTTTTAAAAATGGCATTTTGAAAACGAAAATTGGGAAGTTTAAAATATAAATTATGATTTTGAAAAAAAAAAAATAAGAAATTAAGATAATTAACAATATTTGTGAAAATTTGTGAAAAAATACCGACATTTTGATCAATTCTAAAAAATTTGTGATCCTATAGGAGGTTGTTTTCCATTATTGGGGCCCACTGGGAGGTGTATGGGATGATCTAGGCTATGGGATAAGTAAACGTAGTGGTGATTTACCTATGGACAGGGTTTTTTACATTTCGGATGCGACGATCGACAGTTATGATACATTGTTCGTTTAACAGTCACTGATCATCGATCGGGGCCATGGCTTTAGGGTTAGTTACAAGGAAATGTTTAAGACTAGAATCCTTAATTTCATTGGAATCTAGTGGCTCAAAATCCGCAAATTCACGTAAGTCCGAGTAGACAAAATTAACTTAAATTCTAAAAAATTTAGCACAGAAGTATACATCATCTGGGCAATATTTTTAAAACTTATAACTAATCAATTATTTTTTTATAATTTTTATATTGATTTCTTACATCCTATAAAATTTTAGCCCATTCCGATGTTTATAAAAATTAATAAAATTCCAGAAGTATACATTATTAGAAATCAATAATTTTTCAGATAGTTTCTAAATATTTCTAAATTAAACCTAATTATAATATTATTTTATTTTTATATATATTTTTATATAAAACTAGACTTATCAAGATTTAATATGGATTTTGAATCACATCAATCGGAGTTATAACGAAGGAGATACAATTTTTTAAAGTTGACTAAAAATATAGGATCAGAATTACGAAATTCGATCAACCAGTTTGGGGAATCCGGTGAACCGGTTGGGGACATTGGGTTGACCGGTTACTGTTATCCTGTCTTCTTCCAAAAACTCCAAAAACTTCTATTTTACATCATTTATTCCTTTTTACTTCACTCCATTTGTCAAGTCGATCATTCTACATTGTCTTTGAAAGATCCACGATCCAGAGGGACCCTACCTTTTTGATTGGGGCATCCAAACATCAAATTTACTACTTTTAGAGTCGCGAATCCCCAACTCCTTCATCTCCTAAACTTCTATTTCTCTACTTTACTTTCTCTTTCTTCACTCCACCTACCAAAGTGACTCTAAGCTGATGCATCCAAACGTCCACAAACTCGAGTCTCTTCACCAAGGTACTTAAAGTTCAAGTTGCTACATTCAAAATCAAGTAAAACTAGGGATTTTGATCCTAAGGTTCCCATTTTTTAAATTTAAGGTTGCTCCTTTTGGTCCCAATACATGCGAATACATGCAGTCCCAACACATGCGAATACATGCACGGACAGCATTCAAATCGAGAAATTAAAGGTAACTGCCCAAGGACGTCTAATTTCTAAATTGGAGAAAATCTGAGGCATTACAAACCCCCACCATTAAAACCGAAATTTAGAAAGAAATTGACACTCTGAAGAAAAAAAAATTGCATTTAAAAAAAAATTGAGAAGTTTGATAATAAAAAAAAATGTTGTGATTTTTAAAAAGAAATTGAGATTTTTTATTTTGAAAAAAAAAATTGAGAAGTAATAGAAAAATTGACATTTTGAAAACGAAAAATGAGAAGTTTAAAAAAATTGTGATTTTGGAAAAAAGAAGTTGAATATTTTTAAAAAATTAACAATGTTTAAGAAAAGTTTAGAATTTAAAAAATCTACATTTTTAAAGAAATTGACATTCTGAAGAAAAAAAAATTGTCATCTTGATGTTGGACATTCAATCACCGCTGTTTCCAATGATGTGGTCCACCAAAGATTTAGATTTGCCTCATATTTTTTTATCAAGCTTTAAAATCATGTGTAAAAACGAATGGATGCCGTGATAAAACACATACATCATGGTGGGGCCCACAGAGTATCGACCATAGGAGCGAATTAGCTGTTACCCCTATCGTGTGGGGCCTACCCTGATGTATTTTTTGTATATCCATGCCGTCCATTTGTTGTTACGCCTAATTGTAGGACGAGATCTAAAATTATAAGAAGATCCAAATCTCAAGTGGACCATACCAATAGAAAGAGTGATGAATAATCATTAAAAGCATTTTGCGGGCCAAAAAAGTTTTAGATCAAGCTGATCTTTAAATTTTCCCTTCATTGGGACCTTGTTGACAATATTATGAAGAGCTTGGATTGCAAATAAACATTACCAAAACCTTACGATGGGCTCTTTGGAACTTTTAATGGTGGCCACTCAATCAGCACTATTTCCAATGGTATGGTCCACTTAAGATTTGGATTTGAATAATTTTTCGAAGTCCATCCTAAAATGGGTTGCAGAAACGGATGGACGGTGTGAATATACAAAATACTATCCATGCGAGCCACACAGTAGGGGTAACACCTAATTCGCTCCCTTCAACCAGCAGGTTACTAGTCAAAGGAAGATGTAAATATTAGTGTGTTAGTTTTGGATATAATGTACAATGGTGGTGCCTCATTCATTCACTTTTGGCAGTGACGTAGGGTTATCCAGACCATCCAAATAGTGGCCCATCTGTAGATGATTAATATTTAAACTTGTACCCTACAAGACAATATTAATAGTCTATTAGGTGGGCCCTTAAATGTACGGCTGAGGCCCTATATATTGTGTGGTATAAATGATGTAAAACGCACATTTGTGCGGATTTGAATAGACATCTCAAATCGGAAGAGGGATTTCCAAAAGCCTCTTCCCTCTTCCAAAATCCATCTCCCTCTCTTCCTCTCATTTTTAGGAAGAACTTCCAAATGGTTAAATCTGAGAAATCCGTTCCCCCTTCTGATTCTTGAGATTCGCCAAAATGAGTGAAGATCCACCAGTACCAGATATCTTGGATCTTCTCTTGACGATCGTTTGAAGGATGTGATTCACCTTTTGGTTCTTGAGATTTGCAAGGTTTTTTTTTTTTTTTTTGTAGGTTCAAGTACTTGCAAGGATCAAGCCTCATTTTTTGTTGGTTTTTTTTTTTTTTTTTTTGGATTGGTAACACATCCCATTGTTAGTACACACACCCACATTGCTAGTCACACCGTAGTGTTAGCCACCCCCACGTTGGGATTCCATGCCAAGATCTCATTTTTTGTGAGCTTATCTGAAAATTTGTGTACAGGTTTGATGGGTGGGTGTGGCTGCCTTCTCTCTTGGAGCTGAGCTTACAGGATTCACATAAGGTTGTGGGTAGGGTGTGTTGCATTTTATGGGATTCATAAGGTTGTCTTACATTACAGGTGAGGCTTTTGAGCATGTATATTCATCCTCTATTTATGCAAATGTGGGTCCTAGCTTTGTTGGAAATGATTTCCTACCAACTGTTTGATGAAATGCTACAATGGTAAATGACTTGTGTAGCTGAAGGTGGTGGGATCAATTCCCCTAACACGTGAACTATCATTAAATTGGATCAGACATGTAAAGGGCCCGTTTGGATTTTAAATTACTTAAGATAAGCTACTTATTTGATAAGTACATTATGTTGGTTTCTACTTAATTAGCAAATAAGCATGTTTGGTAAACAAAGTTATCATCCAAAAAGTAGAAAATCAAGCATGTTTGGTTTTCAACATCATAAGTAATCATCCCTTAAGTCTATTTGAAATGATGAGCTTTGGCGATGTTCAAAAACTCTACCTCCTCTATAGATAAACTTAGACTAACTGGATGCCTTGATTTTCTAAAATGAAAAAAAATCTACAGTTTCCCATTGACAGACGAAAGTACGAAAAGTACCATTATAAATTCATAGATGTTTGATGATGAGGATTTTATATTTCTTATATGATGTAGCCCGCCTAGTGATTTGTACATGGCTTGATTTTTAAGGAATCTCATCATCATGGTGATGGTTGTGCTCACATAAGACACCGGTGGGATGGCTGATGGGCAACATGGTATGCCCCATGGTAAAATAATGGACAATCATCCAAAAAACTTTAAATTCACATGGTAGCCCACATGGTAGTTAGGTCGACTTGGTTTATATACGGAGCATCTAATTTTTGTGGTGGGCTTACCCTAGTAGTGTGTGTATATATGTGTATGTTATCAATGGAGGATACCTTATATAAGGGGACATAATATTCTTGTAGCTTATTTTATGGTGCCCCGTATTGGCTATATGTTACTAATATGTTGTAGATAAGATTAGGTTAATTAGTTGCGATCGATTTAAATGCACATTTGTTAATTCTACACATCATCTCTAATTTTCTCTATGGATATGTTTCTTGCATTTAGATGGCTTTGATAACCCCATGTAAGAATTGGATGAGGGTAGAAAAGTTTACCCCTAAATACGTGGAAGGTGTTGCAATGTTCTTAGACTGTCAAGATATTTACAATAAAAATTGGGGTTCTCATTTTTTTTAAGGTATGTTGATGTTTCAAAGGAGTTATCTAGGGTTCTCATGCTTGTTTGGAAGTATTATGATTGTAATAATGAATAACAGATCGATGCCCCTATTGCTAAGAGTTGAGTTGGATTCTTATAGTTGGATGCAAGAAAAATCAGTTTGGATGCCTATATGGCATAGTTCAAGTTATTAATATGTTAATCTGAAGCTTTTGCTATCTTGACGTTTGATTTACATTTTCCAGATAAGGGTTCCGAAGCCCAATTTATAACGGTAAGCTTGCTTAACTCGTGTAACAACATGGATCCCTTCATTTGAGGTCCCACTTCTCATCTAGTCAGCTTACTTGTATATAGAATTCTTTGTCATGCCCTGGTCGACTGTTGTGACATTTGGTTTTTAAATTTTTCTGTTATGTAACATTTGCATTTTCAATTTTCTTTTCATGTACTTGTTGGTTATACTTCTATATGGTTATTTTATTTATCATACTTCCTAAGTTCATGCCATGAGAAGTTGGGTGTATTTAGAAGGATTTTGGACGGGTGCTTTATCTTGAATTTGGGAATTGTTATCGTCCAATTCATGAAGTGTGTTGTTGAATTTTGGTAGCTAGATGTTTTTTATTGTATTTTCACCATTGACATTTCCAACTTGTATGCAACTGGTATTGTGATTGGAATGGACATTTGCTGCCTCTATTATGTTGGTACTATGAATTTCTAATGCATCTTGATTGTCTTCTTGTTTTCAAGCTATGCTCTTAACTTTTATTATTCAGCCATGCTGAAAAGTAATTGCTATTGCATTGTTTTCTTCTTTCAGCTAGAGAGAATACAAGTCTGATGGAAGTCATGCTAGTGAAGGGAGTATGTCTAAGAAAGATTTGTCTCTACACCAGGCTTGCTTGCACATAGTTTAGGAGTTACCCAGGTACATCTGATAATATGTATATTTTTTTCATTGAATCTGTTGTATGGATGATGTGAAAACTGTTTTTGCCTCGAATTTTCTCCATGGCACTATTCTCTTTTTTCTATTATTGATGCTTGATATTCAGGCACTCAGAGATATTCAGGCACTTAGAAATCGTCCACCTGGCATATTAACCTGAGTTAAAGTTAGAAATCGTCCACCTGGCATATTAACTTGAGTTAAAGTTAGAAATCGTCCACCCGATTTATATGAGATTTAGATCTATTTTAATTTTTAGGACATGGCCCACTTGATGGATGGTGTCATTTATGAGTGAGGGTGAAGTAGTTTGTGCATTTGCCACCATTGGCAATTCTTTGGGTTTGCTATTATAGAATATCAATTTTTTTATGTTATTTTTGTGAATGTAATTTGGACCATTGTTATTGTCTCCCATCTTGGATGGATAACTAATCTCTCTCAGACTGAACTTTCTTCATTTAAATAACTTTTGTTGTATTTTTCATAAAACTGTGGGATCTTTTCTATCTGGCCCATCCATCGTGGGATGCAACAGGTTGGTAGTGCAGATTACTAAGGAACTTTAAAGTAGTTTCTGGCTTTTTTTTTTTTTTTGAAAAAACACTAATAATTTGGCATGAACAATGTATATTTACTCTATAAAAGAACTATTACTGAATTAGCTGCCTCTCGATGAATTCACTCATGACTTGTCAACAAAATGGTGTGGACGTCTCTTGGAGTTGAAAACAAGATGCATCAATACTCTCCTTCCTACCTCTTCCTCCTATTGTAAGTTCCAATTTTCACCCAAGTCTCTACCAAAAGTGAATGCTTCTTTGTTTTATAATTTGGGGATTTTTACCGCAAGGCTCCCTACTAACATGATTTTACCATATATTGCCTTAGCTAACTTTTATTGGAAATTGCTTTTTAAGGGCTAAAATAGCCTAAGTACTTATCTTTCATTTAAACAAAAGAGTGGTGAAGTGAGGTATTGAGTATGACATCATTCAGCCTATCCCATGATTACATCCTACCATGTTGATTAGGCTAACAGAAAATCAGGACAATCCAACCATCCGGTGCTTGCCCTAAATGCCACTTCAAAAGAAAATTCTTTCTATTCTCCAGTTATTTTTTGGATTCCACCAATCCAAACTTGTAGGTAGATCATCTTTTATGGACATTGCCTTCTTCGGGTAGTTAGATAGGCTAGAATTTCATGCTCAATGAGCATACATTGAAGGAGTTTCATATCCAATTATACACTTACCACGATTATGCATTCACTAAAGTGAAGTAACTTGAAAGGAACTATGGGTCCCATTTATGTGAACTGAAAATCCGAATGTGCCTAGAAAATTCTGTCTAAGAATTGTCAACTACCTTTTTTTTGGTATATGCATTCTATGTTTCTTGGTAGAAGCTGGATAAGATCTGTAGGTAAGAAAATATTATGTTGATAGTTGCACGCTCATATAGGCCTCACAAGAATCAATAAAATGCATTTGTATTTTATTGCTTTCATTTGAGTTGATGTATTGGTTTTGTTTGAATTGAGTTAGATGATGTATTAAATTAGTTATAATGTATTGTAGTTTCTACTGTTCTGACGGTATCAGGTGTAAGAAATTCGAAATGCAACAAATGCATACTGATTTTTTTTTTAAACAAAAGAAAATTAACGACGAACTAAATCCGTCGTTTTATGTTTTAAATAACAAATCGATGGGGTTGTTAGGATTTTAAGACGGATGAGGTCCGTCGTTCATTTAACGACGGACCAAATTCCTCGTTTTCGGGCTTCAAAAGGGACATTGTTCGGCTTTTAAGACGGATAAGATCCGTCGTTATTTCACGACAGATATAGTCCGTTGTTTCAGATAAACGACTCACAATTAACGACGGACGTGATCCGTCGTTTGTTTTAGCGACTTTGGTGTAATGAATTCCCTTTACATCCACTCTCCGTCATTCAAGTATGCTTGGTCCCCTTAAATCCACTCTCCATCATTCAAGTATACTTGGTCCCCTTACATCCGCTCTCCATGTGGGGCCAACCTTTGATGTGAACCATCCAGCTTGATGGACCGCAACATAGAAGCTTCAATGGTTTTCTGTACACCATTGAAACCCTTATGTAGGACTCACTATGCTGTTTTTTTTTTTTTTTTTTTTTTTTTCACTCAGGCCTTTTGGAAGGGAAGACATAATATCAGCTTCTTTTTTTTAACACGACCTTGCCCGAACACTCGAACCCAACCTGAACCTGGCCCGGCCCGACCGAAAGCACCCAAAGGTGCTGCTACTGTGTCTTGAACCTGAGTCCAGCTGGTTGATAAACTCGGACTCAACCAGCTGGGCTACAGGCCAAAACTCGGACATAAATATCAGCTTGATCTAAGCTTAAATGGACCCCACCATAGGCAATTACGGTGATTGACTCCCACTGTTGAATCTCCTTATGGGGCCCATAGTGATAGTGATGTGCCCTCTCACCTGTTGTTATGGTCACACAAACCTGGGAGAAGGGACAACACAACCATTAGCTTGATCCAAAACGGCTGTGAGCCCATCCTAAGAAATAGTGTTGATGAAACATCCACCATAAGAAATAGCGTAGATGGAGCATCCACTGTTAAATCTTCCTTTGGGGCCCACCATGATGTTTATTTGCCATCTAATTGACTGTAAGGTCACTCGGGCCTCGTCGTGGCCTAGCCACATAAAGGAAGCAAATTCAAAGTTCAAGTGGGCCCCACCCCCCATGAAATAGTGGTGAATGAATTTCTAACGTTAAAACCTTCCTAGCCCCACCTTACCGTTTATTTTTCATCTAACCAGTTAATCAAGTCACACAGACCTTGATGATGGGAAAATGTAAGTATTAGCTTCATCCACAAGCTCTTGTGGACCCCACTACAGGGTGCAGTGGTGATTAAAGGCCCACCCAGTCAAACTATGACAGGTGTGCGATTGAAGAGTCACCACCATGTTGGAGTGGCGGTGAACTATCACCACGTGCAATAGATTTGGAATCCGTGCTTTTCTCCTGTTGATGGTGGCTTTCCACTTTCCAGCAAATGGAAAAAAGTGAAAAGTAAAAAAAAAAAAAAAAAATCACTGAAATACTTAACCAAGTTTTAGCAAATAAGTAACTGATGATTAAGTGTTAACCAAACTTACTTTTCCTAAATAAGTAACTTAACTCCTGACATCAGCTGGGAAAGTTACTTATTTAGTTGCATCCAAACGGGCACTAATTAAGTGCCTGTTTGGAGTGTAAGTTACTTAAGATAAGCTACTTATTTGATAAGTAACTAATCTGGGTTTCTACTTAATTAGAAAATAAGCATGTTTGGCAAATAAAGTTATCATCCAAAAAGTAGAAAATTAAGCATGTTTGGTTTCCAACATCATAAGTAATCATCCCTCAAGTCTATTTGATCTCCCTCACATCCACTGTCTATCATGTGAGGACAACCTTTGATGTCGATCGTTCATTTTGTGGCTCCACTAATGTGGGCCATCCATCATGTGGGACCCACCTTGGATGTGGGCCATTTACCATTAGGGCCCGATCTTTAATGTGCACCATTCATTAGGTAGGGCCCACCTTTGATGTTAGCCATCCATCATGCGTGGCCCACCATCAATGTTATTTTCCATCATGTGGGGCCCATCTTCAATAGCCGCCACCCATCATGTGTTGTCCACCTTTGACGTGGACCATCCATCATTTAGGCCCAATTCCCATGTGGGTTGTCCATCACGAGGAGCCCGCCTTGGAAATGGACCATTCTCATTAACCCGACCTTTGATGTGGACCATCCATCATGTGGGGCCCACCTTGATGTGGATCATCCATCATGTAGAGCCCACCATTATTAATTGCCCATTATGTGGCGTCCACCTTTGATGTGGACTGTCCATCATGTGGGCCCCACCTTCAATGTAGAGCCAACCAATGATGTGGACCATTCATTGTGTGTGCCGTCCATCATGCAAGGCCCACCTTGGATGTAGGCAATTCATCATTATGGCCTGACCTTTAATGTGCACCATTCATTATGCAGGGCCCGCCTTTTATGTTGGTCATCTATCAAGTAGAGCCAACTGTCAATGTTATTATCCATCATGTGGGGCCCACCTTCAATATCTACTGCCCATCACATGCACCCACTGTGCACACCAACACCGTCTATTTATGTGGGGCCCACCTTCAATATCCACTGCCCATCACATGCACCTAATGTGTACACCAATACTGTCTATTCATGTGGGGCCTGCCTTGATGGTAAACAACGTGCTTATCATTTTCCTCTCTTTCACCTCTCCTACAACTCGTGGAAAAGTAAAAAAGCTAAAAATATTAGCTAAAGTGATTATGTATTTTTAAGTTAAAAAGTTGCTTATTAATTATCATAAACCAAACTTACTATATAAAATAAGTTACTTATCTAGTGCTGTTAGTGGATAAAGTAACTTATTTGGTGGCATCCAAACCGGCCCTAAATGAGGCCCACTCCCGAACCGAAAGCCTCCGCGACGCATGCTTTTAAACAACATTTAAAACATCCGATGAAAAAACCCCCTCCACATTCAATGTGAAAAACACCCAACGTAGAAATTGGGGAACATAAATATGCCCGTTTGGCACCATGGATTTGAGGAGAAGTGAGGAGAAGTGGATTCCATGATATGAATTCTCATCAATTCCCGTTCTCACCAATTCCAGATTTTCGGTTTGGCAGTCAAGATTTGGAGAGAAATCAAACATGAAGGAATGGACGGTGTAAATTTTAATCCCACCCCCATCGTATTAGCCTCGATTTTTAAATCCATGCCATTCATCTATTTTTACAAATCATTTTATGCCAAGATCCAAAAAATAAAGCAAATCCACATCTAAAGTGGACCATAAAATAAGAAAAAATGGAGAGTGAAACCTTTATGATGCACAAAAGTTCTGGATTAAACTGAAATTTGTATGGTCCCTTCATCTAGGTCTTTGTGACCTGATCAACAAGTTGGATGGAAAATATACATCAGGTTGGGTCCCATAGTTAGGGACACATTAGGGTGGGTCCCACGTTGAGAATGATTTCTCCTCAAATCTCACCTTTTTTGAGGGATTTGAGAAAGGGCTAAAAGTAGACCTGGCAAAATTCGACCCAACCCGCTAACCCGACCCGACCCGACCCGGATTTTTCTAGTTTAGGGTTGGAAAATTTGACCCGAATTCAATTTTTGGGTTGACCCGACCCGACCCGGATTTTTATGAGTTGGGTTAGGGTTAAAGGTGACCTGACCCGACCCGACCCGAATCATATAAGGGTTAAGTAGATTTCACACACCCTGCTAAATGATGAACGTAGTGGATTTCACTTCTGATACAAGTAGGCACCATTTTTATTGATTTTAGAAACCGGATGAACAATACATAATAAATACATAAAAGATGAGCCCCATGGTAAGGCCGCACTATCTTAGGTGTGGTCGGGGTCTCACCTAATCCACTTTCGCCAGGACATACCTAGAGGGGTGTGGATCTGCTAGTCCAAGCAAATGATGGTTTCAAAGCTTTGTGGGTCCCACTATGAATGTATTTTTTGATCCAGCCGGTCCATACATTTTTTCATCTGATTTTAAGTTACTGGCAAAAAAATGAGACATAAAAATCTCAGGTGGACCACACCATAGGAAAACGGTAGAGATTGAGCTTCCACGTGGATGTCCGTGGCAAATCCACGGAAGTTTTGGATCAAGCTGATATTTGTTTTCCCTTCATCAATGTCTACGTGAGCTTGTGTACACGTTGGATGAAAAATAAACATCACTTCAGGTCTTAAAAACGTTTCAACGGTGGAAATCATTATACCCACTGTTTCTTGTGGTATGGTCCACCTGAGTTTTGGATATGCTTCAATTTTGGTGTCAACCCCTTAAATGATCTGTAAAAGAGGATGGGCGGTGTAGATAAACTACATACATTTACAGTGGGCCCAACTGAGTTTACTCATACGATAAGACTGCACTTAGTAACTCAGGACTGCAATCCGATTTCCAAGTTTGGCGCTGGCGAGAAAAATTTTGCTACACCCGCGAGTTAGCTACGCTAGCTACACCGGGCGTAGCAATGACCCACCATGATGTATGTGTTGTATCCACGCCATCCATCCATTTTGTGAGATCATTTTAGTGCATGACACCAAAAATGAGGCAGATCAAAAGCTCAAGTGGACCCAGCAAAGAAAATGGTGGGGATTGAACGCCAACCATTAAAAGATTATTGGGGGCCACTTGAGGTTCAGATCTGCCTCATTTTTGGTTTCATGGCCTAAAATGATGTCGCCAAATGTATGAACGGTGTGGATCCAACACATACATCATTGTGGGGTCATCGCTACAACCGGTGTAGCTAGCGTAGCTAACTCGTGGGTGTAGCAAAACTTTTCTCGGCGCTGGCCGACTCTTTTCTAAAAAGAGATATTCTCTCCCCTTTTCCAGCCTTGAGTTGATTAAACGGACAGCGTCCGTTTCTGCTTGATGTGGCCCACCATTTGTGGTCATGTGTTTGATCTAAGTCATCCATCATGTCCAACGCATATGTTTGACCAAACCCTAGGAAATGGCCCTCGCTTCTATTCATTGTAAGGTCCGCAGTGCAAAGCTGAAGTTGGGATGTCGAAATAAGTTTTATCTTTTAAGCAGTCTAGTTATCCCTTGATCGTGATCGGTGTGGGCCACAGTTAGATGAGCTGAGCCTTCCATCATGTCTGGGAGTCGAATCCGAGCTAATATCTGCCAGGACCTCATGTTGAAACTCTCGATTGGACGCTAAAGTCCAGGCACAAAGTGCCGAGTGCGGCCGTTTACCTAAAACGTAAACTTTTCGTTTCTTCGATCTGTGGCCCACCTAAAGTTTGGATTTGACTTATATTGGAAACTCGTGTCCTGATGAAGTTTGGAAAAACATATGGACGAAGTAGATCTCACAGATGAACCCCTGTGGCCATACTTCCAATCCATGCATGTGCACTGGTGGAGGTGCACCAGTGGCGCACCAGACCTGGGCCTCAACCAATCGGGTGCTGCCCCGATAACTTCCTGAGAGAGGAAGGTTTCCTCCTTCCTTTCCGTTTCTCCATCCTGCGGGCGTTTTTAACGTACGCCGGTACAAGCGTCCGTGCGTGTCATTGTGGCGCACCATCACAGACCAACTCAACGATCTGAGCCGTCCATCATATAGGACCTTTGATTCGTACCAGAATCCAATCATCACCACATGTGAATACACCCCAGCATGCGCACACTTTCTGGTGCAAAGTGAGATGCGCGGGAGAAATTTTCTCGAAAATGGCAGTTTCGTTTCTGCCCGATAGCTGGCAAATCCGAGAGATCTTTTCTCTCTTAATCATAGCCGTTTGTTCAACAAATCACAGCCATTCATTTTAGGGCATGCAGCTGATAAGGTGAGGCATTCTCAGTTCTCGCAATAGGCTTCCGTTTCCAGCCACTTCTGCCCAAACCGGAAGGAGTGTGGGGGAAGAGAAAAGAATAACAGAGAGAGCACCTCTTCCCAAACCGGAAGGAGTGTGGAGAGAGAGGAGAGAGAGAGAGAGAGAGAGAGAGAGAGAGAGATTGGAGGAGAGTGATTGTATGCTGTTGGGTTCCAGTAAGCTTTGGGCCAGCTGTTGGGCATAGTTGCTAGGTAGAAGCAAACCGAGTGGGGTGTTGTTCACGCTTCCAAAATCGAGCCGGGCCAGCCATCGCCGTGGTACAGGCATTGCTGGGACAACCATTTGGCCGTGGGCCATTTCAAGTAGCAATCTCAATCATTGGAACGTCCAACTTGCCGGTTTCCCCCAAACCAAAAGCCTATCTAGTGGATTGAAATTCATCCCAGGTTCATCATATTGATCTAGTTGGGGAATTGAATCCGAATCAGACATCAAATCTGCTCATTAGGAATTGAGGATTGCACCATCCTTAGGACTCTTGATACATTCAAGTCCATTCGGTTTTACTTGAGAAGGTGATGATTCCTTTCCTTGGGCTTTCCACCCATTTGTTGGTTGAGTAATAATTTCTATTTTAATTCTTGTTATTAAATGATTTATGCTAATAGCACGCTTAGTCATTATATGAGTTGAAACATGCTTAGTTTGTACTTGAGTTTCTTATACCTATTGGTTACATAAATCGATATATTTAACTTGTGCTTAGCTCAAATACATTGATGTTCATATGAATAATTGATATAGATTTATGTTACAAAGGCTACTTATATGCTTGAGCATGTTGATTGGAATAAACTCTCACATCTTTGAATTATTCATGTAGTTAGATTTGTCTCTTCAAGTTATGATGGTTCTCTCTCATTAAATAAGCCATTGTTATTCTTTCTAATTGTCACAAACAGAGGTTTTACTGGATATTTTAATTTACCTTGCAGTGGTCTAATCATGTCAGTCTCACTGGATAGTGATAATGATGATATTGAAGTTATTGAAAAAAATTCTATAACCGAGGCAACATCCAAACGATCAAGAAAAAATCGTTCTAGTGTTTGGGATGAATTTGAAGTGATAGTCATTGGAAAAGATGGCAAGAAAAGAGCAAAATGTAATCATTGTGGTCAGCAATACATAGCCGAGGGTGCCTATGGAACTACCAACCTAAAACGGCATTTGAAATCTTGTGTACGACGAACAAATAAAGATGTGCGACAAATGTTCTTGTCATCTACGAGTGGACAAGCAGGTGGCTCTTTAATTTTGAAACCCTCCAACCTTGATCAAGACGTATTTCGTGAGTTAATGGCGAAAGCTATAGTAAAATACAACTATCCATTTCAGATAGTGGAGCATGATGGGATGAGGGACATTTTTACTTATCTTAACCATGATATCAAAAATATAACTCGCAACACGGCAAAAGCTGATGTCTTGAAATTATATAAGAAACAAAAAAAGAAAGCTCAAGAATCATTGAAAGAAATGCCTGGAAGGGTCAGTCTTACTTTAGATCTTTGGACCTCCATTACAACGGATGGATATATTTCCATCACAGCACATTTTATTGACAAAGAATGGAAGTTACAGAAAAGGATTTTAAATTTCAGAGCGATGGCGCCTCCACATTCGGGTGTCGCTATTACTGAAGTAGTGTCTACTTTATTGAATGAGTGGGATATAGAAAAAAAAATATTTTCCATCACATTAGACAATGCGTCATCGAATGAGAGGTTTGTTGAATGTTACAAAGGCTAACTAATGCTAAAGAATGCACTATTATTGGATGGTGAGTTCTTTTTTGTGCGTTGTTGTACACATATTATAAATCTTATAGTGCAAGATGGTTTGAAAGAAATTGATGAAGCTGTTGTAAAAGTTCGAGAAACCATCAAGTATATCAAAGGCAGCCAACTAAGAAAAAAAAAAAAGTTTGATGAGTGTGTTAAACAATTTTCTTCTCAAAGTAAAATGGGATTGCGTCAAGATGTACCAACTAGGTGGAATTCAACATATTTAATGTTGGAGAGCGCAATTACACATCGCAAAGCAATATGTCATTTGAAGTTGTGTGATGCAAATTATACATATTGTCCCAGTAACATGGAGTGGATGGTCATTGAAGAAATTGCAAAATTCTTGAAGATTTTTTATGATGTTACAAATATGTTTTCGGGAACCAAATATCCAACGGCAAATTTATATTTTTATGGCGTGTGGGAAATTGAAATGTGCATTAGTGAAGGGATGCAAAGTTCACGTGGATTCATTAAAACGATTGCATGGCAGATGAGGGACAAGTTTGATAAATATTGGGATGATTATAATATTCTATTTGCTATTGCTGTTGTTCTTGATCCTCGATATAAAATGAAGTTAGTTGAGTATTGTTATGTCAAGCTTTATGGCATTGATGATGCTGAGTCATATATAACACGCATTCGTAAGAAGTTAGATGTGCTTTATAAAGAATATGCACATCACTCTTCAACAGCCCCATCAAGTACACAAGACGTTCCCTTAGCTTCGAGTGCCAGTTTGAATAGCTTTACTGATCCATTGCAGGTATTTTTATTTAAAAAGTTAACTTTCATGTTCATTATAATTTAATGCATTTATATATTCATTTAACTAATACATATTTTATTGACATATAATGTAGGAATTTAAGAATTTTTCTAAATCCACAAAGTCAAAATCAGAGTTAGATTTGTATTTGGACGAGCCTCTTTGTGAACAAGAAGATTTTAATATTTTAAAAGATTGGAAGCGCAGTCAATATCGTTACCCTCAACTTGCTGCGATGGCTCGAGATATATTGGCTATTCCTATTTCAACTGTTGCTTCCGAGTCAGCATTTAGCATTGGAGGGAAGGTCCTTGATCAAACTCGGAGTGTTCTTACATCAGAAAATGTTGAAGCATTAATATGTACAAGAGATTGGTTGTATGGGTCAGAAGGTAACTAATTTTATTACCAAAATTAATTCTATTTGATATTTTGTTAGTGCATGAAATAAATTATTATTTTTCTTTTTCAAAATAGATAAACTGATTGATGATGATATTGATGACGCGATAAGAATCGACGTGTCCGAAGCATCATCCTATAACTCTAATGGCATTGATGCTTAAAGAGGTATGCTTTAAATCTGCACTCCATTCTCCATTTATTTTTCTCTTTCAGTATTTGCATGATAGAAATACTTTATAAGAAAGTTTTGATTTTTTTTTTTTTTTTTTACATATAGGTAACTTACATACCTATTAAACATGGATGGTTTGGTTTTCAATTGAATGCTAGTGTTTTATGCATCTAGTTTAATCTACAAATTGGTTAGTTGATCATTAAAATGTGGGTCAACCCGACCCGACCCGGTTAAATTTGGGTTGGGTAAGGGTTGGGAGAATCCAACCCGAATTCAATTTGGGTCGGGTTAGGGTTGAGGTGGAAATGACCCGACCCGAACTTGACCCGACCCGACCCGACCCATTGCCACCTCTAGCTAAAAGTGCCTTTTTGAGTTCTCCTGGATTCCTCTCAAATCCACTTCTCATCAAATCCATGGTGCCAAACAGAATAAAGCAACCAGTTTCTCCTCCTTTCTCCTCCTTTCTCCTAGAATCCATGGTGCCAAAGCAGATACCTGTCACTGCGTTGATAGATTCTTGAGAGGAACCAAGGCGGCCACGTTAGGTTTTAAACCGGCATTTATTCTTGTTGAAATTGAGCCACCTTCTGTGACTAGTATTATCATTTACACATTAGATTTTTTGTTGATCTTTTGAAAATTCAACGCATGCACCTCTCTCATTTCTTATTTAAATAGCTGCCTGCATCAAGAAAATGGCAACAAAGAAAAAATCAGCACCCATGGCTTCAAATCAATCAAGCAATGCATTCCTTGCAGAAGAAGAGTTCCAACCAGCAAGCCCTTCCTCAGAATACCTCAACAGCCCAGTTCTCTCCCTCGCCATTCTAGCTGTCTTCGAAACAGAAATACCCATCGATAATTCTGACACTATCACATTACTCAGGGACCAGTTCCTACCCATCAACACACGCTTTTCTTCAATCCTGGTTACTGATGAGGGGGGTCGCCAGGGATGGAAGAGAGTCCATGTTAATCTCAAAGATCACGTCAAAGTCCCATGCTTCCCAACAGGATTACTGCCCGATGCCTACGATGGTTACTTACAAGATTACCTATCGAAGATAGCATTGGACCAGCTCCCCAAGAACCGTCCGTTGTGGGAAATCCACATGATCATGTACCCCACAAGCAATGCGCTAGGGACCATAGTGTTCAAGCTGCACCATGCACTTGGAGATGGATTCTCTCTAATGGGTGCTTTGTTTTCTTGCCTTAAGAGAGCCGACGATCCATCTCTTCCTCTCACCTTCCCTTCTTCTAATTCAACTAAGATGGGGTCGGAGACATCACGAGGGGCTATCCTCCACATGTGCAGCAAAGTGTCCGCCATTGTTGCTGGTTGTTGGTACACTGCTTCTGATTTCGTTTCGAGCGTGCTGCATGGTACTTTGTTGGAAGACGATCTGACGGTCATCCGGTCTGGAACGCCCCAAGTCGAGTTTGAGCCGATTTCGATCTCAACCGTTACCTTATCTCTCGATCGTGTGTGCGAAATTAAGTCTAACATTTCAGGAGTAAGTTCTCTCTCTCTCTCTCTCTCTCTCTCTCTCTCTCTCTCTCTCTCTCTCTCTCTCTCTTCTCTCTCTCTCTCTCACACACACACACACATTGCAGGACCGCCTTCATTTGTTCCCTTGTGGGACCACATCAGACATGATCTGATGATCGGAACTGTTCATGATCTTGATGATATTTCAAATATTGATCCTGATCATTTATTTGTGGAGTTAATCTGTATACGACCATCTGCATCAATTGCATGAGGATAAGCTTCCTAACGTGTCCTGTCTTGGGTGGTGCTCAAAACGTGGATGATTTCCATCACTACACCATCACCAAAAGTGGGGCGACACATGCTGGCCATCCTAGATTGCAACACGGGCTAAAAGAACTCAAATTTAAGATACTTTAGCTGGTAATTTAAGATAGGTGTGGACCGTAAGTGGCTATTTACAGTATGGAGGTTTGGCTGCATGATCTGTATGTGAATACCAGTCTGTACATCAGATGCTTTAGCCCCTGTTGGGTCTAGGGCCCAAAAATCAGCCTATCTGTGATTCAGGTGAGCCACATGAATGAAAACAGTATCATAGGGACGCTCACCATGCATCTAAACTGTTTTCCTTCATATGGGGCACCTAAATCATTAATAAGGCTGATTTTTTATTTTTTATTTTTTGGATCTGAGTTTTATTGTGACTTGTAATGATTAGAGTGGATTTTAAAAATATATGACGGTGGGCCTACCTCATAGAACAACCCTTTGCTTGGAGCAGTCACTCACCACCCTTTACAGTGGTCTTAAGACTCTGTGGGGTCACCACAATGTATGTGCATGTTTTATCCACACTGTCCTCTAGCTCATTTTAGGGTGTGAGCCGAAAATTGAAGTGTATCCAAAGCTTAAGTAGCCCACACCACCGGAAACAATAGGAATTGAATGCCTACCATTGAAAACTTCTTAAGCCCACATAAGCATTCGTCTAAGCCGATATTTATATTTACCATTCATCTATCTCTATCTCTATCTCTATGTCACCTTATTATATAACAAGTTGGAGGACAAATAAAGAACACTATGGGCCCTAGGAATGTTTCAATGGTGGACATTATTATCCTAATTGTTTTCTTTATTACGATCCACTAACAGCTCTGGACAAGCTTCAATTTTGGGTATATATGTCCTTGAATGAGTGGAAAAGATGATCGAATGGACAACATCAATAAAACACACACATTTAACATTACTATAAATCAAAGGGTGGTGGGCGCTTCACTGCTATGAGTGTTAGGAAAAGTTGGTTGGTCATATTGCTCCAATAAGTGCTCGGTGGAAGCAATTACTGCCAAATTCACCCTAACCATTTAGTAAGTGAGTAAATTTAGGTACAGGGAAGAAAAATCAGCTCCAACCATGATTCAAGTGAATCACAAGATTGGAGATAATGTACAAGATGACACTTAACTTCCAAACTGTTTTTCTTGGTGTGGCCTAGTTGAATCATGAACAGGGCTGATTTTTGGGCCTTAGGCCTAAATTTTTATGTGCCATGTAACGGTTAGAGTGGATTTCATATAATCATCACTTTGGTCTCTGAAAGAAACCCAAGGATGGACATATGTCCTCCCACTGTTCCATGGGTAGCATACCTCAACCAAACTGTTTCCTCCCAATGGTCCACTTGAATCACAGACTGTGTTAATATTTGGACCCTGCAGTTAAAATGGAGTGTCTCACCTAATATTCAGAGTAGGTTTCACTCCCACCTAACCGTGGGGTCTACTTCATGAGGCAGACGTCAAGATGGTAGATAAGGTAGCCTGCCGACTGAGGTGAAGAAGTCTTCATCTGTCGCTGTTACTTTCTCTGTCAAACTCTCATGAAATTCCATACATATCATGTACGCGGAGGGAGCGGATTGCCTGTGACCCGGGCACAGAGATATCTCTGTAGCTGGGGCTGTGTAGGGTCCACAGGCATGTCCGTGATAAATCCACTACGTCCATCTTATTTTAAAGACAAAAGTAGATCAGTAAGCTAAAAATCAGGAATATTCAAAACTCAGATGGGCCACACCAACGAAACAGTGGAAATACCAACGTCCACCATTGAAACCTTCCTGGAGCTGACCATGATGTTTATATGCCATCCAAACCGTTCACAGAATTATTAACACGCAGATATACTGTAAGAAAAAATATCCTCCTGATTCCAAACTTTGTCACCACTAAGTGTCCAAGACCCACTGTTTCGTGTGGTATGGCCCACCTGAGTTTTGGATCTGTAATATTTTCATAATCCTGTCATAACTTGGTCTTCCAAAACAGATAGACGGAGTGGATTTGTCACGGACATCACTTTGAACCCTACACAGCCCCGGCTACAGAGATATCTGTGCCCGGGGTCACAGGCAATCCGCTCCCGTACGCGGACGAGCTACTGACGCCATCTTGCTACTGAAGTGACGTCACCAATTTCTATGGGCCATTATGATGTATGTGTTGTATCCACACCGTCCATTCATTTGGAGAAATCGTTTTAGGGTATGATACAAAGAATCTGGCAGATCCAAAGCTAACGTAGACCCAACCATGGAAAACAGTGGGGACAAACACCCACCGTTTAAAACTTCCTAAGGCCCACCATGATGTTTATTTAAGATCCAACCTGTTCATAAGTTCACTCAGACATGGATAAAGTGAATGCATAGATATCAGCTTGATAGAAAACTTCTGCGGCCACAGAAGTTTTTAATTGTGACCGTTCAATCCCCACTGTTTTCTATGGTGGGGTCCACTTGAGTTTGGGATCTGCCTCATTCTTTGTCTCATGCCCTAAAATTATCTCTGCAAATGGATGAACAGTGTGGATACAACACATACATCATGGTGAGATCCACGGAACTTGGTGACGTCACTTCAGTAGCCACGAGAAAGCTAAAGCCAACAGTAGCTAATCCGCGTCCGCACATCATGGTGTGGCATAACGAAGCTCATCAGGACTCTGTGGGCCATTGTGATGTATTCGTTTTATCCACCCTGTCCATCCGTTTTTTTCAGCTCATTTTAGAGCACGAGCCCAACATTAAAGGATATCCAAAGCTCAAATGGACCACACCACAGGAAATAGTGGTGATTAAATGCCTACCATTGAAACCTTCTCGGGTTGCAGAAATGAGCCCAAAAATGAACCATATCCAAATCTCACGTGGACCACACCTTAAAACAAAAGTTATGGAATGCCCACCATTAAAACGTCCTAAGGCCCGTTATAACGTTTATTTTCCATGTAACCTATTAATAAGATCATTGGATGAAGGAACAAAAAAAAAAAAAAAACAATTATCGGCTTAATCCAAATCTTCTGTCCCACAGAGTTTTTAAATGTCAATCACCATTGTCTTCACTGAGTCGGTCCACCTGAGATTTGGATCTCCTTCATTTTTGGGTCATGCACAAAAATGAGCTGGCGAGCCAGGAATATATAGGGGTGTCAATGGGCCGGGCTCAGGCCTGAAAAATCAGATTTTTGAATGGGGTTGTCCCAATGGTGTGCCCAAAACAGTTCAAAATCCTGGCCGAGACCTACCCCAGGCCCGGCCCATTGACAGCCTTAGGAATATACCATACAAACATCAAGGTAGGCCCACAATCAGGGCCACACCGTGTTGGTTGAGTCCGGCCGCACCTAATCTGCTCTCACTTGCCTCATTCATATTCGTATGGTTCCCTCAGGTGGGGTAGGGCTGATAGCCGGATTAGCCCATCAGGCTATCACGCATGGACTATCTTAGGCTGGACTTGAGTCAAGGTATCAGGCCCGAGGGCTGGGCTTGGGCTTATTTAATAATTTGAAGGGCAAGAAAATTCATTTCCCATCCTAACAAGAACATACAGTTGGAATAGTCTACGAAACATCCAACCTTTGTGGGCCACCATGTTATAAATGTAAAATAAAAAAATAAAAAAAAAAAGAGGAGGAGACAAAGATGTGATGCTAACGATAGGTTCACCCTGAACCAACCAAACATCTACGCATGGCTGTATCATAAAGATGATGATGGTTGTTTTAATAAATGGATTTATTGTTGGTGCATGATTTGAACAGACGGTAAATGATGTAGTGGTTGGGGTAATATTCTACGCAATCCAGTTGTACAAGAAGAAGATGTTGGGCCACAGCAGCGGTGGGGAACGTATGACAGCATTGGTTTTAATGAACACAAGGATGATCAACGGTTACCAGAGCGTCAAGGACATGTTAAGTCAGAAGACGTGGGGCAACCATTTCACCTTTCTGCCCATACCTATCCCTTGTTGGGAGGACACAGACAAGGAAAATCCATTGGCATTCATCACCAAAGTCAAGAAAACTATCAAGAGAAAGAAAAACTCACTGGCCGTTTACCTAACTGGTAGACTACTCGACACGTTGAGGAGCATTCGAGGCCCCAAGGTTTGTCCACATTCCTGATATTTGCTAATCCAACACGTTGTAAACCATCGGATGTGAATCAGGTGGGTCCATTGTTATTGTATCCACTGGCTCAAAATCTGGCTAGTCTGCTGGTTGGGTGGGCTGTCCACTGTTTCCAATCATGTGGTCCACCTAAATCACAGATGGAGCTCATTTTTGGGCTCTTAGCCTAACACAGGTGATGAACCTGATGGTGGGGGGATTTTACACTAACAACACAGTGGGGTCCACCTGAGACACCCATCCATTTGCTTTCACAGCCACCACTACCAAGGTAGTGGAATGATAATTAAATCAATTAATGAGGTGGCTTTTTAAAAACCTTTTTGAAAAAGGTAATGGGTAATGGAATATAAATCCAATATTAATTAGGTAGTTTTTTTGAAAAATTCTCTTTTTCTAACTAAAATATCCGTGGTTTTGAAAATTATTTTCAATTATATCATGTGCTTATTTAGAGTAATATTATTTTATTTTATTTTTGTTGCTTTAGTTTTAGCAATTATAATTATGAAAATTTACATTTGAATACTAGAAACTACAAGAATTATCAAAAAAGTTATTAATTAGCCAAGGTTAGAGATAACTATTAAACAAGAATTATCAAAAAATTTACATACAACACATTTTTGTTTTTGCTATACACCAAATAATTGCCTTCCTTTTTGCTTAACTTTTATTAATGTTGATAACCAAAAAAGCTTATTGACCATTAAATTTAATCGTTGACCAAATAAAATGATACTTTATCTTTGACTTCATAGAAAAGAGAGATTCTCATCTTACTTCTATAGAAGTATGAAGAAGTTGTCCCTATTTTGATGGTTTTAGCCTACCATTTAGATAGCCTACCCTACAAGAAAAGTAACCTATATTGGCAAATTTTAGCTGCGGATATAAAAATCCACCACTATAAGAAGTATATAGCAACAGTTTATTCTACTCCGCCATTGTACACCTCTTTCCCGCCACATGTAGCAACGGAAAATAACTTTCGCCACAATATAAGAGGACCTTTAATGGTGGATTCTATAATCCGCCATTGTACCTATCTTCCCGCCACCATCACAAATCCCGCCATTTATTTTTTGCTATATTTGAGACATATAGTGGCAGATAACATTATCCGCCACTATATCATTAAAAGATTTATGATATAAAGCGGTGGATAATGTAATCCGCCACTATAGCTAGATCGAATATCATAGATGGATCACTATTAGATCACTTGGGTCATGTGGGCATGTCGGAACCCAAGTAATCAAGCAATTTGATTCCAGCCCAAAATAAGAATCTCTCTCATCTCTACAAAGCGAAAAGTAGAAGTATTATGTCATATAGTTAACTAGGTGTAGCAAAATTTCACACGACCCATTAACCTGCACGAAAGAATCAGTGTTTGGGTCCAGCCTGATCGTGTCGGGTCACTAATGGGTTAACTCGTTAAGACCCGTTAACATAACAGGTCAGGTCAGTGTTTCACCCGCGAACCCATTTAACCCGTCAGACCGTCAGTTGTCCTCATTAATTGTGTGGACATTTGATGAGTAGACTGGCCTAATGGGCTAAACAGGTCGGGTTACGGGTAACCCGTTAAATTAATTAATGGGTTTGGATTTCTAAATTTTGTCCTGTTAGTTAACGAGCTAGGTTTGAGTGAGCAAATTTTTGACACGACACAAACATGGTTGAACACAACCCCTTGCCAGGCCTATAGTTAACAGTCAAATGTAATGATCAACTATCCTTTTTTTAATAGTCATTCTAATAAAAGTTAAACCTAAGCTATTTCACCTTATATTTAAAAAGTAAAGATTATATGGAAATAATAAAAAGAAGAGGATTATTTAGCGTATAGCAAACAATAAAGGGTGACAGATGTAAAAAAATTCAGGAAAAAAAAAATTCAGGAAACTCTGATAAAAGCTATCTAACATCTTCTTCTTCTTCTTCTTCCAGGCTGTTTCTCACTATACCCACTCGACCCTAAAGAACACAAGCATTGCGATTTCTCATATGGTGGGCCCAATGGAGAAGCTGGCGATAGGAGGGCATCCAGTGAAGGGTCTCTACTTCACTGTGGTGGGCGCCCCTCAGGTAAATATGACTGTTTCCAGCTGCTCTCAGGCAACCTGCACCTACGTAGCACACATGCCACGCTGACTTGGGGTACTTTTTATGAGCCCATTGCATGAACGATGGCATGAAAATCATATCAATCTGATCATGTTAAATCATTAAATCTGGACCATATCAACCGTCTACAATGGTCCCAAATTGATTGGTTAGATCATCCAATTAATGTACTTTTTGGGCCATGCTGGACCCACGTTGGGGGTTCAATTTGAAATATGAGCATGCATGCAACGTGTGCGGAGGGCTGAAAGGACCTTCAGTCAGACAATATATATGTTAGATGCCCCTTCTCGATTTGTGGATGAGTGTGGACCCATTATCGTACTGGGGATGGGCTTAGACAAGAAAATGGAGGTGGATTGGGTATTGCCGGTGCCTGTGCTGGCAATGGTACAAGAATGATGTGGTGGGATATCATTGGACGGCAGGCTGCTATTTGAGATGGGTACTGTTGAAGTGTTCTGTCAGGCTCTTAGGCCTGGTCCACTTCATGTTGATCAGGCAGATTTTTGGAATCTCTCTCACCTGATAAACAGTTTGGATGGCTGACACAACACGGAAGCCCATCTTGCATGGCCACCTGAATTTTGTATGGGCCTAATATTTCGGCTCAGGTCCTAACATAAGGTGCTGCAGCTGATGGAAAGAGTGACATCCAGACATCCCCATCACCACATAGACCGTCATTTGTTGCAGTGATTCCAAAGTCAGGCCTATCTGATCTGTCCGATTCGAATAAAAACGATGGCAGTACCTAATGAGTGACACTAATTTCACACACATGTACCTCAGTTTCGCATGCGAAGCGCATGCAATTTCACTTAATTCTTCTTAACGTAGATGACATTACGTGTGAACTGATTTTATTTGCACTGCATGCAGAGTTTGGCTCTAACCATAGTGAGTTATATGGGGAATTTGAGGGTTATGGTAGCAGCTGAGAAAGGATTTATAAACTCCCAACTGTTCGAGTCTTGTATGAAAGAAGCCTACCACAACATCTACAGAGAGGCAAGTGGCATTGAAATGACTGAATCCAAATGAACATGTATTTGTGTGGTAATAGAATAAGAAAAGAAATACCGGTTGTAATAGGACGAGTTCTTTCAAATGAGGTGAGAATGATGTGGCCCAATCTAAGAGAAAAGTCCAACCCATCAATTAAGCCTTAGCCTTGGTAATCGGCTTATTATTTTTAGCCCAAGTGCATTCATGATGCATAGCTTTGGAACTATGTTGCCTGGAAAGGGGGAAGAATTTGAAGTATGACTACGGAATGTCTTTAACATTATTTTAGAAGTTGTTTCTTTGTTTTGGAAATATGTAGTAATATATTAATGTATTTATGAGAGTTGGTTGGAATTGGTCTATAAAAAAACCTACTTTGTAATGAAAAGGGATCTAATCTTTGAGTTTAAAAAAATAAAACATACTATTTCCTGTAAATTTCCAGCAGAAGAAAGAGTAGAGTGATTCCTTTGAGTGAGTCCAACGTAAACCGGTCAAGTGATTCCGGTTCATCTACAACTTGTCTACTCTATGGACAACTTGTAGTTGCAGAAAATTTCTGTTCCAACAAAATAACATAGTTGTATCCAAGAAGATGCATATTTTTTAAGTCGGCGTATTTAAGTTGTCCATTCTGACCGCATTGGACTGCATCAAGCTTCAACACAACAATTTATTTTCTGCTAATTTGTCACTTTGGTGGAACTTCAACCCCATGAAAATGGTGCACAATACAGTGAAGATCCCCTAAAGCAAAAATTGGAACAATCCACTTCAGTGGGCCTGAACAGACTCATCCAGACCATCATCTGTCCGTTGATTTTGACAGTGGAGCCTCATTGATCAATGGATCATCCTGGGTTTCACCACATGTGATCGTTGTGAGACTGTTCAGGTGTTATAGAAATGTAACATTGGCAGGAAAGAAAGTGTTGTATTAAAGTTACCATACAATAACCAAATTTGCACCGTCCCATATTTCTTTCTTTGCATTCTTGCTACCAACTAGATGACTAAACACAAACCTCTGTCTAACCTTAAATAATGTATATATCCCATTAACTGATGGCACAGACACTGTACAAGCCACAGCCGTCTCAAATCCAAACCACCCAAATTGTGGGACCAGCAGTAGATCATTGGCCATATCCACAAAATCAGATTGATTAGACAATCTCAATGATGCTTTACATGCATTTTATTTTCACTGTCAATTAGATATCCATCTAATGGCAAACTAAGATTATACACTTGAATAAATTGTGTTATAATCCATCTACAGTAGGTCCACGGTTTGGAGGGTTCAGATTAGAGGGCTCACTGTTTGGAAACTAATATTTTGCAAGATTGTCTGAAATTTATAACCATGAACTGCTATGAGGATAGTATTTGTCAGATTTTATACATGTCTAGCACCCCTTGACCAGAATAGATGTGGAGCTATGTTGGAGATGCTTCGATACAACTTCTATGAGGATATTATATATGTCCAACTTCATGGACACACCAGCATTGTGCCAAAGGCTTTTAAACGACATCTAGGATTGTCCAATTATCATCTGGACTGTCTGTTCATTCTACATCAGTTGGTCATTTTGTTGTAACCATCTGTTCTGTTGAGCCACAGTTCAGACAGTAAGCATCATCTAACCAAAGTGATTATGTGTAATCATAAGCATTCCACCATGTGGCCTATCAAAGAGACGTTTCAAGATGATGGGTATGCCTAATTTTTTCTCTGCTCGATCTAAATTGTCCATTTCTCTTCTGCTATTGAGGAGATGGTTCGGAATGTTGAGTTGGTGCAATTCTTGCATGGTGGTCTGCCAATGGCAGTCTGGAATGAATGGACAGTCCATGGGTCATTTAAAAGCTCTGGGCACTATGCTAAAGTGGCCATGGAGGAGGAAATGGCTAGCAAGGGATGCACTTGAATTGAGATCATACAAAACAGTAAAATTACAATTACTTTTATTGTTTTTATTATTGCTGTGTACAGACCCCTTTAGAGGCTTCTATGGGGCTAAGAGATACCTGAAACTGAAATCATATGAAATTACTGTTACATATTGCTGGACAGCATCCTGCCGCCATCTTTCAAGGTAGTTGATAGCTTCCTTCCTCAGTTCACTTGGTAGTTGTAGGCAGACCCAGTCCAGCAAGGACTCTATATCCTTTGCGAAATCCAGTAGATACCAATCCAGCAACTTGGGTAGTGCTAACTTTGTCATGGAGATGCCAACCGCTGCCTGCAAGTAATCCCTCTTCGCCGCTTGCAGCTGCATCTCAACTTGAGATGCCGTGTATACACGTACCTACATTGGACAATGGTCATATATGAGTAGAGGCATGACATTGCCAACACTAATGTTTTAGGACCCAGACAGCACCTTGGTCCCTTTACGTGGGCAGTTTGGTCCGACCGTTCAGACTCGTGGGGCCCACTCAGGCTGTGGAATCATCTAATCGAAAACCTTTCAATTATAAGGAATTAGAGTCTTAAGAGGAGTGGTTTGGCTGTTTAGTTTATTATTCGAGTCATGGGTCCCAGGTTTCTAGTGACGCGCTGGTCCTGTTCAGTTTCTAAAAACCTGTTTTTAACAGAGGAATTCTACTATGTTGCAAGCACAGAAACATCTGCACCATGCACATGGCCCTAAGGCATAGTGACTGGGATGCTGATTTACTACACGTGGATGGGCGATGGCCCATCAATCAAGGACAGGAATTTGACAGCCAACTGATCAGTGGCCACAAATGGACGGCAAACTCTTTAAGTTGAGCAGAACTGGCCACCCTCATCTGACAGACAAAGTGCACAACAATACAATGGTCAGAATTCCCAATCACCACGATTTTTGGCCATGGCCCATCACACAAGCGGTCCTCATCACGATAAAAGTTTGCCACAGAGACGGTGAGGATTGCACATCACAGAATGTAGATGACAGTCTGCTATGAGGCCAACTCTGATCCTTCACTCTGCATGATCCATTGCTTGGCCGATTCAAAACAATAGACCCACATGGCTCCTTGGATAGATGATTGGAACCATTCATCTGATGGGCTCGTAGATGGGAAACTGTATAGCAAATTCTTGAGCAATCCTACTTTCCAATCAACGGATTTCAAAGAGACTGGTTAATACAAAAATGGATATTTGTCCCATGTTCAGTAGGTTAATAAAAAAAAACCATGTTTCTAGGATTGTCTCATCAATGCATGCTCTACGAGATGGTTTTGCTTGGATTATCTGATCATCCAACCACTTGGGCCCTCTCACTGATAACCCAATGGCAAAGAACCACAGTTGAAAGAAGATGAAATCTCTTTGCGTGCTATAATGTGAATGATCCAATGTATTTGAAACAACTTACAGCAGGGGAGGACCAACTTCCGCATGAGAGAGCAAATGTAACCAACGGTTCTGGCCAATCCAATCCGAAGATACTCTGCATCGTCACCACATCATTTTTCACACATTTTGTATAAGCCTGGTGGAAACTGCAAATTAGTACTGGCTACTGATAGTAAATCCATGCCTTGAATTTGAAACACTTACACATTTCGATTGATATGGCAATCTCAAGATGAAATGCTCGATCGTCATTGCATTCAGAAAGTATCCACCGACATTTATCATTGCCTGAGACAGCAGTATAGTTTCACGGATTACGAAGCATTTTACAATACTTGCATTTGGCGCATATCATAGATGCACTGTTCCTGAAGTTTTCGAAATGGGAGGAAATATCTCAAGTAATGAATGGTAAGGAAGATCATACCTTTTGCATCAGTAGCAATGACTGTTTGAGGACTTCCAGGTATCCCATGCTCTAGAAATGCCTGAAGCAATAGAAAACATGATAAATAGGATGTTTCTGTATTGGGTGTGTTTAGACACAGTATCCAGTTGAATTGATGTCATCAGCTAATAAGTTATTTTGCATTCATACCAAGGATCTGACTACAAAGCGCAGCAATGCTACTTTCAAATCTGACTTGAGAGATCTGTTTCCGCAGTTCGAGGGCTACTACCTCATTAGGGCTGTCAATGGGTCCTGATGGACGCAGCCCAATTTTTATGGGTCCAGGTCCAATTGACCCATTTAAAAATCGGGTTGGGTTCAGGCCCACCATCTGGACCAGGTTAAAACTCAGGTCTAATCAGGTTTGGCTCACGTCCATTGTCTAGGACCCTGTTAAAATCAGGGCTCAGGTCAGGTCCAGTTAATTTTAATAGTAATATTATATATTAAAGATGTACTAATTACACTAGCAAAAGAATGAGGTTTGCTAAGCACACATATGTTAGAGAGCCCGTCTACACACCATGCATGTGTCCACGGTGTGTGTAATCTAATCATGCATTGGGTGGCCCAACCATGTAAATACCCTTAAAAGACCTGGACCCAACTTGGACTCGACCCAACTGACTCAAAACCAAGGTCCAATGACCTAACAGGTACCAGACCAGGACAAATCCAGGTTTTGGTCCACAAAAACTGGGACCTAGACCTGAAAGGACCCAAACCCGGCAAGACCCTAAACCCAATCAGCCCAGGTACAGGTTCTCTAGGAGACAATCCGAACCTGACCTGTTGACAGACCCGCTCATCATTATGAACACTAAAAAGCATAAGTATGTTTGTCATTTCCTTTTCATTAAACTATGAATTTGCAACCTGATTCACTTGCGTATCTAAATAAAGCCATAGTAGGCTAGTAGTGATGGCAACACATTTTCTAGATCGTTGAGAAAAAAGAAGATAATGGGCAACTTATTGGACCTACGTCAATAACCAAGTCCGTTTGAAATGGATATGGTAACTGTTTTCAAGTGTCAACATCAAAGACAAGCGGGGTACAATTGAACTCCAAAGCAGAGGAAAGCAAGGTATCGAAAAGCAGTTATATAACAGCCGTTAATGTAACAGTAACAGTGTGTACCGTTATAGGGCCATTACAGTTTTTTTTATGATCACAACGGCCATTACAGCCCGTATCATAATGGTATCAACGGTGGTTGTTACAGCCACCACTACCATTATTAAATACCTTGGAGGAAAGAAATGAGATTTCTTACCCCACAGTCACCTTTACATGTATCACACATCCCAACTTGGTGAGTGTGCGGGACATCTGAGCAGTGCATAAGGCAGCTCCCACCTGATAATGGCCAGGCTAAAATTCAGGACAACACTCATCAGGTGGCAACCCCTATACAACCAAAATTTTAAAATTCTGGGTGGGCCATCCTGATTTGATTTCTATGTATCTTCATCTGCATGGTGGAGCCACCCGATGTGCCATTTAGATGTTCCACACAATGACAAGGCTGGCACTATATGCTGTGTGTGAAGGTACATTTGGAGAGGAGCGCATGTGGGGCTAGCAAACATAAAAAAATGAGAAATTGGTGCAGAAGGTCACATTAAACATCTTACAGTCATCATGCAAGAATTATAGATGTTGATCCAGAATGCAAGCTTCTGCTGATGGGTAAGCTCCCGCAAGTCCGCCGAAGCGAGCTTTTCAAGGAGAAGCCTGATTTCGGAATGCAAAACAGCTACAATCAAGGATAGGAATTCAAAGTGCACAAAATAATAAAAATTGCACAAATTTGATATGGGGAACTCACTTCAGTCTCCGGACCAAAAATGAAGTATTCGTAACCCTGTTTGGATCAGTCGAGCTTGCTTCAATCATTATCAAATGCTTATATGGGCCGATATCTCTTCTTCCAAATTCAGAACAGATACTGTAAGGGTCCAGAAATTCTGTCTCCACAGAGCATTCACAAGAAAACTCTGAAATGGACGGCAGCATATCAAATTCCATTGCTGTAGTTTTCGGCGTGCTCATTCTTAAAAAGATGCTTGATAGACAGTTCAATAAATCCTCTGAGACTCTGTTTGGATCATCGGTCTCTCCTTCTGATGTGGTTTCACTGGTAATAGCAGGAGAGCTCTCTTCTGCTCTTTGTTTTTCTACTCTGCATTCTACCTTGAATATCAGAAGAAATGTATTATGTGATGCTCAGTAGAAAGAAAATGCAGTTTTGTGTTCAAACCAGTAACAGTGTGCCTGATGCCCGCCTTTAGGTAATCTAAATTGTTGATCTAGTTGGCCTCATAGGAAATGGGTCATGCTCCAATCTAATACATATCAAATAATCCTAGAAAACTGATGAAAATGGACTACTACAATAAATTGTCTAGATTTAACAGGGGCCAAGTTGGACAGTTAGGATCATCCGGACTGGAAGATTTTTTGGGGTATACCAATACATGGGCTGATCATATGAACATTGAGATCACCAAAAAACAGGGGCACATGTACAATTTTTGGGGCTAAGCAAGTGCTTGATTGAACATTGTATCGAAAATCCATGCTCAAATTCACAAAAGTAGAAACATCAAAGATCAACAATCTGTTTACCTGTAATTTCAGAGGATCTGAATGCTTTTCCACAGATTTGGGTCGGACTAGCGGTCTCTTCACAGAGGTCCTGATTCTTGAGGCTTTCAGTGGTGACAATTGCTTACCGTTCTTTGTAGAATTGGCATGCGACTTATTCTCTTTTCCACGCCCATCTTCAGAAAGAGCAGAGCAGGAATGGAGTTTTCTTGGTAGTTTTTTCCCATTCATAGGCCGAGTAGAGCAATGCCCAATTCGATTGGAAACAACATCCAAAGACAAATGCGTTGAAACCAAATGATCATCAATCGTGGAAGGTAGAGGCCTCGATGTGAGACCTTCACTGATGTCTTGGTATGAAGTTTTGAGTTGCTCGGGCTTGAAATTTTTACACACATTCTGATCACAGAAATCGATCACATTTTCTATGCTCTTCTTCGACGATGAGATGTTAACAGCTTCCTGGTAGAGGCCTTGTCTGAAATTCACGACCAGTTCTTCAAGATGAACAACCTCCTCTTCTAAAACAGCTACTTCTGCGAGGAGTTCTAATGTCTGCAAGAGGAAAAAAAAAAGGGGGGGGGGGGGGGGGGGGGGGGGGGGGGGGGATGCCAACCAGCGGTTAGTAGTAGAAACCAAACTCCACCAAGAGAACACGATTTACACAAAAGGAAAATCAGGTGCCTTCCACAAATCAAGCAGCATATTGTCTGAAGTAGTGATGGGTGCACCTGTAATATCATATACCTTCTTCAAATGTTTTCAATTAATGTTATTCGCCATTCTTTGTTTATTAATTAGAAATAGCTTTTAATTTTTTTTACCTTCTGAATTCATGTTCTATATTTTTATTTTTCTAATGCAATTACAGGATCCTGTTAGAATTAAGAAGAAAAAGTACAGAAATAGATACGTACATATGGAGGAAGATAAGGAGGAAGACGAGGCAGAGCTCCCAAAGGTCTAGTGAAAGCTCTCTCCAATGCTCGATGAACATTTTCCTCTTGTCTAAGCTTCTTCTTCAGCTTATCAACCTACAGATTAGAGCAAACGGAGTTAACACAATGAAAATGAAAGGAATTAGAAAATTCGGTCGATCTTTCTATTAGAGAAAATGAAATACATCTTGCTGTAGGGCCATTTTTCTCTCTCTGCTGGAGCAGCATCGATTCTTCCCCTTCTTGGATTCCATCAATCTACTCCCCTGCATCTCCATCTTCTCCTTCTCCTTCTCCTTCATCAACACCCCCAAAGAAAGAAAAAGAAAATCAGTCACTAAAAAATCTGAAAGGAAAGAGAATTCATCTTAACAGGAATCCATGTTCCCATTTCAAATTTTGATCAAAGAGGTAACGTTTTCACATTCCCAAGGAATTTTAGTATAAAAAACCAGCCATTGTTTCAAGGAAAATAAAATGCAATTCCCATTCTCAACCTACGCGTTAAAAATTTAAATCTACAATGAGCTTTCAAAGAAATGAGGCCATTTTTTTCATGTGAAATAATAATAAATAAATAACCCATCTCAGATTTTCATCAAAGATGCTTACTTCTTCAAGCTTCATCAGAGCATTGGGGGAAATAAGCCATTTTCTTCAAGAATCCATTTCAATTACAATTAAAAGCATCCATTTCTCAATGAAAACGAAAAAAACCCACTTCAGATTTCTATCAAAGTCACAACTCTCTTCCTTTTCTACTCTAGAAAGAAAAAGAAAAAGAAAAAGATTCAAATTCTCATAGAAGCAACGAAAAGAAGCCATAATTTTCAAGTAAAATCAGAACTCCACTTAAGATTTTCATCAAGGTTCATATTTCATCCAAACTCAAATAATTCAAAAAAAAATTCAAATAAAATTAATAATCTCCACTCACTTTTTCAAGTTTCAAGGGAGCTTTCATGGTCTGCAACGTCGTCCGGACTCTGGTATTCATCGCTGGCTCTACTCCTTTAAAAAGCAGACAAAGCTGCAAACCCAACCCAACACAACAGAAACTTATTATAAAAATACAAATAAAAAAGGACAGAAGAATGCTCCAAGAATATCGATTTAGAAAAATAAATAAATAAAGAAGACAGACCTGAATAGGAAAGTCTCATTCCTTTTCAGCTCCGCGGGACAATTGAATGCAGCTCAAATCCACCGACCCATCTCTTCATTTCTTCGATTGGAGTGTCATTCAAGAAGAAAGAAGACCGCAGAAGCAGAGAGAAAGAGGCTTTCTCACAAGAAGGGTCGAAGGAGAGAGAGAGAGAGAGAGAACCAAAGGCAAAAGGACCCTGCCATGAAAACGGCTCCTTTCCTTATAGGAGACGACGCACCCGGCGCATCTTAGCGAGGGGTGGGGGGAACCTCGTTCTCGTCCTCATGAACTCTCTCTTTCTCTCGGATTCAAGCGGCGGTTAGCCGCGCGTGCCCACTTCGACTTGTGTGCGTAATCCGTCCAGCCAACCGTGAGACCAATGGGTATCTGCCACGTCAGCTTATCAGGTGGCCACACATGTACGCTGAGTACGGTCCATTGGTTCTGATCTGGCATACGTTTGCAGCAAAATGATATTTATTGATGTACTACAGGGCAAATGCTTCTAAGGGATTCACGTGAACCTTCACATGATCATTTTGGACCGTTGGATGGGCGAGGTCCACTGCAGATGACACATGACCTTAAGTTAATCTCAATCAGACATCACAGACATTCTTCTAAGGACCATTTTTTTTTCTTTCTTGAGATGCATTTTTTTGCCATTAGTGATCAGCTCTTATTATGGTAATTTTGGGCCACATTCAATCCGTTGTACCTTCCTAATCCAACGGTCCTTAATCATTCGTGATCGTATCTGGGCCCACCGAACGAACTTGCACCTGGACGCACCGAATTATTTTCTCTCCTTCATTTCAGTTACTTTGTTGCGTGAAAAAAAAGTGAAATATCGAAAATGACATTTTCGCTTTTGGGAAGTGAATACTACGCTCGGATACTCGGGATTCGGGAAGGATATCAATTTCGTAGGCAGCCTGTGCAACAAGAAGCTCCGCCGGCACACCTTGATAGAGGCGTGAAATCTAGTCCGTCCATCATTGGCACCAGCTCATGTTAGTGAGTGAGACAAAAAAATCAGGCCAATCCAAAACCAAAGTGGTCCCCAACACATGGAGGAGTGGAAATGGGACGCCCACCATTGAAACCGTCTTGGGGCCCACCGTGATGTTTGTATGCCATCCAACCCGTTCATAAGGTGAGACACCGATGGTTTATATCACCAAACCATGGACCCCATTGTCAAAAGTGATTACACGTGTACACTATGCAAAGAATCAGACCACGTATCATGTAATTCCTATGCATAAAGAGGTATTATATCCTATTCATTAAAAATGTTCCAAATTGAAAAATTAGTAAAATAGACGGTCCAGAAAGAAAATACCACCACGGTAAACATTGGCTGGGAGTATAATATGGGATTTAATGAAGCATAGGCCATCCATGGTGAGGCCCATCATATGTATGGTTTAGATGACTGAACCATGACCTTACATGTAAAAAGTACAAACTAAAAGCTCTTACAGTCCTGTACAAAAGATTCGCCAACCGTTATGCAATGACAAACTCATACAGAAATATGTTTCTATTCATGTAACGACGCGATCTTGCAGAAGTCTCCAAAATACAGTGTATTTTTGGCCCTTTTGATTCCCGTTTACGTAGTTCGCTGGACCATCAAAATATCTGTTCCGCGTATTGATAAACAACCACAAGCTGTGCCCAGCCTGGCGATGAGCAGACCAAGTTCAGCCCCTTTATTTACGTGCTTGAGATTGAGACCCAGGACAGGCCCTGTTGATATTAGGACGAGCCCAGCCGAGCCCGCTGTCAACCTTGTAGACTTATGGGGTGGTAATGGTCCAAGATAGGACTGAGACGTGGTCGGACTTTAGCCCAGGCATAGCCCTAGTCAGGTTGATAGGTCTTGGCGGCGGACATGGTCCTACAGGCATGGTCATTTTTTGGACCATTGAAAAATAACCTTGATATAACTAATGCCGATAAATTACACATGTATGGTGAATACGAACGGTTCAAAATATTTTTAAACTGTCCATCCTTTTTGTAAGATGGCATCGTAATTGATTATTAGACCAAGTTAGACCATTCATTATTGGCCTTAATTCAGCCCAGCAAAGACATCAGTCAGGGTCCAGCCCTTGGGCCAAGCTTAGGAGATACTGGGTCAGGCTGCCCCTTGGCCCACTTGAGGACCAACTAATTGTGTGGTCAGATGTGGACTATGTGACAGTGGTATATCTCACCAGGTTATGAGATCAGTCTCTCACTCGGATCCAATTTGGTGGGACCCATGCTCTAGACGTGTTGATCCATCATTCACGGGGAGGAAGGTGCGGGTGCAGGTCTAGTAGTTTTCAGCAATGAGAGACTAAAGTGATTTGCTGGTCCCATGGAGTACCGTCCTTTCCACACAGAAAAAAACAACATCTCCGTTGGCCTTAGGACGACAAAAAGCTGCCAATTTGCCGTCCAAGCTTCCAATTTCCAACCATGCTCTTTTTCCTGCCGTATAGGTAGTTGCAAATTCCATTTTACGCAGTAGGATGATCCTTGACCAATTAGAGCAGCAGCAGCAGCAGAGGTTCTCTGCTTATTTTGAACGGAGTATCACAATTCTTTTTGAGTCCAGATCCTCTGTCGAAAACAAGCAGTCACGATGATCTGGACCAATCAGAGCAACAGTAGGAGGTTCTCTTGCTCGTTTTCAACGGAGGATCCGGATTCTTATGTTTTCTGTTGATTTCCCCCACTTCAGTAGGGTACTTTGGTCATTTCGCTGTTCAGAATTTATTAAACTGTCGTACATTAAATAAATGTATGCACTTTGCAGCCATATTCTACACATGCGAATGTAGGTAAGGGTGGTAGTAATTTAACTTTTGATGTTAAAAAAATGTACGGCGTATGTAATAACGTGACACGTGTGTGCAAGATCTTCAGGTGGGGCCATCGGGAATGAGCCTGGCTCGTGTGGCCCATCGATCAGTGGACCATCTGAATTTCGGGCAGGCCCGGAGCCCACCCACGTCTGACACAATGGTGCGTCCACCTTAGATCTGGGCACGAATTAGATGTTACTCGGGGAACAGCTTAGTGGGTGTTACCCCTGCCATGTGTGGCCCATATTGATGTATTTTTTATATATCTATGCCGTCTAACGGATTTTCATATCATTTTATTTTAGGATGTGATCCAAAACCCTAAGAAGATCCAAATCTCAGGTGGACCATACCACCCACTAGAAATAGTGATAAATAACTATTAAAAACGTTTTGTGGGCCACAAAAAATTTGGATCAATCTGATATTTATATATTCCCTTCATCAAGACAATATTGACATTATCAAAATCTTACGACGGGCTCTTTGGAATTTTTAATGGTGAAACACTCAATCACACTGTTTCTAGTGGTATGATCTACTTGAGATTTGGATCTGCATAATTTTTGGAACCCCATGCTAAAATGAGCTGTCGAAACGGATGGACGGAGTGGATATACAAAATATCATCCATGTAGGCCATACGGTAGGGTAACACCCACTAAGCTGTTCCCTGGGTAACACCTAATTCGCTCCCGTTAGATCTCCTTTTTCAAAATAACTGGATAAAATTATGAAGGGTATGTGATTAAAATTCTCGGAAGGACGAGGGTAATATGGGAAATTTTCTTTCATGTCCTTTTACTTTGTTTTTTTGTACTCCGTCTGCGTATGACGCTTGGTACGCAGTCTCTCATAAATTGTACACGTGGCATAAAATAAAGGAATTAAACCGAATAAAATCGTTTAAATCATTTCGCTAGATGTCCCCATCCACGGTGGGTTCACAGAATAGATGGTTGAGATCGATGATCGATGGTCCCACCTGTATATAATCCCACGTTTCTGAAAATGTATCATAGCTGGGGAAGGACAGTCGACCATCAAGCATGGACGAGACACCACTCCCTTCCTAGTCTTATCGTCATCAGTCATGACACGACACCGAATCCCCAACTTATTGCCGTGTTTCAGCGAATAACACCAATTGAACCAGAGAACGTGCACTCTGTAGAACTCGCTTCACACATGGAAACGGGGCACACATACGTGAGATCAGAACCAGTTCATCAGGAAATCCCAACGCCTAGATTTCTCATCTCAGAAATTCAGGGTAATAAATTTATCCCATTAATCACTCGTTTATAGACAAATGAGCGATCATGATATGTTGCGAATAGTTCAAATACTATGTACATATGCAGTCCCCAAATGATTAAGAAATGACATCTACGGATTTGGATGACCTGATGAGTGGCTCAGATCTCACGCACAAGTGCAATTTCTCTACTGTGGGGGAGTATACTTACCATTCCTTTAATAACCTAATCTAAGCTTAAAAGCGAACTAGTTGTCATCATTCAATCATATGCCTAACTTCCACAAGAAAAGTATGAGAGAAAAACTTCGATACTCTGGTAGGGTGTGATGGGTGATACACATGCACTTAAGAAATCACATGCATGACATACCACTAATTTAAACTTAACGGTCAAAATTATGGGGGTTCTTGTTTTGACTGCATCCTGGTAGAAAAATCACGTTGATGGACATTTATTTCCACAGTTAAAATGAAAAAGAAATCCAATGGTCATGTTTCAACTAACACCTGCCAATGAACTTGTTCAACCAATCCTATTTTGGGAATGTGATTCATTGACAGGTTCCGGAATTTCATCAATTTATCTGAGATGATGCATGTCATGTGTACAATTTCAAGGCCCGCATATCAAGCCCCACACTATGCTAGAGTATTAAATAACTCCCAAATCATAGTATAGACGAATGATAAATAAATAAAAATACATCTATTTAAATCATCCAATGATCATATTAACACTCAATTTGTTAGTTTTATATAGAGGTGGGCACAAACCAAGTCAGCTCGAAAGCTCAGGTTCGAATTTGTTCGAAAAAGCTCGGCTTGGATTGGTTCGAAAAGGAAGTTCAAACCAAATCAAGCCTCCAAGTCAAGCTTGTTTGAAAAAGCAAACCAAACTCAAACTAGGGCAGTTCCGGCTCAGGTTTGGCTCGAAGCTCGATTTGATTCAGCTCTGTTTGATTTGACTTGTAGATTATAAGTACATTGTTTCTGATTTCATTTTGGGATCATGTCCTAAAATGATATGTGAAACATATGGATAACATGGATAATACATATACATGATGACATGGATAATACATAATACATTTACATGAATGCACACTGTTTTCTTGCACTTGTAAAATTATGCTTGTGTACTTTTGTTTGGAAAATACTCTTACATGTCTATTTTGAAGTTGCACTCTTTTGGAGGATGTTAAACATCATATAGTAAGATACGTTTGTACTTTTTTTTTCTAACCTTTTAAATTATTTTCTATTTAAATGAATAAGGAAAAAAAGAGTAACTGTCCGTTTGAACTCGGCCTAGCCCGGTTCGAAATTTTCAACCAAGCCGATCCCGGCTCGAACCAGATTTTTCTGGAGCAAACCAAACTCGGGCCGCATGGGTCGGCCTGAAACCCAAACCAAACCGATCCACAAACTGCGGTGGTATGAAAACAAACTAAACCAAACTAGAGCGAACTCGGATCGGCCCGGATCGTTGCCCACCTCTAGTTTTATATATTGCAATAGGATGCACCGGGACTACATCCTTTTAATCCAGGTCATCTTCCAATGATCTAAACCGTTTATTTGATGAGTCTCACCTTGTATGATATTATTTCAGCCTTTAAATGATTTGTCTCCTTTGCTTAAAATATTCAAATAGAGTTTTTTCATGTAGCTCCCATCCGAGGTGGTCCCTATCAAATGAATGGCTTGGGTCATTTAAAAAAAAATCTTAATTCAAGGGGTGTAATCAAGCATTCTTCCTTACCCGGTATTAATTATATTCTCATATTTCACTCTCTCCCGTACCTGAGATGGCACGTTTTGTAATTTTTGCTACCAATGTAATACTTAGATGTCTAGGCTAGTATTATAGTCCAGCAGCTATTTGGAATAGTGGTGATTCATCCACCATACACGTGGAAATATGTAGAGCAGTCTGGACCATCGAAATTGTGGGTAGGTCATGATACGTAGCACGCCCAGAAAGTTACATTGATTAACGATATTAATCACCTCCAATCTAGTTATTATATTTAGGTGGCTGACCATTTTATTTTTAACTGTCCATTTTATAGGCAATAAATAATTGGTGAGAACCGTTTATTCAGTATGGCTTTTCCGTCTGTTCTCTATCTGCATTAGGCCAAGTTATGTGGATGGTCTGGATCGAGCTTGAACAACGTGTGCGTGGTGTATCATGTATGGGTTGCTACGGCTTTGAAAATGGTCTACTTCATATGTTCCATTGACACGTTGATAGAACCGGTAACGCATAGGCAAATTAGTGTTGACTACCATCTTTTGCGGTCAAACATGCCACACTTATGTACTGTATTCTTACCATTGAAACGGTGGGCCCCACCATAAGGATTGGTTGGCATAAGATCAGCTGGTTCCACATCAGATGGGCTGCAATATTGTTGCCGTCTATGACAACCGACGGTCTGACTCAGGCCCTCCTGGAGAGTGGAATCATGCCAGTTTTTCAAGAAAGGTAATCTTGATTGTGGGGCCTACCGCTTTCATTGGGACAGATGTCCTTCATAAGTAGCATGTTAACCAGAAAGATGGTATCGAAAAAGTTGTGGTGCACTTGCCTGTAGGTAATCAGACGATCAGGGTCATTAGAATAGGGCATGATACAGATGAATGAACCATCAGATCTTCACCAGAGGCTTTGAACAATATGTACTCGGGTTTTCAGTTTTGAATAGTGGGGCCCATGTTTCGGAAATCCAGCTCATCTCTCGTGGCCCATTTGTGGATAATAATCCTTCAAAAATCTCCCACATTTGATTATCCAAGCCACCAATTTCGGGTCTCTTTTCAGTTGAACATGGACTGTCACGATGTCTCTCTTCCTAACCGTTTATTTTTAGGCCACAAGTTGAAAGGTTAGGACTGCCTTATCATTCAGATTTTTTGGCATAGCCTATCCACTATGGGATGCAACAGACCAATGGTCTCGATCTGCGAACCATGGCCCCCACTTACCTCAACTGAAAGCCCAAGGTCAAGGCCCTATTATTCCCGAGTGACATGTACACCCTCCGTTCTTGTTACCGACACCCTTAACTGATGGTACCAGAATAGTAGCACCTACCATATGCTATTCTAAATTTATAATATCCTAGAAAAAAGAGCGTATGTAACAAGAGAGGGGGTGTAAATATCAATGTGTGTTGAATATTGTCGGGGGACTATTTGATTCTCTGGGGTGTAAGACACTTGATACGCAGGCACTTACAAAATTGTACAAGTGGCATCAATTTACTCAACTTAAACCGACAAAATTGCGAAGCTAACCATCTTTAAATCACATTCCTGAAACCATATTGGTTAGATAATCTCAATGTCAGATTCCTGGACGCTTGTTTATTGAAAAAGGACCGTTGGATATTTTCCATTCTAACGCTCAATAAATCCCACGAACAATCTAAGAGTCAGATAGTCAAATAATCTTAGTTTTGTTTTATGGCATGTCTAAGCTAGAACTCATAATTGGACAGTATAACTTGAATTACTTATATGGCATGTATGCAGTATCTAAGAAATTTTACTAGTGCCTGAATATCATCCATCATATTCTCCGGAGTATCAAAATTATTCTTGATATTGTATCTTTGTTAAAGAAAAATGATTGTAAGATGCTTCGGGGACATGATTAGCTAAGACAGCGATCTACGGAAGTTGTTGATATCGACGCGTTTAGAATCTCTTTTCTACTGTAATCATAACACCGGCACGAACCAGCTGCTAAGTCGTTTTCATTTTTTTTCAGACTATGTTTTTGTCTAACAAATAATGCATTCATTGGGCCACACAATTCCGAATGAAGGTGATTTTGACCCTTCAGTTGTGTTTGTACTCAGAATGTATTAGAATTTAAAAATAGCAATGCATTGAAATAAATGTTGTGGCATCTACTTGGTGTGGAATGCATTTTTAACAGCTCCAATCTCACGCACATGTGCCTCGTTTCAGATTACACTTTAGGGTTGTTAATGGGTTAACAAACCGATGGGATACCTAATTCCAACCCATTTAAGCCTTTCCAAACCTAACTTGTTTGTTAAATGGTATGAGTCTGGATCTAAAAACAAACTCAATTGCTAAACGGGTAGGTCTGGAGCTATTTCCTTTATATTAGGCCTGACTTGAACCCATTTAATAAATGGGCGGATTTGATCTAATTGCAAGCGGCCCATCAAGGCTCACCCGTCCAAGCCCAATTTTCAACCTATTAAAAATACTAACATACTACTTGCAGGCCTAGACTCATTAAACCCGACCCATTTATTAGTGAGTATGGGTGGATCTCTCATGGGTTGATATTGGGCGGTTGTTGGAAGCGTGGGAGCGTGCATGGAGTGATTGAGTAGCCTCTGTGCGCTCTTGCCTACAAACGTGGTCGGCGTTTATTTATTAGTAGTGGAATACTTTGATACTCTGAAAGAGTATGGTGAATGATACACAGGCAGTTTGAAATTACTGAGAAATTGCATACGTGGCATATAATTAATTTTCTAGCCATCCAAATTATCAACATCAGTATAGATGTATCATCTGGGAGTCAACCTGTCAGATTGCCCGACATATATTAGATGGTTAAAACTGAAAATCATCCAACGGCCATATTTCAAAAACCAGTCTACGAATCAGAGGTTAGGATGGTCGAGCTAATCTAATTTTTAGAATGTACCTTAGAGAAGGTTTGTTCCATAATTTACTCGGTTTACTTTGAGCTAATATATGCCACACCTACCATTTCCGTATGCCTGTATATCAAGCATCATACGCAGCCAGAGTATCAAATGACTCCGCCTATCTCCTAAGCGACGTCGCTGTTTGTAGGTGTAAGAGAGACTGCCTATAGCTAATGTGGCGGACGACTTTATGTAAACGAGATCCATCCGGTCCATCAGGCGTGCTACTGCTCTTTCGGCATTGATCCCAAAAATACAACAGATCCAAAGCTGAGGTAGGCCACCCCACAGTGAAAAGCTAGCCTTAAACTCCAACTTCACGTGCTATGTCCCACCTGAGTTCTAAAATAGAGTCGTTTCTGGTGCGTTCATTCATCTTGATGAGGTGCGTAAAATGAATGGTTTGGATAGCACAGTAAGCGCCACAGTGAGCCCCACGCACAACTAATCGTGGGCGTTCCCATCCCAACTCTTATTTACGGTGGGGCCTACACGAGTTTTGGATCTGCCTGATTTTTTAGTTCCATGATGAATAAAAGGCATGGGAACTGATGGACGGGATGGATCTCATGTTTGTCCCCCATGCATCGGTAGGTTGGCCATAGCTACGCATGCCGTACACACAGAGAGCCACAAGCAAGCCAACCTGCCAAAACGGCATATGTGCGTGAGATCCAGGACGTTCATCAGCTGTTCTACACATGTAAGCTGAATGGATGACCCACATAATGACACGTCCAGCCTAGTTCCGAGCAATGAAATTTCAAAACGGACCCACCTGATGAATGGCTCGGATCTTTAATACACGTGGCAGATTAGGATCTGAAATCCTTAGTTGGAGTCACGGTCGCATTAATTTCTACATAAACGGACTGTGTCTCAACCATGCGCGGTCCACTTGAGCCTTGTACCTGCCTCATTTTTTTTTGGCTCATAACCTAAAATGATCTCAAAAAATGGATGTACGGTGTGGATAAAACCCATACATCAAAGTGGGCCCCACAGATACCCTGCCTGGACGGCTTCCCCCATTTTTACCCTCCCTACTGTACTCCACGATTTAATAACCTTCGCGTCTTAGCACGTGAAATTCGCATGCGCCATCAATGAAATCCCAGTATTACATTCTGTTTTTCGACATCCTCCCAATTGAAATATTACCGTGCGTGCTCGTGGACACAAGTTACCGTCCTCCTACATCATGTACTGAAAATATGGCCGGTGTGTAATGATCTCAACCATCTATCCCTTGTGCTCTGCCATGGATTGGCCAATGGTTACAAAATTACATTGATGATACTTATCTTGACCGTTCAATCAACAAAATTTTACACATTGAAATTGGAGTGCTGCGACCATTTTTGTCCATTCCTAATGTTGGGTACCAACGTTAAATGGATGGGATTGGCCAATCAGGGTGATTTTGGTCTGTGGAACCTTTGCAACCTACATTGTGATGTGTGTGGATGTCGTTTGGCAACTCGTCGGAGGCAGTGGGGAGGATATTTTGATGAGGTCGTTTGGGAGCTTCGTATGGCGCAAGCATGCCCGCTTGTTTGTCAGGAGTGGCCGAATCTTTCAGTTGTTTGTTGTTCCCCGAAAGGGAGGGTATCTCTGGACAGGGTTAGGCCACTCTTTTGAATTTTTACGCACCTTTGGTAGTTTTGGTCATGTTAAATTGTTCAGTATTGATCGCTAGGTTACATGATATGGATGCGGCGTCCATACCGATATGTGGAGGGGCCCATCGTGATGTATCTGTTTACCCATACCATCTATCTCTTTTCTAAGATCATTTTAAGTCATGAGACCAAGAATAAAGCAGGTCCAACACGCAAGTGGACTACACCAAAATGACTATTGCATTTAATGTAAACTAAGCTTACTGTTTGGTGTGGTCCACTTGACAGTTGGATCTGCCTCATTTTTTTGTCTCATGCCTTAAAATGATCTTAGAAAATGGATGTAATGGGTGAAAAACAAATACATCATGGTAGGCCCCTCCACAGATAATTATAGACAGGAAGGATGCAAACTATGGGTTTATGTGTTAACATGGTGTTTTTCTTTCCGAACAAGCTAATCAAGTATTAGAAAGAGAAAATTTTCACAAATCAACCTGATACAAAACTTAGAAAAGCCACACCATATGAACATAAAAGTTTTAGGTGTAATTTTTTATTATTCTTATTGATATGGCTCATTCGAGTTTGTCATTGAGCTAACACTTTATATGTATGGTGAAATTAAGGGTTTTCACTTGATGTACAGAGTTGATTTTACATACACAACATTGTGGCTTTATGGAATAGATTTTATTTGTAGAACATGGTGGGCCCACAGAGGTCGGGTGTTTTATAATTGGATTACTCTCTAACACCTTTTTAATACTAGTTTTACATGTATTGTGAAACAACCATCTTCAACGGTGCCCCAATATACATCCACTACATCTATCAATTTTATTCTCAATTTTAGGCCCTTGTAACATAAATGAGCCACATCCACAAGTCATGTAAGCCACGCCAAGGGGGATTAATGGGTGCCAACCATACGTTTGTATGTGGGGTCACCATTGTCTGTATATATATCTTTCATTAAACCCATTAATCAGGTTCAACTCATAAGAATGAAGCAAAAATATAAAAATTTACTTGATCGAAAACTTGTGCAAAGCATACCACATAAAGTTAGAGATTTTAGGAGCAATCTTACATTATTCCCATGGGATGGCCCATCAAAGTGTTTTATTGTGTTGATCTTTTACATGTGCTTACAAATAAGATAATTGATGGGGTTTTCCTCCTCAAGCATAGAGGAGAGATTAGTGCAGCCCAGGGGTGGTCGGGCGCCCGTTCAGTTTGGGTCAGGCGACCGAAATTCACCCAAAACAACAAAATGTCACTAGATGATTTTTGGAATAGTTGGATGCTCGATGGTCTGTTGATCGGGCGCCCGATGCCCAGATCGGGCGACCAAAATTCAGCAGGATTTTCTCTAAACTCTTTGGATAGTTTTTTGGTTGGTCGGGTGCCCGATCGTGCACGGACTACGAATTCACAGTTTCCTGCTTTGGCTATAATTCTTCTGGTACTTTATTTAAGAGCTTCCAAATCATGATTAGAATATCTTAATAGAAGGTTTACATGTCCAAGAAGAGAGAGAGAGAGAGAGAGAGAGAGAGAGAGAGAGAGAGAGAGAGAGCTTTCTGCTTGTTGGAGGTGATCCATTGCGTAGTTGACATCTCGACACTTCTACGTCCTCGTGCTCAACAAGATATCTTAGTTTTCAAATTCTCTTATTGCTTGTCCACTCCTACTTGAGTGAAGAAGGTTTGATCCAAGCGGGTTGTGCTTGTGATTGATTGTAACAGTTCTCTTTTCATAGTGGATTGTTAATCTGGACTAGGTCCCATGGTTTTACCTCTTCGAGGGTTTTCACGTAAAAATTCTCTTGTGTCATGTGGTTGGTGATTTGCTTTAGTTCATCGCATTATCATATTCCATAATTCAAATAGTTTGGGAAGCAAGATCCTAAGGTTTTGTGAAAAGGCACCCAACAATAATTTTCTACTAGATGGACTTATTGGATTTACACATACAACACGGTGTGTCCCATATATTAGGTGTTCTATGCAGCAACCACAAAATTAGTGTTGTAGAAGGCTTTAGTCATGCGTTTTAAGTTTAGTGTTTTAAGCACTAAATAGAAGATCTTGAGGGACGCAAATTGCTTGTGCCCCAATTACAAGAAATATTTGTACATGGAAGCTATGTGGGCCCACCATGTGGCATCCACTTTGTCCATTAATTTTACTAGCTCATGTTAGTACATGTAAAGGTGGGCAATGATCCGATCCAAGTCGAACATGGACCAGATCAGATCGTTCGACTGCTTGAGTGAGTGTGTTCAAACAATGTTCGAACAAACATTCGAACAGGGTGGCTTTGTTCGAACTCGATTTAGTTTGGCCCAATCATGATCGAACATATTCGAACATATGAATTTTGGACAATTTTTATGAGTTCAAACAAGTTTAAACAATTTCACTTTTTTTTTACTTAAAAATATTTTTTCTACTACTTAACAGTAAATGCCGATTTGTTCACAAATTACATATCACAAGTGACAAATCACAAGGTTTAGCCACAACTAAATCTCTAGTGAACTACACCACATAAATGACATTATGATGGCATTAAACATCATTGTGGACTCCAAGGAGATTTCAACGGTAGGAATTTCCCAACCACCTTTTCCTTTAATGCGGCCCACTTGAGTCTTGGATCCAGATCATTTTTTTGTCTTACATCCTAAAATGCTCTCATAAAATGGATAGATGGTGTGGATTCCTCACAAACATCACAGTGGACCCCTACCTTGATTTCCAGCGCAGGAATTGCACATGGCTTGTGACGTGAACGTGTGTTGGCTCATGGCTGGTGACGCGAACACCCGCCAACAAGCTGGTGTCAAAGCTCTGTGGGCCCCACCATGATATATTTGTTTTATCCACTCCGTCTGTCCATTTGTACATCTCATTTTAAGGCATTAAACAAAAAAAAATGAGGCAAATACAAAGCTCAAGCAGACAACACCACCGGAAACAGTGAGGAGAATGATGTCCACCATTAAAACCTTCCTAGGGCCCACAGTCATGTTTACACACACACACACACACACACACACACACACACACACACACACACCGAGTTGATCGAACGAGTCGAGTCGTTAATATTGGAGTTGAGTTCAAGTTCGAGTTGAGTTGAATAAGATTGTGATTGAAACCGACTCGATTTTTTTTCAAACACATCCTGCGTGTTAAGAAGACTTTATGTTCGAACAGAGTTTTACCGAGTCGATTCGAACGGTTAAACTTGGTTGGTGTCCAACTCTAAGTACATGAGTCCAAATTAAAAGTTAAGGTAGATAAAATACTCAAGTAGAGCAATAGGGGAATTAAATGCCTACTGTTGAAACCTTTATGGGGGCCACATACGTTTTACATTATTTAAAAGAATATAGATTTTATTTATTTATTTTTGTCATTTTTTAAAACTTTTTGTCTTAACCGACTTTAGCAACTGCTATATCCGGTTAATCCCAAATTACCTCTTTAATCAGTTGACTAGTCACGATTGAGGTGAGATGACCTCTTCACAATATGGGTGCTTCTAATTTTTGCAATTTTATTTCGATAATATATTGATATTAATATGAAAATTATTTAGAATTTTAACTAACTCATTAATAATTATATATTTAAAAAAATAAAACTATTTAAAAATTATAGTAAATGTTTTTATTTTTTATTTTTAGCCAGTTTTTCTCAATGATATCTAGAGAAAAACCACATATTTTGAAAATCACTGGAGAAATTCCTAAAACGCAATTTGTCATCATGCCTTGTACTATACAACGTGATCCAATTTTAAATCCATGTGATGTGGTCTCATTTTCCTTTTCCAAAGGAGTTAGGAATTGTTTCCATAAATATCTTGCACGAGAGAGAGAGATGTTTTGGATTCATGTTGGCGTAATATTGGTGTTGGTAATTGAATGGGACTATACATTGGTTTGTTATAAGGGATATGAATGGAGAAGCATAAAAGGGCCAGACAAAGGCAAGTGGATGAGGAGGCATGTGGTGGGCCACTGACAAAAGGGGTCACAACCATATCAATATAGCTGGCTACATCAGTGTCCTTACCTTGCAATCTCATCACATATCAGCCTCAAAGGGTTTCCTTTTTAGTTACTAGTAAAGTAACCTTAGTGGTAGTATAGTCTTCTTTTTTAACTTTTACCTATTGAGACACATTGCTCCACACCCAACTCCATGGACCATCTTATGATTTTCTGTGAAAAATCAAAGTCTTGTACCTATCTCTGCACTTATGACCATCATACGCATGCACACTAACATTTACACGTGGCATACATGTATCTCAGTCCAAACCGTCTAAATAGTGGACCCACTGATGGTGCGTAATCCCAAAATTAGATTAACCTGATGATTGTATGCTCTAATTAATTGTCTTTTTCTTGAATCTGCACCTTCGCTAATCCATTTTAACCATCCATTTCATGGCCACTAAAAATGACACTTAGATCATTCTTTCAATGTGGATTTTGGGTTGTAAATGATCAACAGTGGGGCCCATGATTTGGAGGGTTTTGATTGGACTATGATCATTTATACAAAGTGTGCATGCATGTGGGTTGTCCAACTCTACCGAAGTATGTTTTTCTCTCTATAATAGGGAAAGAATCCCAGCTAAACATCTAGAAGTGGGCCCCACTTGGGGGAAAGTGAGCTAGTGGCTTTAGCATTTGCGTGTAGCTTGGATGCTGAAATTTCGATTGTATTGTAAGAGCATGATGGAATTCCTTTTGGTTCCCAAAAGTAAAGGTGGGGACACGTTCTTTGTTTTGTAAGGTAGAGATTCCCTTTTAACATCTTTAGTACTCATAATAATATACATCAGTTTTGCTAACCTTTCCACCTTCACAAGGTTAGCAACGTTTCCAAACCTTTTAAACAACACACTGGGTGACCTATTATTGATCCAAACCCTTTATTCATTCATACAATTAAGGGCAAGCCATGGTGCACCAATCATACTAATTACATGATCTTAAGCTTTCGATCAATAGCATGAAAATGGAGAGTCAACATTAACCGAAGAAACAAAATAGGTATACTCATCACTGTGAAACATCCAGTAGATAGATTTAACTTTGTATTTCTTATCATTATAAAGTAACACTTTGATTCAATAATTCTAACTAGGTGATTTATGGCTTATAAACAATAGATAGTTGTAAAAATTGTCCCTGTTCAAAGGATTAGACGAGATTAGCATAACTTTTGCAGCATGACTTGCTCTTAATTGTATGAATGAATGAACAATTCGGATTAATGATAGATCAACCCATATGCGGTTTGGAAAGTTTGGAGAGTACTGTCGGCAAAACCCATCGATAGAAAGTACAGGTGTCAATGGCCCAGCTTAGGCCTAAAAATCAGAATTTTGAATAGACCTGCGCCAACAACTCAGCTCGAAATAGTTCAAAATCTAGGCCGTGACCTACTCGAGGCCGGCCTATTGACAGCTTAGAAAAAAAGAAGGATCAATCCAAACTGTCATAAAGTCCAAAACACACTCCATAGGCTATAATGCAAAAATCACACAAATCAAGTGATCCAATCCATCCTTGATTTGGCCTTATTTTTATAGTCATCCATTTTACAATCCATAGATGGGATAATTACCATTACCTAACAAAAGTGGTTCTTTAGTATCATAAGCACTCAATGATGGGTAGACGGATCAAATTGGTTCTTTTTGTGAATAATCTTGATCGTTCATATTAATGGCTATTGATCAAATGGTTGTATTTGTCAGATCAATGTGGTATTTGCATATTATCCCATGCAATGCGCGCTGGACCTAGTGAACAGTTTTGATCAATGGATTGGACAGTCTAAGTGTCCCAATGCATCTAAGAACACTACAACTTATAGTGCACTGAGACCACCGGAGCATTTCTCACCGACCGGCTTAAGCAGTGACAATGAAAAAGCACTGTTTGGGTTCCAAAATCCCAATGAACCAAATGATAATTGCAAACGGGCAGTGTTCGATTATTACCTCACTGGGCTAAGTGCTTTTAACTCATCTTTCTACGTTTAACACCAATATAGGGGAATCAATGGTCACGATGCCCTTTTAATCCTGACTGCTCATGGTGGACCCCAGTAACAATGGATCGCTAATCGTGACTTTTAAACCCTTTTTTTTTTTTAATATATCATGAAATTACATTTATTTTGTAAAATCTGTTTACAACCATTCAAATTAATGGTTAATGTAAATTAGTATTTCCAAGACTTGAAGGATATTTCATTTCAGGTATTGAAGATCTAACCGTTGGGATGGTGGATCAGAGTCTATAAAAGAGGATTAGTAATCCCATTGCAAGAGACAACAAGAAATCTAGCTAGTCTCATGAAACTTCCGTCTTTTTGGACGGGGATTGATGGTCCTGATCTCTGATTTCTCAATTAGGGCTGATTAACTGGTGGGCCACCTCATGATGGATGGCCATAGTGCGTTATTCTCACCAGCCAGACTATTTTGCTAGAGGAGATTGATTGAATGGTCTGGACCATGCAAGAAGTAGCCTACAAGGCTTCATGAAGTATACAACAATGGACGTGGCTTCCCCCGAAAGCCTTTTGTAGGAACTTCCTGCAATGGGAAGCTAGGTGGGGCCACCGCGATGTTTGTGGGAAATCCGCCTCGTCATTCTGTTTTTTCCGGATCATATTAGTGCATGGATCCAAAAATAATGCCAATCCAACACTCAAGTGAATTGCACAATACAGGAAAATAAGGGTAGGTAAATGCCTATCATTAAAACCTCTCTAGGGTCCACTGTAATGTTTATATGCCATTCATACTGCTCATGAGGTCATTCCTACCGATATGAACTGAAAACACAAAAATCAGCCTGATTCAAAATTACTGTAACCCCACATGTTTCAACAATGACGTTCAATCCTCTGTGCGTATGACCCCCTTGAGTTTTAGATTTACGTCATTTTTGGGCTCATGTCTTAACATAATATGTAAAAATGAATGGACATGATGGATTTCTCATAAACATCACAGTAGCTTCCGGTCACAAGAAGTTCTTGACCTAAGGGCCATTTTGTTAATGCTGAATGAAATCACATGATAAAGAAATCTGCCAGAAGCGCTATTTTTTAACGTAGAACCCACAAATCTCTCAGGGACTTTGCCCTAATTTTTTCGGCAAAGGAGGCCTGACTTAACAGTGAATCCAGGGCTCCACTAACTCTTTTTGACAAAACCAAAAGTGCCCTGTACAAATAGAGATTTTCTCCTTTGGCACAGTACATAACTCAATTTTAACTTATAGATCGAACTTCGCTAAGCCTACCATGATTTGTGTTAGATCCACACTGTCCATCAATTTTGATGATCATTCTAGTGCATGAGCTCAAAAAAGAGGCACATTCAAAGCTCAAGTCGATCACACCACAAAAAGCAACAGGAATTGAACATTGTGGTTAAAACCTTCCTAAGGTGTACTGTGAAGTTGATTTGGCATCTAATCTCTTCATATGGTCACACAAACCTGAATGAAGGGAAAACAAAAATATCAACTTCCTTAGAGCTTTTTATGGCCCAAGAAGTTTTCAATGGTAGGTGCCCAATTCCCACTGTTTCCTATAGTGTGGCCCACTTAAGCCGTAGATCTACCTGATTTTTTTTTATCTTATTCCCTAAAATGACATGGGAAAATGGACGGATGATGTGGATAAAACATATACATCACGGTAGGCCCCACAGAGCCCCTGTTGGGATAGTCCTTCAACTAGGGCCCAGTGAGGGTAGTATCCAATCACGGCCGGCAATGGCATGTAGTTCCTTCATTGCGAAGAAAGATGGGGCCCACCGTGATGTTAGTGAGAAATCCACCCCGCCCATCCATTTTGCAAGCTTATTTTAGGACATGCTACTAAAATTGAGGTGGGTCCAAAACTCAAGTCGGGCCGCACAAGAGGAAACAGTGGTGACTCAGTGACCACCGTTGCAACATTTGTATTGTAAAAAAAGTTTCACATTAGGCTGAGTTTTTTTTTTTTTTTTTTTTTTTTTTTTTTTTTTTTTTTTTTTAGTTTTTCACTTTATGCCAGTGGGAATGACCTTATAAATGGTTTGGATTGGATATAAACATCGAGGTGTGGCCAGAAAAGTTTCAACGGTAGGAAAATCTTTCTCCAATTTTTTTCTCTTTCGTGGCCGCTTCTAGTTTCAGATCCACTTGATTTTTTGTCTCATGTCCTAAAATGTTCCGTAAAAAGGGATGGAGGGGTGGATTTCTCAAAAACATCACGGTGGGCCCCACCTAGCATTCCAGCGCAGGAACTTGGGTAGGGCTCTCAATGGAGCGGGTCAGATCCGAGAACCGATTCGCTCCGAATCCATATAATGCGGATTTGGATCTTAAAATAGGTCCGATTAGTTAAATGGACCGGATTTGGATCTTGAAATAGGTCCGATTACTTAAATGGAGCGGATATGGATTCACAGGAACATATCCGAGTTTGATCCGAATCCGATTAAGATCTGGCTCATTGTCGCCTGACTGTACATATTATATTCATGCTGGCCATCCTTTGTACAAATTATTTTAGGCCATGTTGACCATGCCATAGTAAATAGTGGGATTTGCATCATTTTTCTACTAAATTAAATATATTATATTATATATTTTATACCATATATCTTTTAAGATTTGTAATGGGTTGGATTCGGCCCTAGATCCGACCTGAATCCGATGGTTATATGGATTTTTGATCAGAAATGGATCTAACAATTTATAAATGGATCAGATATGGATATCACCTTTTAGATCCGGGTTGGATCCGAATCCGATACGAATCTATCTATAGATATACGGACTTGGAGCCGAATCCAAGTAGATCCGACCCATTGAGAGCCCTAAACTTAGGAAAGGCTTCCGCGAGGAATCTATAGAAAAACGTATTGGGTGGTGTTCACACGCCACCTACCTCCCTTTGGTGTTGACGTCAACCAAGTTTTGTGGGTCCCACTATGATGTATATGTTATATCAATCCGTTCATCTATTTGGTGAGATAAGTATAAATAATGAGATAAAAAATGTCATATCAAAAGCTCAAGTGGACCATGACAAAAAAAGCAATGGGGAAAATGTTCCCCACCGTTGACACATTCATAGATCTCACGGTGATATTTATTTGCATCCAAACTATTCATAAGGTCATGCAGACCTCGATGGAAGGAAAGACCGAATATCATATGGATCTCAAAGTTCTCTGACCCCAAGAGGGTTTTAATGGTAGATGTTTAGCCCACTGCTTTTTGAGGTGTGTTCTACTTAAGCTTGGAATCCATCTCATTTTTTGGCTCAGTCCTTAAAACTTTCTCACCAAATGGATGGACAGTTTGGATATAACATATACATCATAGTGGGGCCTATTGAACTTGGTAACATCCACATGAAACTGAGGTGGGGGCGTGTCCCAGTCCGCTTCCCTACAAATTCAAACGTAGATTTCCCTTCATCCATGGGGCATGATTTAAAAACTCAAGTAGATCCAAATGTCGGATGAACCATAGTATATGAAACAGTAGTAAAAATTTCTTGTGAGCCACAAAAACTTTGGATTGAGATGATATTTGTGTGGTATATATCTTCATCCAAGCCACGAATGTGGAGATGGGCTAATGTGTCAAAATAATATATTTCAAATATTTCAAAAGTTAGTTAACAAACAAGTTGTATTCTCTATTTAGTTTCCGACTTCATATGCAGACTTTAGATACAGATTTCAGATTCTCGCTTTAGACGTCAGATTTAACGAACAGGCCATAAGGCTTTCACAGGCAATCCGGGTCCACAGGCAATATAATTTTAGTAAAAAAAAAAAGGACGGACATTGTGGACAGTAGGGTTCTATCCATGAGTTGGCAATTCTAATGGACGGCACAAATGAAAGTGCCCATTCACCTGTAAGGGTACAAATCTACCAATAATTGAGAAAAAAAGAGTCCTGTAATATTACCTCATTAGGGTAGGTACCTTTAACCCATGTCATGTGCATGTTCAGTTTGTGCTTTTAGTAAAAGGGATCCGCTGCCAACTCCACACATGGCACACTGTTACGGTGATCAGGACCCATCTGTCGGCAGGCTTTCCCATGAGTTTCTCAGTAAGGTTAACTAAGTGGGGCCCACCATGGATATATGTGTCTTATATATCCACGCCTTACATCAGTTTGTACACATCATTTTAGGGCATGATACCGAAATTGTATCATATCCAATGCTCAAGTAGACTATACCACAGGAAACAATGTGAACTGAATGTCCACCGTTGAAACCTTTTTAGGGCCCACAATGATGTTTATTTGTCAATCTAACATGTTCATAAGGTTACAGACAAGGATGAAGGGAAAACACAATTATCAGTTTGTTCCAAAAACTTACTGTACCCCCAAGAAGATTTCAACGAGGGACATCATTATTCCCACTGTTTCATGCGGTGGTCCACTTGAGCTTTGGATATGCTTCAATTTAGGGCCCATTGAATAAAATGAGATGAAAAAACAGATGGACAGAGTGGATAAAAGACGTAAATCAAGGAGGGCCCGGCAGATTTTAAGCGTACTGACGCAAGGGAGGACGTGGTAGGTCGATCACCGTCTCCCTAACCGATAGTTCTCGAATCCACGAGAAGAAATAAAAGATAAAAAGAGGAAATAAATTCCAAATAATTGATTTATTGATAATTGAATGAATAATAACGGAATTACAATGCATACAAATAGGAAACTAAACCCTAGGTAAAGTATCAAAATCCAACTCCAACTAAAACTCCTAGAAAACGCAACTTACTATAAATAGTAAACTTACTATTTATAGAAGTCGTTCAATCCTACTAGAACTCTTGGTTTTCGGCCAAAAATAGAAAGTTATCAAACGGCCTCAACCACGCTGTTCTACGAAATATTCTAAGCCCTTTTCATGTTGGGCACTAACTCTAAAACCTTACATATGCAAAGTTATGATCGAATTAAAACTTACTATAAATAGTAAAAACGAAAATAAACTAGCCTAATAACCGTCGATACGGTCGATTCTCGCGATTCCGGGTTGGGCAACCCGGCGTAGCGGGGTTGGTTGGCTAAAGTAGCTCGAGCTACCCCAAATTGATATATCATACGTCCCGTAACTCATTCCGGATTGTGAGATACGACCGATTCACGGTCCTGACAGTCCGGATCACTTTCGGCCCCGTCCGGTCTTCTTTTGCTCCATCTGGGTCATGAAATAGTCAGCGACCCGTCCTACATCACGTACTGAGTTACTCGGTACGCAATTCTTTTCCATGACGGTCCTTACCCATTACTCCGAACAGCCGGACAATCACAACAATTTGTTGGATGAGGTTCCCGTTGGTCAGTTTATATTTTTAAGTGGTTGAGCTGTTGGTATCGCATAATTTTGGGCCATGATCTATATAAACGGTGGGCCCATCATTTCAATGGTCTCGATTACAATAAAAGCATGCCAATTTACCTGTTGCTTGCCGGTCTTTGCCTTTTTTTGTGTGAGCGTGTACGTGAAAAGGAGAAATGAGCAGTTGAAAACGTGCGCATATTAAAAGGAGCGCACATGCAAAAAGGCCTCCCATTCTCTTTAGCAGTGGGAAGCAAAGGCGATTTGCATTGGGACTTGAAACGTACGTTTCCAAGCTCTCCGACACCTCAATGTGATGGTTCATACTCATAAATCCTTATGTTATACACGTGGCTTACACGTAACTCGAATCGAACCGTTTAGACAGTGAACCAATGGATGTTTAAAATATTCAATGGTTTGGATGCAACATAAAAATGCCATGTTAATTAGGGTCTATTATCATCTAACCAACACGATCCTAGGGTTGTGAAATATACACAATGGGACCCCTGGTATGGACGGTTTAATTTAAGTCACATTATGCCACGTGTAAATATTTTAGTGCATATGTATAAAGTAACTCCCTAATAACAAGATCCTCTTTGAGTTATGATACTCGGCAGAGTGGAAATGTTGAATTGGCGGACATCGATCAGACGGTTAAAAATGAAAAAATATCAAATGACGGCCTGGACCCTAATCTGTTCTGGGCCTGAAATTTGAGCCCAATAAGAAAATGGGCCCATCCTGGACTCATGGTTTGTATAAAGGACCAAAGGAAGCACCATGCAGGATGAAGCAACCTATTTAAGACGAGTGGGTTGTGCACTTTGTTAGCGGGCTGGGCTAGGCAGATCTGGTCCTGGGCCCGTGTCTGTCTAGGCTTCGTGGCTGGGTTGGCCATTCCCGAGTCTCTCTCTCTCTCTCTCTCTCTCTCTCTCTCTCTCTCTCTCTCTCTCATTGTTAGCGGAAAAAATGTGGGGACCACATGACAATGTATGGTCCAAATGCATGCATGTCCCCACTTTGATCTATACGCATAGGTGGGCCCACAAGATGGATTGTCTAGTTCGTGGATAAAATTCTTGTCATAAAGATTTGGACTGCTGATTGGATGGTTAAGATCGTCAGATCAAAGTGATTCTCAAGAGGAAAGGGAACCAACCACATGATTAACAAGCTAGATCCCTGATTAGATACTTTTCATAACTGATCAGAGCCGTCCATTTTATTTGGCCATGGATTGGATAATCATGATCATCAAATAAAAATGATTCTTGAGAGAAACGGGGAAGCTTAGCTGGGGCCATAAGATGGTTTTTATTCATGACGACATGAGTTGTCCTAATTGGCTATCAACCCAATGGTTAAAGTTCAACAAAAGTTCTAACAATGATTCTTGAGATGAGTAAGGAATTAAAGGTGAGCTAGGTCATGAATGACCTACTAAGTATCCTATAAAGTGCATGACAAAAAGATTGAATTGGACCTTTTACTGCAATGAATTTTGAAGTCTAGAATACATTTTTCAATAGTATATAAATCCAAACACTATTAGTTCTATGGTTACCAAAGCGCCCTTCCACCTTACACATGGGAAAGGATGAGATGGACGCGGATTCGGTGGATCTGTGACTGTGGGGCCTACCGTGATGTATGTGTTCTATATACATGCTGTTCATCCTTTTTTCTAGCTCATTTTAAGGCACGAGCCCAACAATGAAGCAGATCCAAAGCTGGGGTCGACAAAACCATAGGATAAAAAATGGTGATTGAATGCTTGAGGGTTGGATCCAGCTGATATTTGTGTTTTCCCTTCATCCAGGTCTGTGTAACCTTATCAACAGGTTGGATGGCAAATAAACATTAGAATGTGTCCTAGGAAGTTTTTAATGGTTGGCATTTAATCACCACTGGTTCTTGTGGTGTGGTCCACCTGAGATTTGGATCTACTTTATCTTTAGGCTCATGCCCTAAAATAAGCTGGAACAACAGATGGATGGCATGGATATAAAACTCATTCATGATCAGTGAGCCACATAGTAACAGATCCCTGACTCTTGTCCTCGTCCCTAAAACCACCCAATCTGGGTAAGATGTTAAAAAAATTATTTTCCTAGTATGTTCCAGTAAATGAGGTACACATATAAAATGTACCATCTAGACGATCATATCACCATCTATGCCTTATCTTAATTAATTGAGGTGGGTTACATGAATCTTGTTCCTCTGTTGCACTCTATCAAGGGCTAAACTTTCTGTTAGACCATAGGTGATAATCTTACCATATGGATCCAGCACACCTTAACGCATTCGAACATGTGGGAGAGGAGTGCGGATCGTCTGTGTTGAAGACACAAGAAATTCCAGCGCCATTGCTTCTCATTAGTCCACGTCATTTTCGATGACTCCATCTACTAATATACGCCGGATTTTTCTCTTCCATATACATTGCTAACTACACAACTCACTTTTAACGTGTGAAACCTTTTTTTGGGTCCCACCATGATTTTTTTGTTAAATCCATACAATTCATCAATTTTTCCAGATAAATCTAGAGCACGATCCCAAAAACGAGGTACATCCAAACCTCAAGTGGAGCACATCACATAAAGCAGTCGGAATTGAACAAACTTCCGTTGAAACTTTTCTAGGGCCAACATCGAGGCTTATTTTCCATCTGACCTGTTCATAAGATCACACATGCCTAGATGAAGTTAAAATAAAAATATCAGCTTGATAAGAGCATTATGTGGCCCCAAGAAGTTTTCAATGGTAGCATTAATTCTTACTGTCCTCAATGATGTGGTCCACTTTAACTTTAAATCTGCATTGTTTTTGGGTTCACAGCCTATAATGAAATGAAAAAATGAATTAACGGTGTGGATCTAACAAATACATCATGGTGGAGCCCACTTAAATTTCACACCTCCGGCGCTTGCTGTGTGAAGCAGGGGAGCGGATTAGGTTAGACCGGGCATCACGTGCAACCCTTACCGTGGGGCCCACATTGATTTGTTTATTCTACATCTACTCCGTACATCTGAATTTTCAGATCATTTTAGATCATTCTGCTAAAATTTAAGAATATCTAATCATCAGGTGGACCATACTCTAGGAAAAAGTTGTGATTGAACGTCCTACTATTAAAAACTTCTTGGGAATCACCTTAATGTTTCTATGGTTTTTATTTGACATCCAATCTGTTGATAAGTTCACATAAGCCTGGATGAAGAGGAAAAACATATATCAGCTTGATACAAAACTTTTGTGGCCCGTTATCGGTAAGTCACTACTGTTTCCTATGGCATAGGTAATGGTAAGCTACCACTGTTTCATTTTTTTGGATAATTCTTTAAAATGATCCGGAAACACGGATGAACGGGGTGGATATAGAATATACATGACAATGTGGGCACCACTTTAAGGGCCGTACAGTATTAGGTGAGGCCTGGGTCTCACCTAATATGCTCCCGTGGTGCATCACATTCCGGTGAGAGAAGAAAACGGAAAGTATTTATATGTGAAACTTCAGTGGGCCCTATTATGATGTATTTATCAGATCCACACCATCCAGCCATTTTTTCATACCATTTTATTGAACTAGACAAAAAAAGTGAGGCAGAACCAAGCTCAACCGAGCCACCTTACAGAAATAGTCTGAATTGAACGCCTACTGTTGAAAACTTCTTGAGGCCATAGGAGGCTCTTATCAAACTTATATTTGTGTTTTCCCTTCATGAAGGTATGTGTAACATTATTAAAAGGCTAGATGGCAAATAAACGTAACAGTAGACCCTAGGAAGGTGTCAACGGTTTCCATTCAATCTTGGCTACTTTCTTTGATGTGGTTTACGCGAATTTTGGATATGCCTCGATTTTGGCCTAATGCTCTAGAATCATCTTAAAAAATTGATGGACGGTGTGGATATGAAACATAAATCATTGTGGGACCCAAAGAAGTTACACACACTAAAAATGATGTTGTGTAGCACGCGTTGTACTTGGGAGAGAGAAATCCCGCGTATCTCGTCAGCCAAAGTCCTCTAGGATGACGTGTACCAATGAGAAGCAATGGCGCTGGAATTTCTTGCGCCTTCAACACAGACGATCCGCACTCGTGGGGGAGATGGTAACATAATTGAACGGATACTTCTACTGTCATGTCACTACATTCCACATAAATGAAAACAAATGAAAATGGGAGGCATCCAAACAAGCCCTTACCATTTTTCACCTTAATTTCTCCATATTAAGCATCAAGAGCACCCAAATTAAGATAAGTTAATTCAGGTGGGCTAAAACAATATGCTGTGTCGCACCCATAATGAATTGCAGTAATGTCTCATGGTGAGTTTTATTGCATAACCAGTATCAACTGTTACAATGTACCAGTCTGCTAAAGTAATTTTGGGTCCCCCCTTCATGCAAGCTTATGGTTTCCATACATCCGTCCACGTACATAGGAGAAGGAGAATTAATAAGGTGGAGAGGACAAATGTAGGTTGTATGTACAATGCACAGAACGACAGAAAGCTACTGATGCCTCTGTTGTTGCCGGAGGCACGGTCGAAAGGGTGGGTGAAAAGGAAAGCTAGAATAAGGTGGCGATGAATATGCTATTATATGCTTAGAGTCCGATAAGTTCAAGGCTTGTATTACAGACACCCTCTTGATTGAGAGATGGTTGGGCTTACTAATTGTATCCACTTCGCAAACTCTATGTGAGCATGAATGCAGTAATCGCTTTAGCACTGAATCTAATATTAGGGAAGCCCAATTTTAATATAAAGGCATGTCGGGCTTTTGACATAGATGAGTATCCTAGTGGATAAGCTTGATTAACTATTTGAATATTAAAAAACATAGTATATGCCATGTAAATTGCCTTTGCAAGTTAAGCCAAATCTACACTGCCTTCGTAGTAGAATCAGCCCCTTCTTGTTTTTCAAAAGCAAAACCTTTGTCCCATATTAAATAGGAAATGGGAAAATAAGGTTTTATAAAGCATCCTCCTCATAAGAGGGTGAAGGTGGGATGTCCCCTCCTCATCTAGCCACACGTGTGCATGGACATAGGAGTGAGGATCCGCCTGAAAGATGGCTCTGGTCAGGCCCATGGCTGCCTACTAGTGGGATGTGACACTGCTCCTCAACCTCTTATACCTGTGATACATTAGGAGAGACCCTCTGCATTGAAAGATTACAGACTATTAAGCAAAAACTGAAAATATGATTTTATAAAATTACATTCCATTGTGTTTCATCGAAAACTTCAAGATTTTATCATGTGACCATCGGATTTTCTAACTCTGGGCTGCTTAATAATTTCTAAAGAGGACTAAGTACAATAACTGCGAAGAAAAGAGATGTTCTAAATGAGTTCATAATACTAAAAATCGTTGTTAGTCATTCTTGTGGTGAACGAAGCTTGAGAGAGGGTCTTTGGTCATTTGGATTTAGTGTCCTCCATCCCACAGGCTTCTTTGTGCACCTTATCGTATGCCTCTTTCAGTCAAGATACAAGCAGCTGGGAATTTATGAACCCTTTCTCCGCTGCTACTGCCACCCTTAGATTCCCCATGTAACTCACTATGGTTGAGATCATACTCTGCATATGTAACAAATCAAGGTAGTTATAGAAAGAAAAATTTATAAATGCCACTAAGAAATGCATAAATCATTTGTAATAATATGATTCAAGCAATTGCTAGACCAGTAAATTGACATGTGGAACCCACTTTTTCTTATCTTGATTGCACGGTTGACAGATTGTGCCCAAAAAAGTATCCAACATCAAGCAATCCTAACATTCTCATTAGATCATCAATTTAATGCTGAACACGAGGTAAGCTAGCTCAATTAACTTGCTCAACTCGAATAAGCTCGACTTGGCTTGGATCGAAAGCTAGGTTCGAGTCGAGTTGAGATAATTTTTTGAGCTTAAAATAATTTCGATCTGAGTTCGAGGTGATCCGAGCTCGACTCAACTCGGTTCGAATCTCGGCTCGAGCTTGACTCGGTTCAACTCGGCTCGACTTGGCCCAATTTTAAATACCTTAAATATATATAATATACTTATAATATCTATGGAATTGAAGTGTCCTAATTCCTATCCTTTAAAAATAAAAAATTGAAGCCCTCTTTTTCTGTTTTTTCGTTTTAGTCGATCCGAACTCGGGTCAAAAGCTTAAACTCAAACTTGGCTCAAACTCGGCTCCAGCAGGCTTGAGCCGCTGACCAAACCGAGCCAAGCTCGCTAGTCAAACTCGAGGACCGAGCCGAGCCGTACTCAAGTTGGGGTAGGCTGTTGCCCAAACCGAGTTGAGTTGCGCCAAGCTCGACTCGATTTAGCTCATGTACGGCTCTAGTCACCATAAAATGTGGATAATTGGTCGCAGTTGTCAACATAATAATAATGATATATAAGGATCTATCATCAACCAGTAGAAGTGAGTTGATATTAGTTTATTAAACTATAATAGACTATATTATGAAAATCATTTCAATAAGAATGATAGAAATGTATAGAAGAGGTACAAGATTGTGAGAGATCAATAGAGACTCTAATAGATACACATCTTAACAATAAAAAATATATTATGGTTTAGAAGATTATCCTATTATACTTTAACATTTTCCTCAAACTCAAGGTGCTCTAAAAAGAGGAACTTGAATTTAAAAAGTACGGTAAACATTTATTCAAAAAGGGGGGAAAACAGTAACATGACGACAAAATGATGGGTAGCATGACGCGAGCAACCATTTTTAATAACTTTTACAATAGTATAAACCATTGGCACGTTTAATAGCTGACAAATGATCTAGTAATACTTTCAGTCGTTGGGATAATTTCAACCATTGTTCTTTCGGTGGATACATACTTCTAGTGATTAGGAGTTCAACCATTGCTCTTTTGCTTTTTTAGTGATTCTAGATATTATGGCAACAAAGGAAAAAAGGTCTAGTGCATAACACCTAGCACAATAACAAGTCCCGTCCAAAATATTCAGCACAAACGAGTTCAGTCCAAAATGCCTGGCAAAAAGACAAGTTTCTTCAAACAATAAGGGCCCGTTTGGTTGGCATTTGGAAACCCGTTTCTAGCTTAAAATCTGGATTCCAGTAGAATACGATTAGAATACGATTTTAATTGGGGTGTTTGGTGGCAAGTTCCAGCCAAATAAGATTCTGTCTGGAAACCTAAATTGAGTGGAACCAGGATTAGTGAAAACAGTGTGGGCAACCGTTTCTATTGAAGGGAAAAGAGGCGGAAGTGAGCGTCACCACCTCCATATATACGTTGTACATCCATGTTGTATATATTTTATATCTCCATGGTCCATTAGTTTTGAAGTCTCAATTAAGGGCATTGGACAAAAAATGGGGCAGGTCTAAATCTCAAGTGCGCCAAACTATAGGAAAATAGTGTTGATTGAACGTCCACTATTAAAAACTTCCTAGGGCCCACTATAATGTTTATTTGCTATCTAACCTGACCATCTGTCTTGTGGGACTATAATATGCCAGGGGTAAGGTTCTCAGGTGGATTTGAAGCCCAAGTGAGCCATGCCACAGGCAATTGGTTGGAACACTTGCACCGTTTTCAACCAAACAGCAAGTTACAGATGAAACTTGGGTTCCACTCTAATTTCTGCAATTTTGGACTCCAACAGCAGCGGAATCTAGATTTTCTCTAGAATCTGGGTTCTGCAACTAAACAGCCCTAAACAAAGATGAAAAATACATCTTGTCAAAAGGCTCAGTACCGTGAAGTAGTCATCAGGAGTACAAAGGCATTGCAGCGAGGCTTTCATTTATTTCAGACCGGCAAAAGAGCCCATTATTTCAGTGATGACCATGATGTGACCATCTAGACTTCCGGTGATCCGCAGGATACAAGGGAAAACCCGAGCAATGATAATCTGTTAAGGTCAAATGATCAACAAAGAGAGTGACAAAACTGCAGAACAAACAACTCAATTTGAAAGTGAGGTGTGATCAATGGTAGATAGAGTACTGAATAAGAGGATCTTTATTTTTTATTTTTTCAAAGAGCTCGGTCCACTGAGGGGATTATAAGGACTATGCGCTGATAAGCCGTTGGTCCCAACAGAGAAAAAAAAGGAACCCAACCAGCAGGGTGATCAGCAAGAAAGTGGAAGACAATGATTTAGTAACTATGACTAGATCCAACAATGTTTCCTGTGGTGTGGTCCACCATAGATTTGGATCTGCTTCATTTTTTGGATCATGAGCTAAAATGCGTTGTCAAAATGGATGGACGGCGTGGATGTAACGCAAATACATCACTGTGGTCCCCACAATCAGGGATCTACTGAAGCCGTATTTTCTCATACACATGTGGCCCAATTGATGAGTGGATCTGATGGACATTCAGGCAGCAGAATGTTGCCATGACACGCACCTGATGACTGGACTGGATCCTGCATACGTATGCAATTTTGGCACCGGTGCACTTGAATTTCTCCTTGGCACATACGAATTGACATATTACCCAAGTTGAACTTGGATGCAGAGAGTAAAATGTAATTTTAAGAAAATTTCATTGAAATCTCATTTACTTGTGGTATCCCCGTTATAGTGAAGTAGAAGCTTTTAACCGGAAGATTTCCCATCTCCATTTTCTCCATGGGGCCCACCAAATAAGAAACTCCGGTAGTTGTGTTCTTCAGGGTCGAATGGATGTAACGAGAAGCTGCCTGTACCATCACACCCATTAACAGTAAATAGGATTTTAGTGGTTATTTTCTTTTGTGTGATCCACATATCACGATCAACCAGCGTGTGCCCGCGAGCGTTTGTATATTTAGCACATTGGGACCCACTAGGAAGAATTGTCAGCTCTGCAGCTTATGGGCCATGCCCGTCCATGAATTTCTTCTGTTGCTTGTGAACTTGGCTAGCTATTTGTATATTTAGCACATTGGTTTGTGGGGCCATCAATTGGATGGTTAAGATCATCCATAGATGTGATCATGGACAATGGCCCATCCATAGTGAGGCCCAGAATAGATAATTTGGAATGTGGACAGCCGAATACAAACCTCTGGGCCACCAATGCTCTTCAACATTTGAAGTAGTCTACCAGTGAGATAAACGGCGAAAGATAGCCTCTTTCTCTTGATGGTTTTCTTGGCATTGATGACGAATGCTAAGGGACGTTCTTTGTCAGCATTTCTGCAGGAAGGGATTCCCATCTGAAGGAACCCGAAATGGTTTCCCCACGTCTTCTCTTTGAGCATGTCATCCACGCTCTGATAACCATTTACCATCCTTGTGTTCAACAACACCGTTGCCGTCATCCGACGGCCAGTCGTTAATTTGCCCATCCTTTGCTGGTATAACTGGATTGCATAGAATATGATCCCAACCGCTACATCATTCACAGTCTGTTAAAAAGCCATAGATAATCAACATCCATTTATAACAATAATCATATTTGTCGTTGTAATCAAATCAAATAAATGTCACGAGTAGGCCTTATTTTTCCCTCCGAAGTGTCATTTTTTTTTTTTTTTTTTTTGTAGAAAGTCCGGGCCACACAAAGGTAAAGCCTTGCCTAGGGAGATAATCATCAAGTACTGGGCCACATCGTTGAGCTGTTCATGTACATAATCTTCATGGTGTGAACCATCTTTTACACGGCTTGGAGGTCCTAGAAGCGGATCACCTGGTGTGTCAACGTCACCAAGTTGGGTGTGTCCCACCATAATGTATGTGTTATATCCCTTACCGTGTGGGGCCCACCTTGATGAATGTGTTTTTTTTTTTTTTTTTTCACACGCATGCACAGCCCACACACTCACGCACCACACCACAGTGGGATTAGAGCTGAACATGAGCCAATCTAGTTCGGTTAGCTCGCTCGACTCGGCTCAAACCAGCTTCATTCAGCTCAGTTCGAAGGTTGGGTTTGAACCAAGTTGAACCATTTTTCCATGCTCAAAAGGACTATTGAACCGAGCTCGAGCTGACTCAAGGTCTGTTTGGCTCAATTGCAGCCCGATTCAGCTCAACTCAGTTTATATATATAAGTTTGTGAAAACATTATATTTTTTTTCCAAGCTCAAATTCAGCTCAAGCTCAAACTCACCAAACCAAGCCGAGCCAGCTGAGCCAACTCGAGGCTGAGACGAGACGAGCTTGGGCCAGGGTTGCCTGTTGGCCAAACCGAGCCGAGCCAGGCTCAGCTCGATTTGGTTTGACTTGGTGTACAGCTCTAAGTGGGATTTCACCGCAGAGTACTTAACTCATGACCTTGTGTTGAAACTCTTGTGAGTCTGCCATTGAGGCATGACTAAGGATGCGGGTGAATGTGTTGTATGCACACGCTGTCCATCCATTCACAGTTCATTTTAGAACGTGATCCCAAAACCTAAGCAAATACAAATCTTAGGTGGACTACACTCGAAAATGTGGTGAATGACAATTAAAAACTTTTTCTGGGCCATGAAAGTTTTGGATCAAGCTCATATTTGTATTTTTCTTGCATCCAGGTCTGTTTATACTTATCAAACCGGATGGAAATTAAACATTACGTACGATGGGCTCTAGGAATTTATTTTATTTTATTTTTTTATAGTGGGTGTTCAATCACCACCCTGTGGCCTACGTGGTCTTAGATTTGGATCTGCTTAATTTTTAGGACCACATCCTAAAATAGGCTATAAAAGTAGATGGGACGGCGTGGATACACGTCAAATCATCAAGGTGGGCCCCATGGTAAGAGTAACACCCTAGTGGATGTTACCCGGGTTACACCTAATCCACTCCTGTTATATCCATGCTGTCAATCCATTTTGTGAGATCAATTTAGGGCAGGGGCCCAAAAATGACGCAGATCCGAAGCTCAAGTGGACCACACCACAGAGTAGTAGGAACAATAACGTTGGCCATTGAAACCTTCCTACCTCCTACCATGATGTTAATTTACCATCCAACCGGTTCATAACTAGGTCAATGGAAAACACAAATATGGGCTGGATCCAAAACTTCTGTGGCCCCAAGAAGTTTTCAATCATAAGCATTCAATCCCCACTGCTTTCTATGGTGTGGTCCACTTGAGCTTTGGATTTTGCCTTATTTTTGGATTTTCCTCATTTGTATGGTGTATATAATGCGCACATCAAGCATAATGTGTGGTGTGCCACACCCATAATGGTGTGTTGACATCACTAAGTTCTATGGGCCCCACCATGACGCATGTGTTTTATACACGTTATCGATTCATTTTGCGAAATCATTTTAGAGAATGGGTGCAAAAATGAGGTAGATCCAAAGCTCAAGTGGACCACATCACAAAAAGAAATAGGGATTGAACATCTACCATGGACAACTTAGGGGTCACAAAAGTTTTGGATCAAGCTGATATTTATTTTTTCGCTTGATCCAGGTCATGAATAGTTTGTGAGGTAGATAAACATCATGATGAGCCCTACTAAGGTTTCAACTGTGGGCGTCATTGCATAATGCCCCAGGTTTTTATTAAATGGCTTTGAAAGTGTAGTATTTATTGCTTAACGCCCCATGTTTTTATGAAGTGGCTTTAAAAGTATAGTATTGCATATTATGTGTAAAAACCCTGATTAATGAGAATTTTAATTTGTTCTGTGAATAAGTAATTATTCGTGATGAATTCGATATAGATTCTTCTGTAACATGTACTCCGGATCATGCATAGAACCTCAACAAACCATTAGATTTTCCAAAAGTCTCATATTAAAAATAACTATTTAATGCCCTTAGCCCACTCATATTTGCGATTTATGATCAATTGGGTAAGTAATTTTTTAATACGTCCGGAAGGTAGGCATAGTTTTACATGTGTATCGATGCAATAAAGTCATATATATTTTTTAAATGGCCATTAGATCATAAAAATCTTAGCCGATGAGTATCCGTGGCCGTTGATCGAGAAAGGAAGTTGGAAAGTAACCATACTGAGCTAATCATCTTAGTAGAAAAACATTATCCTAGAATTTGTGTGATGATCGAATGAGTATAAATATAAAATCTTGAATGTCCAAAAATCTTAATGGCACACCTTAACCTAGACCCTTGACTTTTAGTTCATATGGTTCCTATCATCTGATTGATGTGAAATTTTATATTATACATATCTATCATAAATGAATGACACACGTCAAATTGCAGCCTTTAGATCATAGTATAAATGACCAAATTAGCAAATCAGCCCCTTAGACCTTAATTTTGATGTTTATCGAGTGAGGAAAGTGAATGGTTGGTTAGTTGTAGTCGAACATTTTTCTTCGTGTGAGTGACTTAGATCATCCATATCACAGACCAATAGTGTGATTTGAGTGCCCCACTTTGATAAACTCATTTCTTAAGTGAAAAGTTATCTCGTTTTAGGATATAATAGACTACCAACTCCATTCAAATTTAGGCCTTTCAATTTACCCACTTTTCACCGTCAATTGCAACTCAAATTTGAAAAATATATTGGACTCATATGACTACGAGTTTACATAAAATTTAGACTCCGATATATAATTTTACATCGTTGAACGACAAAGCCATTACCCTTCCTTTTTCCGACAAAAAGTAGGAATTTCAAATCTAGACCATTCCCACCATCAATCAACCACTAAACTTTGTATAATTGTTTACCTATCATGACTACATACTTTCTCAAAATTTGGGCCCTGTTCATCAAGCGTGGACCGTTATTTGAAGATTCAGCTCGTTTTGGCACCCGCTTGGTCATTTTTCAAGATCGCCCAATCTAGATTTTGGATCATTAAGAAAATTATATATTCTAATTCTATTCTTTGTACCCAACATGATGAATAGATTAGAATTCGCTAAAGATCAGCCTTTAGGCCCTTTTAGAGGTATCCCAATAAGAGTAGGCGGGTGTGCACACCGACCCCTTGTTATAAGGGTGGTGTGCATGTCCCCTCTCTACTCTTCGGTAAACCTCATATTTCCACCAAAATTTCAGCCCCACCTCATGTCTAGAGAGAGAGAGAGAGAGAGAGAGAGAGAGAGAGAGAGAGCTCGCCCGCCAATCATCTTTTATTTCCTTCTTCATCAACACGTGTAGCCATCTCCAATAATCCTCCCTCATGTCATCGTGGTTCGTGTAGATATATTTTTCATCAATTTTACCTAGGGTTTTAACTAGGGCTAAGGTGAAGATTTCCTTTAAGCCTAGTTATAATTAATATTGTCAATTTCATGCTTAGAACCTAGTGATTTGTTGTATGATTGCTTGAAACATATGTTTGTTAAATTTTCTCCATTAAAATATGAATTGTGTATACAATCTCTTGACGTGTTTGTGCTAAATTTTTAATTGTTTTGGACTATGATTTATGTTAAGTGTTTGGAAAGAAAATCATGGTGGTATACATGTTTATGTGAGAACCATGCAAAATCTATGCTTAGTTTTATGACTTTCATATAATTATGATGAATATGATGTGTAATGTGTGATACGTCATGGGATTATGCATGCGGATGTTACATTAATGTCCACCCCTTGCCCTCATATCGATGAACCTGCTTGATGTAAAGAAATAAAGCTCGTAAGAGGTGTCCATGATGGAAAATAAGTCATGGTGTGACTATGAGAGTACGTTGGATATTGGCCAAAGGATCCTTGTATCTATATGCTATTTGAGATGGATCAGTATGCTATATGTGTATGATTTATTTTGGGTTGGCCTCGTTGGAAGGCAATGGTACTTTGGGCATGATTGAATCATAACATGGGACAAGGAGTGAATATTATTCGTACATGTTATCTCATGAGCCAGGGTTGGTGATATGGACACTAAGCCCGAGTTGTCAGCCTATGCCGGGTTGCTTGTGACCTCCTATAGTGTCCTTCGAGTTTCTTTAAATTTGATGGATGCTAAACTATATAATTAAATGTGACACTAATCATACATTCATGGGACCCAACTTGGTGGATCAGCCCTGCGGGCGCTACGACACTAGCTTGTGGTAATGTGGTGGGTAACTATCACCTCCATTGGCTGGGTTTGTTAACATGAAATTGTGGAGATTCCCGTTTCATCGTGGACTTTGGTGACTAGTGACTAAATGAGAAGAGTCCCTTCTCATTTAGTCAGGGTGCCTTAGCCAGAGCATGCATATTATACATTGCATTAAATAAGATTTTCTCATGTATGTTTTGTTTGGGTATGATTATTATGCTTGGATATTATTGTACTAATCTTAAAGGGTAACCCTTATTGAGTTGATCGTGAGCAACTCACTCCTTTCTGGGACAGTGTTTTAAAACACCAACCCAGATGTTGTAGGTGACGATCTAGTAGGTGAACCCAAACCATATAGTGAAGAGTATGAAGGTTCGTGGCAGCAAATGGCAGATGATGAAGCCGAAGCAGTGTGAAGACGATTTACGCTTATTTGTTTTGTTTTATAAGATGATTTATTTTCATATGAATTTGAAGTAAGTCTCCCATGGAGACAAGAAAGTGAAATATTATATTTGGTATAGTTTTAAGACATTTTATTTCAAAACATAGAGTAAAAAAAACATAGATTAAGAATTTTGATTTCCATCATTATTCCATGAATGCCATGGATTTGTGAAATACAGATAAATGTCTGATAATATATTCCTAATGTGTTCAAGTTAACATTCGAAAACTCGACTCATCATGTTATCCACGAGAGTCAAAATTTCAGGGTGTTACACATTAAGCTTTTTGTGTTGCGGTTCACTTAAAACTTTAGATCAGCTGCTTCATTTTTGGGCATGACCCAAAAATGATCTTTTTTTTTTTTAAAGAAAAGTATATATTCCAACAGAAGGATTACTTACAAAACCCAATCAGCGAGGGGAGGGCCAAGAACAAATATATATATATATATATATATATATATATATATATATATATATATATATATATATATATATATATCGAACGCCAAAGAGAAACTTAAACATTCCCAACCGCACAAAAACAGGGCCCAAAAAAGATAGCCCTAGGAAAAGAGGAAGGAGATCTCGTGGCGAGAAGAGAGCGGGATAGAGGGCTTGCCTACTAAACCCAACATCTTGCGAACCTCTCCGAACTACCTTCTGATATACCCCAGGCCCACTTTGTCAAGGAACAGGAGCCCACGAATCTTTGGCGGCAGGTCTGAAGCTGAATTAATCCGACGGCGACCCTGAGAGCAGCTACCCCAACGAGCGAGGCTGTTAGCCACCGAGTTGGCTTCCCTCGGAGTATAAGATAGCTGAATATCCAAAACGGACATGAGGGCTTGAATTTTGGCGTGCTAATACCACATCGACCATCCGACAACGGAAGGTTTGGGTAACGCACTAGCCACTAAAGCCAAGTCCGTTTGCAGCATCACCTTGTGGACGCTCCTCTCCTCACAAATTGCCATGCCCTTTGCCATGGCTCTAATTTCTGCCCAATTGTTGGACCCTCTACCGAACCCCAGCGAGAAGGCAAACAGGAACTCCCCTTCATGATTGCGACAAATCCCACCTCCTCCAGAAGGCCTGTGGTTGCCTAAAGCCGACCCATCTACATTGAGAGCGACCCAACCAGCATTCGGCCTCTGCCAACGCATTATAGATCTGTTCAGGGAATCCTGAAGAGGCACTGGAATTCGACAGGTTGTTCCGAAGAGGGATGGAAGACGTCCCTGCCTTTGACCGGCTCGAAAGACGACGGAGGGCCCACTTTAAGCAATGCTGGATTCTGAATAGGATTGTCGTTAAATTCATAGCTTGCTCTTCGAACCTAGCCTCCTTCCTGGCCTTCCAAATTTCCCAGAAAATGAAGCATGGGGTGATACCGATGAGAGTTTTCCTGAAGTCTTAATTGCTGGCCTCAACCCACTAGGAGTTCGTGCGGCACACTGCGCTGTGCTGAGGGGAGGGGGAGATGGCGACTAAACCTTCAAAATGACGCCATACCTGAATAGCAATCTGACCCTGAGCGAACAGGTGGTTTATGGTTTTTGCCCGGTGGCCTGACATCTGCTGACGCTCACAGCAGACACACTTGGAGGCCATGTTGATACCTCTAAACGCACTCTGTCGTCCACTGGAACTGCTCGATGGAGGATCTTCCTCGCTAGCAGGGAGATCTTAGGCGGAATTATTGGATTCCAAATCCATTTGGCCCACGAACAAGAGGGCTCGACTCGTCTGGTGAGATTTCAGGCAGAGCGCACCTCAAACTCGCCAGTGGAAGTGCCAATCCACACACTTTGGTCTGTAGTAGGGGATGTACAGAATCCCTGATTAGAGATGTGGGCTAACACCTATTTCGACATCACCTGGAAGAAATCTTGATCAACGATGAGGCCTTCCTTGTCAAGAATAACGTTAACTGAGGCTTCCTTTAGGCATGGATGAGGGGGAAGCAGACGTCAGTCTTTCAGGGGGCCGAGGCCAGTCCAGTTATCCTCGCATAGGCTACATTCTCCTCTACCCACTAACCAGCGGGCTTTCGCAGCAACTGCTGGAAATTGAAGGCAAATTTTCTTCTAGAATGGAGAGGCAAAGGCCGCATCAGGGCTCATAGAGTGATGACTGATGCTTCTATTGTATTTTGATTTGCAAAAGTTGCCCCAAATTGAGACTTCTAATTTGAACAAGACAGACCAGGCGAGTTTCATTTGGAAGGCTTTCATCACCCCTCTAATATCGTGGATCCCCAACCTACCTTCGGACGAGGGGCGAGAGATATTTTTCCAACTGATCCAATGACACTTCTTTTTGCCACCTTCCCATGCCTAAAAGAAATCAGAGAACATTTTCTCTAAGTCCTTGAGGAGGCATACCGAGAGTTCTGATGAAGCCATGATGTGGATGGGGATCCCGCTGAGAACGTGCTTAATAAGGGTGAGTCTCCCTGCCTGACTTAAAATTCTAGCGCTCCAGCCTTCGATGCGCTAGAATGGATGGATATATAGCACATACATTATGGTGGGGCCTACAGTACTTGGTGACATCAACACACCACCGAGGTTGGTGGTGTGTAGCACACTACGCAACCCACTTCCAATTTGATAAGTTGGCCAGAAAGATGGGGTCATTTGTGAAAGTTCATGATACAAGGTTGGCACGTGGAAGTCCAAGAACCGGTCCATTTGGAAGCATGTGCATGACCATAGTTTTAAGGATAGGTATGGATAGTAAGTTACTTAAGATAATCTACTAATGCCTTAAGTAGTATCTTAATTTCTACTTATTAAATTGAAGTGATCAAGTATATAACTTTAAATAAAAAAGTTACTTATAAGTGATTATAAACCAAACTAACTCATCTCAAATAAGTTAATAATTACTTATCCAAATGGACCCTAAGGGGGCTTTTGGATCTTAAGTTTCTTAAGATAAGTTACTTATGCCTCAAGTAGCTTATCTTGATTTCTACTTATTAAATTGAAGTGATTAAATAATTTTAAATAAAAAAGCTACTTATAATTGATCATAAACCAAACTTACTTCTCTCAAATAAGTTACTTATCTAACTTAGAATAACTTATACGGATCCTAAGGGCCCGTTTGAATTGTAAGTTACTTAAGATAAGCTACTTATCAGACAAGTTACTTATCTTGGTTTTTACTTATTAAGCAGATAAGTATGTTTGGTAAACAACATACTTATCAGCCAATAAGTAAATAAGTATGTTTGGTAATAACACATTGATAAGTAACCTTTCGAAAGAAAATTTCAAATCTACATGTAATAAGCAACATATTGACATGAAAAGAAAAAGCTACGTGTTGAGGTAGTTTTCCTGACAGAATGAGCTTCTTTAATCCCATGTGCGTGCAATAAAGCTTATGTACATGTCATGCATGTGCTAGCATAGCACGATTAGTCCGAGATACATTCCATCCATCAGAACGGGACCATTATATGGATGCCCTGGCACAAGAATCAGGTTGATCCAGTGGTCAGGTGGGCCACAGCCTTCAAAACAAATGTACGGCTCTAGAAGACTTGGCTGAAGTTTTCTTACCCATTCACTTGTTTCCAATAGTCGGTCCACATGATGGTGCTCTTTAAAGGCGAGCTCAGGTATGCGTCTGAGCTCTTGGGCAGGGGGCCGGTAGTTGTGTTTTTTACTGATTTTAGGAGGAGAGTCCTTTCACCCTCTGTCTGTTTTTTTGTTTTTGATATAGCTGGCTGATATGATGGGTGATCCCGGGCCTTTTTGCTGTCCAGGGACTGCCTGAATGTAAGTATCTTTTGCTATGTCAATAAGATTTTCCTTTAAAAAAAAAAAATAGTCGGTCCACATGGTGAGTGGACTAGAACCATTTTTGGGAAAGATGTAGAAGATTAGATATATAAACCTGATTGCACTACAAGAAAACAAGCCTTTAGCCATACCTTTTTTAGCCTCAATTCAAAAAACAGAGTCTAAATGTGCCTTTTAGCCTCAGTTGCTAAAAACTGTGACCAAAAGTCTACCATTTTGCCTCGGTTGGTGAGAAACTGAGATTAAAAGTCTACCATTTTACTTCAATTGTGAAAAAATGTGACCAAAAGTCTACCATTTTGCCTCGGTTGGTCAGAAACTGGGGCTAAAAGTTTATCATTTTGCCTCGTTTGGTTAGAAATGGAGGTTAAAAGTCTACCATTTTGCCTTAATTGTGAGAAAATGAGGCTAAAAGTCTACCATTTTGCCTTGGTTGGTCAGAAACTGAGGCTAAAAGTCTACCATTTTGCCTCACTTGTGAGAAAATGAGGCTAAAAGTCTAACATTTTACCTCACTTGTGAGAAAATGAGGTTAAAGTCTAACATTTTGCCTTAGTTGGTAAAAAACTGAGGCTAAAAGTCTACTATTTTGCCTCACTTGTGAGAAAATGAGGCTAAAAGTCTAACATTTTGCCTCAGTAAAAAACTGAGGCTAAAAGTCTAATATTTTGCTTCATTTGTGAGAAAATAAGGCTAAAAGTCTACCATTTTGCCTCACTTGTGACAAAATGAGGCTAAAAGTCTAACATTTTGCCTCAGTTGGTAAAAAACTAAGGTTAAAAGTCTACTATTTTGCCTCACCTGTGAGAAAATGAGGCTAAAAGTCTAACATTTTGCCTCCTTTTGAGAAGATGAGGCTAAAAGTCTACCAGTTTGCCTTGGTTGGTAAAAAATTGAGACTAAAAGGCTACCATTTTGCCTCCTTATGAGAAAATGAGGCTAAAAGTCTACCATTTTGTCTCGGTTGGTAAAAAACTGAGGCTAAAAGTTGACCATTTTGCCTCACTTGTGAGAAAATGAGGCTAAAAGTCTAACATTTTACCTCAATTGGTATAAAACTGAGCCTAGAAGTCTACTATTTTGCCTCAGTTAAATAGAAACTAAGGTTATTTCCTTAGATGATGTTGTTATACTTATGTGTAAGAGTTGATTATGGAATACTCAGACTGAGTGTCTCTACAACCCACTTGGAGTTTCAGTCTCGACAATGGACAAACCACGGTTCAGTGATCCATATTTGTTGAAATGGTGAACCCTTCTGTGGATGGCTCATGTACTGAAAAATCCTCCATATTAAAAATCCAAAACATCGTGTAATTGGCCTTATTTCGGTCAAATGTGGACCATTGCTGCATTTTTATCATCCATTCACTGGTCACAGTTGAAGAGTTCATTGTATATTACCTCATATATGACTGGACCAAGCATGCTACATGTGTACTCTTCTCCAAATGGTCTTTCTTGATTTCACCGTTGCAGCGTATCAGTTTCCACATCTCAGGTTTTACGGGCGATAATGCTACAAGGCAGAACTTGAAGTTGCTTATCAAGTCGCTTAGCAGGCTATTGTAGAGAGAGATTGATTGGGAGGATATAGGCAAGTGCTATATTGGTTGGAAGAATGACGAGAAAGGAACCTCAAGTACACACTCCTGGTTGGATATCTTCTTCTAAGATTTGCCCAGTATAAGTTTTGGTGGGATGTTTTTTTTCAACTCATAGCAAACTTGCTTATGTTATCTTATCTTCTGATGGCTTTTTTTTTTTTACTTCATCAATGAGATCAGATAGTGTTGCATTTCACTGTGCACTGATCAGTACTTTTCGTGCATGTGCATAGATCTTTATTCTTCTTGTGCTGGCCGACATTTCTACCCTGTACTTGTTTACTTGGTGAGGCTATGCATTCTTTGTGATCCAAATGTGGTAAAGTTGTTGCATGTCATCGGTATATTTCATGCATTGATTGGTACATTTTATGCATGTGCATTTATACAGACTGTAGGCAAATATAATGTTAGCCTTAATTGAAAGAAAATGAGGCTAAAGATGAATTTAGTCTCCGTTAACATCAATTGAGGCGAAAAACTATATTTAGCCACGGTTTTTGAGAAACAAGGTTAAAAAATGAATTTAGCCTCAGTTGATGCCAGCAGAGGGTAAATCCATCTTTAGCCTCAGTTTTGTCTCAGTTACCCAAACCAAGGCTACAACTCCTGTGGCTAAAGGCTTTAGCCTCAGTTATTAAGAACTGAATCTAAAAATAGATTTAGCCTCAGTTGGAGGCAACCGAGGCTAAAATTTGAATTTAGTCTCAGTTGGAAACAATGGAGGCTGACAACTTGATTAGCCTCAGGTTGAGGCAATGGTAATAAAAAGTTTCTTTTAGCCTCAGTTGAAGAATTGAGGCTATAGAAAGTTTTTTTTTTTTTTTTTTTTTTTGCGTCGGTTGTCAAAATCAAGGCTAAAGACTTTAACCACGGGACTTGCAGCCCTGGTTATAGTAATGGAGGCTAATTCAAGCAAAACTGAGGCTTTGTCAACCTTTTTACCCTTAGGATAAAAGCCTTTTTTCTTGTAGTGTTGGTTGATTGGATCTTGCACCAATCAATGTAGGGCCCATCTTTGATGTGGGCCGTCCACAGTGTGAGCCCCACCTTTGATGGTATAGTCCACATGTGGGGCCCCCTTTGATATGGATGGTATAAGAGAGCAGTAATTGAGTGATCCATGAGAGAGATCTTTGATATGTAGCATGACTTGGGAGAGATAAGTAGAAAAGCCAAATTGGAGGGTGATTAATTAACATTGGAGGGTGGCTAACAGTGTGGGTGTGTAATAGCCCAAAAAAAAAGAGAAAAAGGGTGGGTGGGTGGGTGGGTGGGGGACCAAAATCGTGACATGAGAGAGATAAGTAGAAAAGTCAAAAGTCAAAAAGCTACCAAAAAAAATAAATACTTACTAAGATAAGTAATTTTTAAGAGATAAGTTACTTTTCAATTATACTTACCAAACGAACTTAAGTGCCAAAAGTAACTTAATTCTTAAGTTCAGTCGAAAAGTAACTTATTTGGTAGTATCCAAATGGGCCCTAAGAGTCCAGCGAGTCTGGTATGACTTGTTCAGTTTAACTTGGACTTCGCCGGACCTGATCTAGTTGGATACCCCATGACATCCTTGACTCAGCGACTTGGGCTAATTCTAGCCACAACTCTGGCAAGTCATGGCTCAGCTCAGGGCCAAGCGAGCCTCGTCAAGACCGAGTCTTCGACTACATACCCTAAGTCTCAACCACGTTTAGTACCATCATAAAAGGGGCCCAATCCAATGGATAAAGTACTGAGGAGGCAAGGCCCGGCTTCGTTGGATCCCCGGATCCACCAAGGTGGGTGGATTCCTTACTATGCCGTCCACTGTGTGATGTGTGTATTAGATCCATGCCGTCCATTCATTTTGACAACTCATTTTAGAGAATGATTCAAAAAATGAAGTAGATCCAAATCTCAAGTGGACCATGATACAATAAACAATGGTACTCAAGCATTGAAAGCTTCTCATGGGTCACGAAAGTTTTGGGTCAAGCTGATATATTTGTTTGGTATCTTCATCAAGGTCTTTGTGACCTTTTCAATAGGTTGGATGGAAAATAAATATTCCAGTGGCCCCCATGAAGTTTTAAATAAATATTCCAGTGGCCCCCATGAAGTTTTTAATGGTGTGGATTCAATCACTACTATTTCATTTGGTATGGTCCACCTAAGATTTGGATCTGCTTCATTTTTGGGATAATGCCCTAGAATGAGCTTTTAAAATGCATGGATGGTGTAGATGTAAGGTATATACATCACAGTGGCCCCGCAGTTGGGGATCCACCTTCCTTAGTGGATCCGGGGATCCACCCAAACAGCGCCCAAGGAGGCATAGGACACGGGTTGGCTGGTGACGCGAACAACAACCAGCAAGTTGGTGTAAATAGGACTCTCAATGGGTCAGATCTGGATGCAAGCTGGTGTAAATAGGGCTCTCAATGGGTCAGATCTGGACCGGATCCAGTTGGATCTAGCTCCAAGTTCGTATATTTTGTAGACAGATTCGGATCGGATTCAGATCCAAAAGGTGATATCCATATCCGATCCATTTATAAATTGTTAGATCCATTTCCAATCCAAAATTCATATAACCATCAGATTCGGGTCGAATCTAGGTCCGAATCCACCCCCATTACAAATCTAAAAAAATATATAATATAATATATTTAATTTAGTAGAAAAATGATGCAAATCCCACTATTTACTTAGGCATGGTCGACCAAAGAATGGTATGTCTCAATTTTGAGACATGGCCTAAAATAATCTATAAAATGGATGGCCAGCATGAATATAACATATGCGTAAGGTGACAATGAGCCGGATCTTAATCGAATTCGGATCGAACTCGGATATGTTCCTATGAATCCAAATCCGGTCCATTTAAGTAATCAGACCTATTTTAAGATCCAAATTCGGTCCATTTAACTAATCGGACCTATTTTAAGATCCAAATCCGCATTATGATTTGGAGCGAATTGGATCTCGGATCTAACCCGCTTAATTGAAAGCCCTAGGTGTAAAAGCTCTGTGGGTCCCACCATGATGTATTTGTTTTATCCACACAGTCCATCCATTTTTACAGATCATTCTAAGGTCACCTTAGGAAAATTTTTGGAAGCCACTAAAGTTTTGGATCAAGCTGATATTTGTGTTTTCTGATCTTATGAACGGGTTGGATGACAAATAAACATCACTGTGAGCCCTAGAAAGGTTTCAACTGTGGACATCATTCTCCTCACTGTTTCCTGTGATGTGGTCCAGTTGAGATTTGTATCTGCCTCATTTTTTGTCTCATGACTTGAAATGATCTGTACAAATGAATGGACAGTGTGTAAAAAACAACTACATCATGATGGGACCCACAGAGCTTTGACACCAGCTTGCTGTGTTCGCCTCACCAGCCAACCCGCGTCCGAAGGCAGCTTTGACACCAGCTTGCTAGTTACGAACATGATGCCCTTATGAAGAGGGAATGACCTGAACATGATTCCCTTATAAGGGAGAATGTCCTGGTGTGCCAGACCTGATGAATGGGTTGGCCACAGAAAGAACAAGGTGGACACCACATTCCATTTGGAAGTTTTTATGGTAGGCATCCCCAACGGAATTGGCTCTTGTTATCTTTGGTGTGGCCCACCTGAGTTATGGATCAGGCTGCTTTTTTTATATTATTATTGGGCCTAACACATAAGGGATGGGGTTGTGGAACAAACTTACTCCTGCAACCTTGGACTTAATTTGGCGGATACGATCAAGAGAGAAGCTGATGGTTGAGATGGTGAACGGCTTAAACTCTAATTGGGGTGTCCCTGATCGGATCGTCGTTCGATCGTCTTCCAACACCGTGCCGTGAAGCCCCCTCCAAACAAAATCAGAAGCAGTGTACCAATAACCAGCAGCAGTGTTGGACGCTTTCTTACATCCTTCAGCCATCCAATGCGATCTCAATGAAGCGTTCTTTATAGGGAATGTTAGAGGAAGAGAGGGATCATCTGCTCTCTTAAGGCAAGAAAACAAAGCACCCATTAGAGAGAATCCGTCTCCACATGCATGGTGCAGCTTGAACACTACAGTCCCAGCCACATCTCTGGTGGGTTACTTGATTATATGGATTTCCAACAATGGATGGTTCTCAGGGAGTGTAACGACCCAAGATTTTCGACTCTCGTGTATAACACGATGGCCAAGTTCCCAAGTAAATCATAGAATAACTAATTTGTCAAATAATGGAATATAGCGTTTAAGCACAATGGCGGAAACAATTATCATCCTATTCTATCAAACTTACTACGTCATCATCATTATTTAAAAAAGGGAACCAACCAATATCCATACTGATTAATTAAAATACAAAACCATGTCTTCTCTGAAAGATTTATTACAATTTTTATAAATGTAACCACTAATCAAAAGAAATGTCTAATAAATGAAAATATCAACTAAATTCCTTCAACGTCTTCATCTGCCATGTGATCGTACGAACCATCGAACTCTTCACCTTGAAAGTCAAGTTCAATACCTGGATCTTCAGCTATATTATCTAAATTGCAATTGGGATAGCGTTTAACGCTATCATAATGGGGAATATTCCTCCAAGATAATCAAGAATAATAATGTATAAAATTCAGAGTAACGCAATACAATAATATCCTTATTCAAAACAAAACAATCAAGTAAAAATTTTTATTAATGCGATGCATGGAATGCATGCTCTGGCTAAGGCACCCTGGCTAGAAATCATAATACATGAAGTGGGAAACTCCCTGTTACGACTTCACGCTAGCCACTAGTCACCAAAGGTTCCTGGGACGCACAAGCCCATAGTTTTGCCCGACCACGTGAGAAAGGGAATGGTCATAGCCCAAATCTACACGTGACAGTGTACAGGAGAAGTAAGACGCTCTAGCCTATTCTCAATTTCGTACATCCACATGGAGCCAAGTGAATGCATGACTTTGTTTCACCTTTATTTAAGTGTTTTCGCATACAACTAATTTAAATAAAACTCAGTGATCACTATGGGGAGTCGCAAGCAACCCATGCATAGGCCGACAGCATGGGATTAGTATCCATAGCACCAACCCCGGCTCATGAGAATTTATATACCATTAGTGTCCACTCATTGTCCCATTTTATGATTCGATCATGTTCCAAGAAGCCAATGTTGTACGTTATGGCCAAATTAATTAAAATACTCATGTAATGTAAATGAGTCCAATCAAGCATCATGTACATGTAAGGATCCATTAACAAACAATCACTTCATTCTCTTAATTAAGTCAAAATATATTTTTCCATCATGGACACCTCTCACGGGTTCCATCTCTTTACATCGAATAATTTTACCAACTTAGGGACAAAGAGTATACAATAATGGGATATCCATATGATGATCTTATACACATATTTCATATCACAATATGAAAACCAATGTTACTTGTAAAACATAGATTAAGGAAATAAGGGCACAGATTTCATAAAGATAAATAACACAAATACACATGCTTCTTAGTAAAAAATCTAAACAAGGAATCACATCATTATGTAATGATATTCATTGTAAATCCTACATTAAACTTCATGTTATATTGATCAATAACTCAAAATAAAATAATTTCATATGCCACAAAAGAACTTATGATAATCATGATATTATTAATGAAAGGCTTGAAGGAAAATCCTCACCTTAAGATGTACTTAGAAGAGGGTTGTAGAAGATCATAGCCGCTGAAAAAATATGAGAAAGAACTCCCTTCTCTCTCTCTCTCTCTCTCTCTCTCTGGACCATGGAGGCTAGGGTTAGGAAAAGGGCTTAGAGGTGCGTAGTAGGAATATGAAGAGGGATGTGCGCACATGGGGAGAGAAAAGAAGGGCATGCGCATGAGGTCGTGTGTAACAACCTCTCGAGGTGGGTTTCTCAAATCTCAATATTCGGGTGATCTTTGATCAATTCCAATCCATTCATTTTATCAAACTCGAAGAGTAGAGTCAGAATACGTAAATTTCTTGATGATCCACATTCTAGATTGGTCGATCCTTGAAAATGGCCTGATAGGTGCTAAAATGGGCTTAATCTCAATTAACGGTCTACGCTTGATGATTAGGGCCCAAATTTTGGAAAAATACGTAGTCATGATAAGCAAACAATTGTACAAAGTTTAGTGGTTGATTGATGGTGAGAAATGCCTAGATCTGAAATTCCAACTTTTGGCGAAAAAGGAAGGGGCTGACTTTGTAGTTCAACGGTGTAGGATTATAGATCGGGGTTCAAATTTTGTGTAAACTCGTAGTCATATGAGTATAATGGGTGGTCCAAATTTGAGAAGCGATTGATGGTGAGAAGTGGGTAAATTGAAAGGTTTAGATTTAATAGGAGTTGGTAACTCATTAATTTCTAGAACGGGATAACTTCGCGCATAAGAAAGAGGCTTATCAAGGTGGGGCACTCAAATCACACTATTGGTCCATGATAAAGACGATCCAAGTCACTCATATGAAGAGAAATATTCGACTACAACTAACCATCTACTTTCTTCACTCGATGGACATGAAAATCAAGGGTTAAGGGGTTGATTTAACAATTGGACCACTTCTACTATGATTTAAGGGCTGAAATTTGATGTGTATGGTTAAAATGTGCCCCAAAGCTTAAGTCCAGAGTTTTACGTCTTAATAATTTCTAAAAACTAGAATACTTAAAAATGACACCTTAACTTAAGTTTAAATAATGGCATTTTCGTAATTATCGTAAATCTTCGAGTTTAGCAAAATCTAACCCTTGTACGTTGTTAATGAGGTTATTCTAAGCAACTTTAATAAAGGGTACCCTATCAGATCTCCTACAGATGATCCGTTATTCTTGAAACAATGGTAAATGTATGATAATTTTTTAAAATAATTTTTTAAATAAATCTCGAAAATCTGTGGCGTTACAAGGAGCCCATCCAATGCTATCTTTGTTAAGTACTCTTGTAAGTACTCATCGTAAGTAGCAGGCAATAATCCAGTTGGAAAACTGGGGGACTTTCACATGGTCTTTAAGACTGATATCGACCCTCTTCCAACATTGTGCACCCTTTTCATCCCTAACGAGTGTTGACATGAAGCGGGTGTTGATCGGTAGAAACTGATCCCTGAGTAATGTGATCATCCTTGAATCTTCGATCGGAATCTCCAATTCAAAGACGACGAGAATACTGAGGGAGAGGATTGAGCTGTGGATGTGTTCTGAGGTTGGGCTTGTAGGCTGGAGTTGTGGATGATCTTCTAATACCACATCTCTTGATTTATTGGAAGCCATGTCTGCCTTTTCTTCTCCTTTTTAATTTTCTTTCCTTTTGTTTTAAGTTTGTTCAAGGGCTTTCTTATGTTGCCTTTTTTGCAGCTATTTAAAGCTTGAAATGAGGGATGCATGAAATTTCAGGAAATTTAATAGGAATTTGATAAAGGTGGCCAAAATTGAATAATCAAAGGCTGAAACTTGTTTGACATCGTTTGGTGACACTGTTTCAACAGCGTGATTAGGCTACCGTGGGCGGATTACGTGAGACACCGGATCCACCTAAGTGGGTGGGATCCCTGACTGTAGCGCCCACTGTGATGTATTTGACTACATCCACGCCGTCCATCCACATTGAAAGCTCATTTTAGGGCACGATTCATAAAAACGAAGAAGTTCCAAATTCCAGATGGACTATAGTACAGGAAAAAGTGGTGATTGACTATTAAAAACTTCCCGTGGGACACAAAAGCTTTGGATTAAGACGATATTTGTGTGGTCTCGTCATCTAGGTGTTTGTGGCCTTATCAACGGGTTGGATGGAAAATAAATATTCCGGTGGAATCCATGAATTTTTTAATGGTGGGGATTCAATCATGACTGTTTCTTCTAATGTGGTCCACCTAAGATTTGAGTCAGCTTCATTTTTGGGATCATGCCCTATAATGAGTTTTCAAAATGGTTGGACAGTGTTGATTTAAGGCACATACATCACTGTGAGCCCCACAGTCAAGGTTCCCACCCACCTCGGTGGATCCGGGTCTAGGCTACCTGCATCACCCAACACCTAGAGATGGTCAGAAGATTTCTAATCTCCTTTGAGCCCATGGATGGGTCATTTTTAAAGAAGAATCATGCTGAACAGATGACCATGAACATTTTGGATTATTAACAATTTCGCTACTAACCGTTCCTGTTCACCTCTTCTAGTTGGTTGTAAGAATCATCCGTCTCATGTGAACGAAGTATCCTTTGGTATGCATGTCTATGTTGGAGAGCCTTCAAACTGACACACAGATTGGGTGCTTAGACCGGTCGGACGACCGGTTTGCCCAGATGCGAAGAGGGAGGCTGGACATGTTTTGAGTGCCCAGACCGGTCGAGCGACAGGTCTGCAGTGGGCTCCGACCGGTCGGTGGTGAGGCAGCGTCGGTGATGTTTCTCCCTGGACTATTTGGTGCAAGGTGTGACCGGTCGGCTGTGCGCCCGGGTTTCTTGCGCAGCTCGCAGTACTGTGCAAGATGTTTCTATTTCGGGTGTTTTGCCTATTTAAGGAGTTGCAATCCTGACTTAGATGGTATCTTAAGGTGTCTAAGGTTTCCTAATCGTATTAGGAAGAGGGAGAGAGGTGTGTGTGAGAGAGAACTTGAGGTTTTCTCTGTTTATTCCTTGCTTGTGGGCTGTCAATCTCTGTAATCTTCTGTTATTCATAGTAGATCATTTTGTGCCGTGGTTTTTTTACCCGTTGAAGGGTTTTTCCACGTAAATTCGGAGTTTCTTGTGGTGAATGGTTGTGTGGGTTTGATTTCATTGTGTTTCTCATTTGATCTTGCATTGTTCCGCGCATTTCGGCTTCTGCTTCCACTGTCGGTTCTCCTAACAAGTGGTATCAGAGATATCGTTGAGGTGGAGTAGAATTCAGATCTGAGACGAGGAGATGAGATCAAGCACAAGGTTTGAGTTAAAGAAGTTCTCCGGCAAAAATAACTTTGAGCTATGGAATGTGAAGGTTGAATCCTTCCTAGCTAAGCAAGGGCTTGATGAAGCTCTTAGAAAGCAACCTGAGGCTATGAAAGAGGATGAGTAGACGAGGCTCGACAATAAGGATAGAAGCTCAATCCTATTAAACCTTACGAATGATGTTCTCTATCATGTCATGAAGGAGAAGATTACGGCTGAAACGATGGTGAAGCTAGAGAAGGTTTATACCAAGAAATCTCTAGAGAATCGCATGTATGTGTTGATGCAGTTGTTTACCTTGAGGATAACTGAGGGAACTGGAGGACCACCTAAGCACGTTCAATGGGCTAGTTTGCAAGTTGGTGGAGATCGATGAACCGATGAAAGATGAATATCAAGCATACATCTTGTTGAATTCTCTTCCAGATTCATATGAGTTATTCAGGGACTCTGTGTGCTCAGGAAGGAAAACCATAAGTGTCGAGACCGTTATCTTAGCCCTCTAGTCGAAGGCGATGAAAAAGAAAAGTGGTGACGTGGCTTCCCGTTATTCCTCAGAAGCACTGGTTACGAGGCGAAGAAGTTCTGAGCATGGAGGATATTCGAAATCGAGATCTAGGACCAAGGGCAAAGGGAAGGCTAAGGTGAAGTACTGGAATTGTGGACAGGAGGGCCACATAAGAAGGGATTGTCAGAATCCCAGGATGAAGCAAGAGAGGTATAGAAATTCTTTTAGAGATGGAGCTAATACTGTAAAGGACGGTGACGATCTTTGTGAAGTTCTGACTGTATTTAGTAAGGGATCTCACGGTAGTGGGTGGATCCTAGATTCAGGGGCTTCATGTCACGTATGTCCTGACCGAAATTTATTCACGACGTACGGGGAGTATGGTAGTGAATCGGTGTTTGTGGGCAATTGATTCGCTCATAAGGTTGTGGGTATTGGTACGGTGCGCATTAGGATGTTTGATGGGGTCGAACGAGTCTTGGAATATGTGAAGTACATTCCTAAGATAAAGATAACTGTGATTTCTCTTGGTGCACTCAAGGTGAAAGGGTGAGTGTTTATCAGCCACGATCGTTGTTGTAAAGTGATGAAGGGGGGCACTCGTGTGTATGAAGGCACAGAGGTGTGACCATCTTTATATGTTGATCGGGAGCAAAATTCATAGTGGAGCTGCGGGATCGACAGCAAGATCCACGGTTGCTCGTATGTGGCAAGTGCCTAAGGGCCACATGAGAAGAGCAGTAAAGGGAGTGAATTTGCAAGGATAGGGTCGATAGTAGCACGAGAAGCGATGGAGCTATGATTGAAGATGAGATGACATAGCAAGGATGCGTTGTTTCAACATTTGAAGCCTTGGTGGAGATTATTGGAGAGCCTTCAAACTGACACACGGATTGGGTGCTCAGACCGGTCGGGCGACTAGTCGGTGGTGAGGCAGTGTCGATGATGTTTCTCCTTGGACTTTTTGATGCAAGGTGCGACCGGTCGGCAGTATTGCGCAAGATATTTCTATTTCGGGTGTTTTGCCTATTTAAAGAGTTGCAATCCCGACTTAGATGGTATCCTAAGGTGTCTAAGGTTTCTTAATCGTGTTAGGAAGAGGGGAGAGGTGTGTGTGAGAGAGAACTTGGAGTTTTCTCTGTTTATTCCTTGCTTGTGGGCTGTCAATCTCTGTAATCTTCTGTTATTCATAGTGGATCGTTTTGTGCCGTGGTTTTTTATCCGTTGAGGGGTTTTTCCACGTAAATTCGAAGTCTCTTGTAGTGAATGCTTGTGTGGGTTTGATTTCATTGTGTTTCTCGTTTGATCTCACATTGCTCTGCACGTTTCGGCTTCCGCTTCCGCTGTCGATTTTCCCAACAAGTGGTATCAGAGATATCGTTGGTGTGGAGTAGAATTCGGATCTGAGACGAGAAGATGGGAGCAAGCACAAGGTTCGAATTATAGAAGTTCTCCGACAAAAATAATTTTGAGCTATGGAAGGTGAAGGTTGAATCCTTCTAGTTCAGCAAGGGCTTGATAAAGCTCTTGGAAAGCGACCCGAGGCTATGAAAGAGGATGAGTGGACGGGGCTCGACAAGAAGGCTAGAACCTCAATCCTATTAAACCTTACGAATGATGTTCTTTATCATGTCATGAAGGAGAATACTGCGGCTGAAACGATGGCAAAGCTAGAGAAGGTTTATGCTAAGAAATCTCTAGAGAATCGCATGTACGTGTTGATGTACTTGTTTACCTTGAGGATGGTTGAGGGAACTGAGGTGGAGAACCACCTGAGCACGTTTAAGGAGTTGGTTTGCAAGTTGGTGGAGATCGATGAACCAATGAAGGATGAATATCAAGCATACATCCCGTTGAATTCTCTTCCAGATTCATATGAGTCATTCAGGGACTCTGTGTGCACAGGAAGGGAAACCATAAGCGTCAAGGCCGTTATCTCAGCCCTCTAGTCGAAGGCAATAAGAAAGAAAAGCAGTAACGTGGCTTCTCGTTATTCCTCAGAGGCACTGGTTATGAGGGGAAGAAGTTCTGAGCATGGAAGATATCCGAAATCGAGATCTAGGACCAAGGGCAAAGGGAAGGCTAAGGTGAAGTGCTGTAATTGTGGACATAGGGGCCATATGAGAGGGGATTGTCAGAATCCCAAGATGAAGCAAGAGAGGTATAGAAATTCTTTTGGAGAGGGAGCTAATACTGTAAAGGACGGTGACGATCTTTGTGAAGTTCTGACTGTATCTGGTAAGGGATCTCATGGTAGTGGATGGATCTTAGATTCAGGGGCTTCAAGTCACATATGTCCTGACTGAAATTCATTCACGACATATAGGGAGTATGATGCTAAATCGGTGTTTGTGGGTGATGGATTCGCTCATAAGGTTGTGAGTATTGGTATGGTGTGCATCAGGATATTTGATGAGGTCGAACAAGTCCTGGAAGATGTGAAGTACGTTCTCAAGATGAAGATGAATGCGATTTCTCCTGGTGCACTCGAGGCGAAAAGGTGCTTGTTTATCGGCCGCGATCGTTGTTGTGAAGTGACGAAGGGGGCACTCGTGTGTATGAAGGCCAAAGGTATGACCATCTTTACATGTTGATCGGGAGCGAAATTCACGGTGGAGCTGCGAGATCTGCAGCGAGATCCATGGTTGCTCGTATGTGGCAAATGCCCAAGGGCCACATGAGAAGAGTAGTAAAGGGTGTGAATTTGCAAGGATATGGTCGATGGTGACACGAGAAGCGGCGGAGCTATGATTGAAGATGAGATGATGCTGCAAGGATGTGTTGTTTCGACGTTTGAAGCCTTGGTGGAGATTGTTGGAGAGCCTTCAAACTGATGCACGGATTGGGTGCTCAGACCGGTCGGACGACTGGTCTGCCCAGATGCAAGGAGGAAGGCAAAATATGTTTTGAGTGCTCAGACCAGTCTGCCGACCGGTCTGCAGTGGGCTCCGACCGGTTGGGCGACCGGTCGGTGGTGAGGCAGTGTCAATGATGTTTCTCCGTGGACTGTTTGGTGCAAGGTGCGACCGATCAGTAGTATTGCACAAGATGTTTCTATTTTGGGTGTTTTGCCTATTTAAGGAGTTGCAATCCCGATTTAGATGATATCCTAAGGTGTCTAAGGTTTCTTAATCGTATTGGGAAGAGGGGAGAGGTGTGTGTGAGAGAGAACTTGAGGTTTTCTCTGTTTATTCCTTTCTTGTGGGATGTCAATCTCTGTAATCTTCTGTTATTCATTGTGGATCGTTTTGTGCCGTGGTTTTTTACCCGTTGAGGGGTTTTTCCACGTAAATTCGGAGTCTCTTGTGGTGAATGCTTGTGTGGGTTTGATTTCATTGTGTTTCTCATTTGATCTCGCATTGCTCCGCGCGTTTCGGCTTCCACTTCCGCTGTCAGTTTTCCCAACAGTCTAGACTTTCTAACCATATCTTTATGGAGACCTTATGGGACATGTTACCTAAAAAAAACCATACATGATTGATGTAAGCAAAGTAAAAAAAAAAAATGGTAAATGACAAGAGGCAAAGAGATTTATTTAATTCATCAATATGCACATAAGATAGTAACAAGGAGTTTTCTTTATTACTAAAATAAGAATGAAAAATAAAGATACAAAACTGATAACTTTTCTTCGGATTTCTCACAAAGTAAGCCTTTTTTTTTCTTTGAGTTCGATCATCTGCTCGGCTTTAACAGGATTTTTCTGTTTATCGACTAGCTGATTGTTTCAGCTCAACACTGAAATTGTCAGCACTGCTACATTTAATGCAGTCAATGCTAACGTATGCTGAGATGGACCAATTAGGCGTCGCTACAATTCCCTAGTAGTGTTGATGTCAATTTACCACCTGCTTGAGGCTTTCCATCGCCTTATGCTTGAGTTACAATTTTGAATTGTTCAAGTTCTTGCTATTATAATGAATAACCTGTTATCCCAAGGTCAAATTTCAGAAAATTACGTTAAAACTGAGCTTTTTAAAGTTCTGCTGGCGATAAAATCTTCTATGATCCTTTAGGAACGAAACCTAGGTGCCCTTTTATAGTTTAGAGTCCCACCGACTCAGAATCTTTCAGAATTGCGCAACACTTACGCAAAGTGCATGAGTTTTCGGAACTTGCTGAAGAAGCTGTTGAAAATCAGTAGAAACACACTGGTCGACCTATCTTGACCGGTCGGACCTGTCTGGCAGGGTTCCAGAGAGTGCAAGAAGGGAGGCAGGCTCATGGCCGACCAGTCTTAACCGGTCGGAGCTGTCCAAGGCCTCTATCCAGCGTCCTCCAGTAGCTGTTGGAGTGATGTGTGAAGGGTGGCCAACCGGTCAAGACCAGTCGTGGCTCCCTTGGCCAACCGGTCAGGACTGGTCGAACCTCTATTTGGCTCTTTCTTTTTCTCTCTTCTCCTTTTTTCTTCTTTCTTCCTTGGCCCACCTTTGGTCATCACTAAGGGGCTTCCAAATGCTATCTTTTAGTCATCAATTAGATGAAGTCCCTCTCTCATTCCTACAACAACAAAACATGCATTAGATGAGTCTTTTAAGCATGCAAACTATGCATAAGATGTGATGAAATGAGTTAGAAAATGTATAAATTAGAGGCTCAACACGTATCCTTACCATGGATGGGGGTTACCTAAAAGTGTTTGGAATTTGATGATCCTAACAATTGGATCAGCAGCCTGCTAACAGACAGTTGAGGCATAAAAAGGATAAAAGAAAAAGAAAAAAACAACCCATGAAATAGGCCAAGGATTGGATGGCTAGGAACTTTCAATCTGGAAGACTTGATGAGGCAACACTTCCGTCAGTTGGACAGTCTGGAATGGCAAACCATGGGGCCCACAATCATGGAATGGTGGATGAGGATGCTAATTAACACATCCTGGATTGAATGAATGGTGGGAGAAAAAGGTTTTTATAAAGCATCCTCCTCATAAGAGGGTGAAGGTGGGATGTCCCCTCCTCATCCTAGCCACACGTGTGCACGGCCTTAAGAGTGAGATCCGCCTAAAAGATGGCTCTGGTCAGCCCATGGCTCCTACTAGTGGGATGTGACACTGTTCCTCAACCTCTTAAACCTGTGATACATCAGTAGAGACCCTCTGCATTGAAAGATCACAGACCAAAATGAAGCGAAAACTGAAAATATGATTTTCTAAAATTACATTCCATTGCGTTTCATGGAAAACCATCTCTGGGCTACTTAATAATTTCTAAAGAGGACTAATTAAGTACAACAACTGCGAGGAAAACAGAAGTTCTCAATGAGTTCATAATAGTAAAAATCATTATTAGTCATCCTTGTGGTGGATGAAACTTGAGAGGGTCTTTGGTCATTTGGATACATTATCCTCCATGCCACAGGCTTCTTTGTACATCTTATCGTATGCCTCTTTCAGGCAAGATACAAGCAGCTGGGAATTTATGAACTCTTTCTCCGCTGCTACCGCCACCCTTAGCTTCCCCATGTAACTCACTATCGTTGAAATCATACTCTGCATACGTAACAAATCAAGGTAGTAATACATAGAAAGAAAAATTTATAAATGCCACTAAGAAAAACATAAATCATTTGTAATAATATGATTCAAGCAATTGCTAGACCAGTAAATTGACATGTGGAACCCACTTTTTCTTATCTGGATAGCACGGTTGATAGATTGTGCCCAAAAAAGTATCCAACATCAAGCAATCCTAACATGCTCATTAGGTCATCAATTTAGAGCTGAACATGAGCCAAGCTAGCTCGGTTAACTCGCTCAACTCGGCACGAATAAGCCCGATTTGGCTCAGATCGAAAGCTAGGTTCAAACTGAGCCGAGCTATTTTTTTTAGCTAGAAATAATTTCAGGTTAAGCTTGAGCTTCTTTTTTCAAAACGCAAAAACACGTTACTATCTTCAAAATGCAAAATCCCTCATTTTTTTGTTGAGAAAACTAGCCTGCAACAGAAGCAAACTAAACAACGCAGTAGAGAATAGAATCAAACCGAGCAACACAATGCAATCACACCACACGATCAACACACGCAGAGAGAATTCGATTTTACATGGAAAAACTCCCTCACGGGTAAAAAAACCATGGCACACTATGAATCTACTATGAATATTAGAAGATTACAGAGATGAATAGCCCACAAGCAAGGAACCCAAGAGAACCCAGGATCTCTCTCTCTCTCTCTCTCTCTCTCTCTCTCTCTCAAAACCCTCTCCCACACCTTAATACAATTAGGAAACCTTGGACCCCTTAGGAATACCTCTAATCCTGTTACAACCCCTTTTTATAGAAAGAAATTCCAAAATTAGAAATAACTTACGCAGTACCGTGTAACTACGTAAAACACCGACACTAGCTATGACCGATCGAAGCCCACCTGCGACTGGTCACTGGTGTAAAAAAAAAAATCTAGTGAGGACCCTCGAGTCGACTTGTCACGCCTCAAAACGATTGGTCGCTGACCCAGGGCGACCGGTCGCAACTCACTTAGCGACTAATCCCCAAAACCCAAAATTGTCCAGTGACCACGATGCTCCCACGAAAAAAATTAGATCAGTCGCAACACACCTGTGACCGGTCGCCGGACCCTATTTCAGCATAGTTTGAAGGCTCCACCAACATTTTTCTAAATCTCTTAAAAACAAATATCCACCGACTAAAAAAGAGGAACAGATTCAGATCATCTAATTCAAGTTTTCTTTGGGGATTTGGTAGCTTCAGTGTTATCCTTTGCTTTCTCAGATTTCTTGGGAGGAACTGCATGGATGTTGGGAAGAACACCACCATGAGCAATCGTCACAACAGCAAGTAGCTTCCCAAGCTCATCATCATTTCTAATAGCCAACAACATATGCCTTGGAATGATCCGAGTCTTCTTGTTGTCTCTTGCAGCATTTCCTGCAAGCTCCAAAACCTCTGTTGCAAGATACTCAAGAACAATAGCTAAGTAGATGGGAGCGCCGGTTCCAAGCCTCGCATATCTTCCTTTCTTCAAGAACCTGTCAATCCTTCCCATGGGGATTTGGAGACCGGCCTTGTGTCTTATAGAGCCTTTCCTTCCTCCAGCAGACTTTGTTGTCTTAGATGCCTCCATTTTTCCTCTCTCTCTCTCTCTATTAGAGCTCAACTCGACTCAGTTTGAAGCTCAGCTTGAACTTGCCTCAGTTCGACTCGGGACAACTCGGCTAGTTTTAAATACCATATATATATATATATATATATATATATATATATATATATATATATATATATATATGGATCAAATTTGAGTGCCCTAATCCCTACCCTTAAAAAAAAAAAAGTTTTTTTTTTTTTCTGTCTAGTCAACCCAAACTCAGTTCGAAAGCTCGAACTTAAACTTGGCTCAAACTCGACTCAAGATGGCCCGAGTTGTGACCAAATCAAGCTGAGCTCGCTAGATGGGCTCGAGGATCGAGCTGAGCCGAATTTGAGCTAGGTTAGGTTGTTGGCTAAACCTAGCCAAGTTGTGCCAAGCTCAACTCGATTCGGCTCGTGTACAACTCCAATCATCATAAAATGTACACTCCAATCATCATAAAATGTAGATAATTAGTCACAATTGTCAACATGATAAGAGCGATATATGAGGATGTACCATCCACCGGTATGAATGAGTTGATATAAATTTATTAAACCACAAAAGACTACATTATGAAAATCATTTCACTAAAAATAATAGAAATATGTAGAAGAGGTACAAGATTTGTGAGAGATCTCTAGAGACTCTAACAAATACATATCTTAATAATAAAGAAAATATCATAATTTTGAATATTATCCTATCATACTTTAACATTTCCCTCAAACTCAAGGTTCTCTAAAATAAGGAACTTGAATTTAAAAAGTGTAATAAATATTTATTCAAAAAGGAAAGAAAAAAAAAAGTAACACGTGAAAATGACAGCGTAGCATGAAGCGCGCAAGGAAAAAAAAAAAAGTAACACGTGAAAATGACAGCGTAGCATGAAGCGCGCAACTACTTTTATGATTTTTGGCATATGATAAACCATTGGCACTTTCAACGGCTGATGAGTGATCTGGTAATACTTTCAGTTGTTGAGATAATTTCTTTCGGACGATAAACACCTTTAGTAATTAGGAATTCAACCATTGCTTTTTCCGTGAAAAATATATCTTGTCAAAAGGCTCAGTAATGTATGGTGAAGATGCATCGTCATGAGGTGTACAAAGGCAGTGCAGTGAGGCTTTGATTTATTTCAGATGGGCAAAAGAGCCCATGATGGTCCAAAGATAGTCTTTCATGGGCATAAAATTAGTGCTTAAATACAGATACGATCCTTAGCACATAATCAGTGATCACCATGATGTGACCATCCAGAGTTCCGGTGATCCGCAGGATATATACAGCAATGATAATCAGATGAACTACAAAATGAGTGACAAAACTGCATAACAAACAACCTAAGTATATGGTGGATGGAGTAGTGAATGATATATATATATATATATATATATATATATATATATATATATATATATATATATATATATATATATAAAGAGAGAGAGAAAGAGAGAGAGGAATGCTCACCTACAAACCATTTCTTATATTGAATCGCGAGACATTTTTGAAAACTCATCACACGTTATGTGTCCCCAAAATCTGAGCCGTCCACGTGATGCAACACTCTAAAACACTCTCAGCGCCCAGCATTCAACATGAAACTGTTTCCTTTTTCGATGGCTCACTAGACTTGTGAACCAGGTTGAAAGTTGGGCCCTTGGAGTTTTTTGGTGCTGCATCATGTGGACAGCTTAGATTTTAGGGATACATCACATGTGATGAGTCCTCAAAATTCTCTCACGAGTTCTTGTGAGAGAGAGTTTCGTTAGTGAGCATTTCTCTCTCTCTCTCTCTCTCTCCCTCCCTCCCTATATATATATATATATATATATATATATATATATATATATATATATATATATATATATATATATATATATATATAAAGAGCCCGGTCCCTTGGGTTATTATAAGGAATATGCGCTGATAAAAGGACTCCAACCGGCAAGGTGATCAGCTAGAAAGTGGCAGACAATGGATTTATTGGCTGTGACTAGATCCAACAATGTTTCCTGTGGTGTGGTCCACCTGAGATTTGGATCTGCTTCATTTTGGGATCATGGCCTAAATTGCATTGTCAGAACCGATGGACAGCGTGGATGTAAGCCACATACATCACTGTGGTCCCCACAATCAGGGATCCACCAAAGGGTGTTTTCTCATACACGTGGTCGAATTGATGAGCGGACCTGATGGACATTTGGCAGGAGAATGTTGCCATGACCCGCACCTGATGACTGGACTGGATCCTGCATACGTATGCCATTTTGGCACGGGTGCACTTGAAATTCTCCTTGGCATACGAATAGACATATCACTACCCAAGTTGAACTTGGATGCAGAGACTAAAGAGTAATTTTAAGATTTTTTTTTATTTATTGAAATCTCATTTACCTGTGGGATCCCCGTCATAGTGAAGTAGAAGCTTTTCACCGGAAGATTTCCCATCTCCATTTTCTCCATGGGCCCCACCAAATACGAAACTCCGGTAGTTGTGTTCTCCATGGTCGAATGGATGAAACGAGAAGCTGCCTGTACCATCACACCCACTAACTAACAGTAAATAGGATTTTGTTATTTTCTTTTGTGTGATCCACATATCACGATCAACCAGCGTGTGTGTGCGCATGTTGCTGGTGGGACCCACTAGAAAGAATTGTCAGCTCTTTTGTATATTTAGCACATTGGTTTGTGGGGCCATCAATTGGATGGTTAAGATCATATCCATAGATGTGATCATGGACAATGGCCCATACATAGTGAGGCCCAGAAGACTTACATCATGATCAGCATCCTCAGGTCCTCAGTTTGTGAAAGTGGAGGCCCACCATCATCCCATGGGCCCCATTGTTGATGGATCATGGGCCACAAATTTCTCAGTGGGACAATCCTTCGTAGCCATTTTCATCGATCTATTAACAAAAAGAAATACAACAAGTGTCCAGATTGAAACGAAAGAAGGCTAATGACCCCTGACGAGATAATTTGGAATGTGGACAGCCGAATACAAACCTCTGGGCCACCGATGCTCGTCAACATTTGAAGTAGTCTACCAGTGAGATAAACGGCGAAAGATAGCCTCTTTCTCTTGATGGTTTTCTTGGCATTGATGACGAATGCTAAGGGACGTTCTTTGTCAGCATTTCTGCAGGAAGGGATTCCCATCTGAAGGAACCCGAAATGGTTTCCCCACGTCTTCTCTTTGAGCATGTCATCCACGCTCTGATAACCATTTACCATCCTTGTGTTCAACAACACCGTTGCCGTCATCCGACGGCCAGTCGTTAATTTGCCCATCCTTTGCTGGTATAACTGGATTGCATAGAATATGATCCCAACCGCTACATCATTCACAGTCTGTTAAAAAGCCATAGATAATCAACATCCATTTATAACAATAATCATATTTGTCATTGTAATCAAACAAAATAAATGTCACGAGTAGGCCTTATCTTTCCCTCCGAAGTGTCATTTTTTTTTTTTTTTTTTTTTTGTAGAAAGTCCGGGCCACACAAAGGTAAAGCCTTGCCTAGGGAGATAATCATCAAGTACTGGGCCACATCGTTGAGCTGTTCATGTACATAATCGTCATGGTGTGAACCATCTTTTACACGGCTTGGAGGTCCTAGAAGCGGATCACCTGGTGTGTCAACGTCACCAAGTTGGGTGTGTCCCACCATAATGTATGTGTTATATCCCTTACCGTGTGGGGCCCACCTTGATGAATGAGTTTTTTTTTTTTTTTTTCACACGCATGCACAGCCCACACACTCACGCACCACACCACAGTGGGATTAGAGCTGAACATGAGCCAATCTAGTTCGGTTAGCTCGCTCGACTCGGCTCAAACCAGCTTCATTCAGCTCAGTTCGAAGGTTGGGTTTGAACCAAGTTGAACCATTTTTCCATGCTCAAAAGGACTATTGAACCGAGCTCGAGCTGACTCAAGGTCTGTTTGGCTCAATTGCGGCCCGATTCAGCTCAACTCAGTTTATATATATAAGTTTGTGAAAACATTATAGTTTTTTTTCCAAGCTCAAATTCAGCTCAAGCTCAAACTCACCTCGAACTAGGCTTGAAAGCTTGACCAAACCAAGCCAAGCCAGCTGAGCCAACTCAAGGTTGAGTCGAGACGAGCTTGGGCCAGGGTTGCCTGCTGGCCAAACCGAGCCGAGCCAGGCTCAGCTCGATTTGGTTTGACTCGGTGTACAGCTCTAAGTGGGATTTCACCGCAGTGAGTACTTAACCCATGACCTTGTGTTGAAACTCTTGTGAGTCTGCCATTGAGGCATGACTAAGGATGCGGGTGAATGTGTTGTATGCACAGGCCGTCCATCCATTCACAGTTCATTTTAGAACGTGATCCCGGAAAATGTGGTGAATGACAATTAAAAACTTTTTCTGGGCCATGAAAGTTTTGGATCAAGCTCATATTTGTATTTTTCTTGCATCCAGGTCTGTTTATACCTATCAAACCGGATGGAAATTAAACATTACGTACGACGGGCTCTAGGAATTTTATTTTTATTTTATTTTATTTTATTTTTTTTGTGGTGGGTGTTCAATCACCACCCTGTGGCCTACGTGGTCTTAGATTTGGATCTGCTTAATTTTTAGGACCACATCCTAAAATAGGCTATAAAAGTAGATGGGACGGCGTGGATACACGTCAAATCATCAAGGTGGGCCCTATGGTAAGAGTAACACCCTAGTGGATGTTACCCGGGTTACACCTAATCCACTCCTGTTATATCCATGCTGTCAATCCATTTTGTGAGATCAATTTAGGGGCAGCGGCCCAAAAATGACGCAGATCCGAAGCTCAAGAACTAGGCCACACCACAGAGTAGTAGGAACAATAACGTTGGCCATTGAAACCTTCCTACCTCCTACCATGATGTTAATTTACCATCCAACCGGTTCATAACTAGGTCAATGGAAAACACAAATATGGGCTGGATCCAAAACTTCTGTGGCCCCAAGAAGTTTTCAATCATAAGCATTCAATCCCCGCTTTCTATGGTGTGGTCCACTTGAGCTTTGGATTTTGCCTCTTTTTTTTTTTTTTTTTCCTCGTTTGTATGGTGTATATAATGTGGACATCAAGCGTAATGTGTGGTGTGCCACACCCATGATGGTGTGTTGACATCACTAAGTTCTATGGGCCCCACCATGACGCATGTGTTTTATACACGTTATCGATTCATTTTGCGAAATCATTTTAGAGAATAGGTGCAAAAATGAGGTAGATCCAAAGCTCAAGTGGACCACATCACAAAAAGAAATAGGGATTGAACATCTACCATTGACAACTTAGGGGTCACAAATGTTTTGGATCGAGCTGATATTTGTGTTTTCGCTTAATCCAGGTCATGAATAGTTTGTGAGGTTAATAAACATCATGATGAGCCCTACTAAGGTTTCAACTGTGGGCGTCATTGCGTAATGCTATGGGTTTTTCTGAAATGGCTTTGAAAGTGTAGTATTTATTGCTTAACGCCCAATGTTTTTATGAAGTGGCTTTAAAAGTATAGTATTGCATATTATGTGTAAAACCCCTGATTAATGAGAATTTTAATTTGTTATGTAGAATAAGTAATTATTCGTGATGAATTTGATATAGATTCTTTTGTAACATGTACTCAGGATCATGCATAGAACCTCAACAAACCATTAGATTTTTCAAAAGTTTTATATTAAAAATAACTATTATAATGCCCTTAGCCCACTCATATTTGCGATTTCTGATCAATTGGCTAGGTAATTTTTTAATATGTCCAGAAGGTAGGCATAGTTTTACATGTGTATCGATGCAATAAAGTCATATTTTTTAAATGGCCATTAGATCATAAAAATCTTAGCCGAGGAGTATCCGTGGCTGTTGATCGAGGAAGCTAGTTGGAAAGTAGCCATACACGGCTTGGAGGTCCTAGAAGCGGATTGCCTGGTGTGTCAAAGTGACCAAGTTGGGTTGTCTCACCATGGTATATGTGTTATACCCGGGAGTGGATTAGGTGTTACCCTTACCGTGTGGGGCCCACCTTGATAAATGTGTATACACAAGCCGTCCATCCATTTACAGCTCATTTTAGGGTGTGATCCCAAAACCTAAACAGATACAAATCTCATGTGGACTACACTGTGGTGAATGATAATTAAAAAACTTTTTGTGGGCCACAAAAGTTTTGGATCAAGCCGATATTTGTGTTTTCCCTCCGACCAGGTCTGTTTTACCTTACCAACCGGTTGGATGGAAATTAAACTCCACGATGGACTCTAGGAAGTTTTTTTTATGGTGGGTGTTCGATCACCACTGTTTCCTGTGGTGTGGTCTACCTCAGATTTGGATCTGCTTAATTTTGGGGACCTCGTTCTAATAAAATGGGCTATAAAAGCAGATGGACAGCATGGATATACATCAAATCATCACGGTGGGCCCAAACCGGGTTACCCAATCCACTCTTATTATATATATCCACACTGTCAATACATTTTTTGAGATCAACTTAAGGGCATCGGCCCAAAAATGAAGTAGTTCCAGAGCTAAAGTGGACCACACCACAGAAAGCAGTGGAGACAATAATGTCGACCATTGAAACCTTCCTACCGCCTACCATGATGTTTATTCACCATCCAACCTGTTCATAAGGTCAATGGAAAAAACATAAATATCAGCTTGATCAAAAGCTTCTGCTTCGGTGGCCCCAAGAAGTTTTCAATGGTAAGCGTTCAATCCCCATTGCTTTCTATGGTGTGGTCCACTTGAGCTTTGGATTTGCCTATTTTTAGGCTGTGGTCTAACATGGACTGGCAGAATTGATGGATGGTGTGGATATAATACATGCATCAAGTGGAATGCATGGTATGCCACACCCACGGTCACTAAGTTCTGTAGGCCCCACCATGATATATCCACGTCATCCATTCATTTTGCGAGATGATTTTAGAGCATGGACCTAAAAAATAGGCAGATCCAAAGCAAAAGTGGATTACATCACAAAAAGAAGTGGGGATTGAGCATCTACCATTGAAAACTTCTCGGGGGCATAGAAATTTTAGATCAAGCTCATAATTGTGTTTTCCCTTGATCGAGGTCGACATGATCTAATAAACAGTTTGGATGGCAAATAAACATCATGGTGAGTAGAGGTGGGCAATGATCCGGGCCGAGCCGAGTTATCCCTGGTTTGGTTTGACTTGTTTTTGTGCCACCTCAGTTTGTGGATCGGCTTAGTTTGGGTTTCAGGCTGACCTATGCGGCCCGACTTTGGTTTGCTCCAGAAAAATCTAATTCGAGTTGGGATCGATTTGATCAAAAAATTTGAAACAGGGTCGGGCTGAGTTCAAACAGGTGATGAGTCTTTTTTTTTTTTTTTTTGCTTGTTTATTTAAATAAAAAAGAATTTTATAAGTTAGAAAAAAAAAGTACAAAAATATCTTACTTCATGACGTTTAACATCTTCCAAAGGAGTGCAGCTTCAAAATAGACATGTAAGAGCATTTTCCAAACAAAAGTACATGAGCATAATCTTACAAGTACAAGGAAATAAACATGTAAGAGCATTTTCCAAACAAAAGTACATGAGCATAATTTTACAAGTGCAAGGAAACAGTGTGCATCCATGTATATGTATTATGTATTATCCACGTTATCATATATATGTATTATCCACACTGTCCATCTGTTTTACATAATCATTTTAAGACTCGATCCCAAAATGGAATCATATTTAAAGCTCAAGTGAATCACACAACAGGAAACAAAAACAGCACAAGCCAAATCAAGCCAAATCAAACCGAGCTGAATCAAATCGAGCTTCAAGCAGGCTGAGCTGGTACTACTCTAGTTTGAGCTTGGTTTGTTTTTTCAAACCAGCTTAACTCCAAGGCTTGGTTTGGTTTGAACTTCCATTCGAACCAATCCAAGCCAAGCTTTTTCAAATCAATCTGAGCTGAGCTTTTGAGCTGACATGGTTTGTGCCCAGCTCTAATGGTGAGCCTTAAGAAGGTTTCAATGGTGGGCATCATTGTCCCCACTGCTTTCTGTGTTGCGGACCACTTAAACTTTGAATTTGCCTCATTTTTAGGCCCATGGCCTAAAATGATCTCACAAAATCAATGAATGGTGTGGATATAACACATACATTCCTACAAAAGTTGGTGACATCAACACACCACCATGGTAGGTGGTGCTACGCAATCCACTTGTTACCCCTACCGTGTGGTGCTTACCTTGATGGAATCCAAATCCTCTGCCGGAATTCAACAGGATTTTCCTGTTTACAACATGCCTGTTAGTCCAGCTCAGCATATGTAAGCACTGACTGCATTAAATACAGCAAGGCTGACAACATCAGTGCTTAATTGGACCAATCAGGTGGTCAGCAAACAGGAAAATCTTGTTCCGGTTGAGCAGATGATCCAGACTCACCTTGATGTATTTGTTGTATACCTGTGCCGTTCATCTGTTTTTCTATTTCGTCCCATTTTAGGACGAGATCCAAAATTATAAGAAGATCCAAATCTCAGGTGGACCATACCAATGGAAAGAGTGATGAATAACCATTAAAATCATTTTTCAAGGCCACCCAAGCTTTAGATCATTATGATCTTTCTAATTTCCCTTAATCTAGTTCCTCTTGACATTATAAATAGGTTGGATTGCAAATAAACATTAAGAAAACGTTACAATGGACCCTTTGGAATTTTTAATGGTGAGTCACTCAATCCGCTGTTTCATGTAGTGTGGTCCACCTGAGATTTTGATCTCTATATATTTTGGTATCCCATCCAAAAATGGTCCATAGAAACGGATGGACGGAGTGGATATACAGAAAATCAAAATGTGGGCCCCACGGTAGGGGCAACACCCACAAAGCTGTTACCGGGGTAACAGCAAATTCGCTCCCCCATTTGACAAGTTGGCCGGAAATATGGGGCCGTTTGTGAAAGTTAACGTACAGGGTTGGTGCGTGGAAGTCCAAGAACCGCTCAATTTGAAAGCGATTTTTTTTTTTTTTTTTTTTTGGCATGCCCAGGGTTTTTAGGATCCGGCGAGCCTGGTATGACTTGTTCGATATAACTCGGACTCGGTCGGACCTGATCCAGTTGGATACCACATGACATGCCGACTCGGCGACTCAGGCTAATTTAGAAACAACTCCGGCAAGTGATGGCTCAGCTCAGGGCCAAACGAGCCTGGTCGAGACCGAGTCTTTGACAAGAGGCATACCCCAACCATGTTGGGAGCGGATTAGGCGAGACCCCGGATCCACCAAGATGAGTGTGGGACGATGACTGTGGGGCACACCTTGATGTATATGACTACATCCACGCAGTCCGTCTGTATTGAAAACTCATTTTGGGGCATGTTCCAAAATCTGAAGCAGATCTAAATCTCAGATGGACAATAGTACAGAAAACAGTAAGTCTTTTAGACCTTGTCAATAGGTTGGATGGAAAATAAATATTACGGTGGACTCCTTGAAGTTTTTAATGGTGGGGATTCAATCATGCCTGTTTCTTGTGGTGTGGTCTACCTAAGATTTGGGCATGATACATTTTTGACATCATGCCCTAAAATGATCTTTGAAAATGGTTGGATGGTGTGGATTTAAGGCACATACATCACTGTAAGCCCCACGGGTCCCACCCACCTTGGTGGATCCGGGCTCTCACCCAATCCGCTCCCAACCATGTTGAGTGCCATCATAGAAGGGGCCCAATTCAACGGATAAAGTACTGAGGCGGCGCACCGCAATATGTATAGTTACGAACATAGTGCCCTTATAAGGGGAATGACCTCATTGTTGTAACAATCTATGCAAGACAGGTGTGATGTTTATTTGCAATCCAAACCGTGAATATGGTGTATATCCTTGTTTTCACGGTAAGAATCATCCCAATCCAAAACTAAGGCAATACACACAGCAGCAATCAATGTAAAATTACACTAAAATATATATATATATATATATATATATATATATATATATATATATATATATATATATATATATATATATATATAAGTTAATTGATAACTTAGGTGGGCCACACCACAGGCCACAGTTGAGAGGGGTTACCCGCCCATTAAAACCTTCATGATTCCTTGTTGGGCCCACTGATATGTGGTTCACAAATCCAACCCATCCATTGTGTGTGTGTCACTTGGATGAGGGGTTGGACCAAGTTTCAGCCACGTCCAAAACTCAGGTGGGACCCACCAAGTGATTTTAGATCATTTAGGCATGCCTTCACATGGTTGTTGATGGTATGGCCCACCAGAGTTCCATATACGGCTGATTTTTTGGATATCCCATATCCTAAAGAGGACCTATCAAATGCATGGTGATGATTTTCGATCCACATCACAGTGGGGCCCACACAGCTCGACCTCATGGGAACTTCCCATGAGGTCGACCTCATAGTACCATTTCCCATATATATATATATATATATATATATATATATATATATATATATATTTGTTGTAGTCTACCTAAGTTTTGGAATGGTTTAAGTTTTGGTGTGTCCCTTCATCATGGTGTGCCACACCTGATGAATGGGTTGGCCACATTCCATCTGGAAGTTTTTATGGTAGGGATCCCTATCGCAATTGGCCTTGTTATCTTTGGTGTGGCCCACCTGAATTACATGTAGGGGATGGGGTTATAGAACAAACTTACTCCTGCAACCTTGGACTTAATTCGGCGGATATGATCAAGAGAGAAGCTGACGGTTGAGATGGTGACCGGCTTATACTCTAATTGGGGTGTCCCTGATCGGACCGCCGTTCGATTGTCCACCAACACCGTGCCGTGAAGCACGCTCTGGACAAAATCAGAAGCAGTGTACAAACAACCAGCAGCAATGTTGGACGCTTTCTTGCATGCTTCAGCCATCCAATGCGATCTCAATGAAGCGTTCTTAGTAGGGAATGTTAGAGGAAGAGAGGGATCATCGGCTCTCTTAAGGCAAGAAAACAAAGCACCCATTAGAGAGAATCCGTCTCCAAGTGCATGGTGCAGCTTGAACACTACAGTCCCAGCCGCATCGCTAGTGGGGTACTTGATTAGGTGCATTTCCCACAATGGACGGTTCTCAGGGAGCACATCCAATGCTATCTTTGTTAAGTACTCTTGGAAGTACTCATCGTAAGTAGCAGGCGGTAATCCAGTTGGAAAATGGGGGACTTTCATGTGGTCTTCAAGACTGACATCGACCATCTTCCAACATTGTGCACCCTTTTCATCCCTAACAAGTGTTGACGTGAAGCGGGTGTTGATCGGTATAAACCGATCCCTGAGTAATGTGATCATCTTTGAATCTTCGATCGGAATCTCCAATTCGAAGACGGCAATAATAGTGAGGGAGAGGATTGAGCTGTGGATGTATTCTGAGGTTGGGCTTGCAGGCTGGAGTTGTGGATCATCTTCTAATACCACATCTCTTGATTGAGTGGAAGCCATGTCTGCCTTTTCTTCTTCTTCTTTTTTTCTTTCTTTCTTTTTTGAGTTTGTTTAAGTTTCTTGCAGCTATTTAAAGCATAGAGTGAGGGACATGCATGGAATTTCAAGAAATTTAAGAGGAATTTGATAATGCTAATCAAAGAAGGTGGCGAAACTTGTATTACGATCAACGGCTGAAACTTGTGGTTTAGGTGAGACCCCGGATCCACCGAAGTGGGTGGGACCATGAATGTAGGGCCCACTATGATGTATGTGACTACATCCACACCGCCCATCCGTATTTAAAGCTCGTTTTAGAGAATGATCCATAAAAACGAATCAGTTCCAAATTCCAGATGGGCTATAGTACAGGAAATAGTGGTGATTGACCATTAAAAATTTCTTGTGGGACACAAAAGCTTTGGATCAATATGATATTTGTGTGGTCTTTTCATCTAGGTGTTTGTGACCTTATCAACAGGTTGGATGGAAAATAAATATTCCGGTGGAATCCATGAAGTTTTTAATGGTGGGGATTCAATCACGACTGTTTCCTGTGGTGTGGTCCACCTAAGATTTGTGTCAGCTTCGTTTTTGGATTGTGCCCTAAAATGAGTTTCCAAAATGGTTGGACGGTGTGGATTTAAAGCGCATACATCACTGTGAGCCCCACAGTCAGGGGTCCCACCCACCTCCGTTGATCCGGGTCTTACCTAATCCGCTCCCTAGGCTACCTGCATCACCTAACACCTAGAGATGGCCAGAAGATGGTCGATCTCCTTTGAGCCCATGGATGGGTCATTTTAAAGAAGAATCATGCTGAGCAGATGACTCTGAACATTTTGGATCATTAACAATTTCACTGCTAACCGTTCCTAGCTGTTCTACTCATCCAGTTGGTTGCAGCAATCATCCGTCTAATGTGAGCCAAGTATCCTTTCGGATGCATGTCTAGACTTTCTAACCATATCTTCATGCAGACCTTATGGGATATGTTGCGGAAAAACACTAATACATAATTGATGCAAACAAAGCTGAAAAAATTGTATTATTAAAAAAAAAAAAAAAAAAAAGGCTAGTGACAAGAGGTAAAAAGATTGATTTGACTCATCATCAATATGCACATAGGATGGTAACCAGGAGTTTTCTTTATCATTAAAATAAGAAAGTAGAAATAAAGATACAAAGCTCACTTTTCTCACGGCCATATATATATATATATATAAAGAGATTTCTACAAAGTATTTTTTTTTCTTTAAAATATTCATTCCTCCTTTGTAAACAATTATGTTACTAGAGAAGGCACACCTAGCGCTTATTTGATTTTCAAATTACAACATAAAAACATTAAACATTATAAAAACAAAAGCCATCATTACTTGTAATTACAACTCTTACTCCAAATCTGCTTTGAAGTTGACAAGTGCAAAGGTATTTTCGGAGGATTTTATGATCTGGGCCTCGTCAGACTAAAGTATTTTATCAGTCGAGTCTGGATCATCTGCACGGACTGAATAGGAATTTCTTGTTTGCTGACCACCTGGTTGGTCCAGCTAAGCACTGATGTTGTCAGCCCTACTACATTTAATTAAGTCTGTGCTGATGCATGCTGAGCTGGACTAATTAGGCGTTGGAAAACCGGAAAATCATGTTGAATCCAAGCAAACCATCTAGATTCTTCTTGGTGAAATCTTTCTATGTTTCTTTAGCAGCTTCAGCGCATTGCTCTCCAGCTCATACGGGACCAGTCAGGTCTTACAGAGTCCCACCTAAGATCGCGGCCTTTGGATGGTTGGCTGGGAGGAACAGAATCCTTCTGCCCGACAATCTCCAGAAACGCGGAATGCTTCTCCCCAATGTGTGCTGCTTGCCTATGAAGGATGTTGAATTAGTGGATCACATTTTTATCTATTGTTGTTTCTCTAGAGAGATTTAGTGGAACATGCTTAGGTCATGCCAAACTCTATTGAATCTCTCTTCAGAGAATGGCATGGTGATGCAGGAGGTTCGCTGGGTAGCAAGAAGTGGAGAATCATCTTCCTCGTGTTGGGATAGGAGGGCCGACAGCGGAAGCAAAGCCGAACACATGCAACAAATTCAATCAAACAAGCCACACAATGCAATCACAATGCATGCAATCACCTACACATAGACAATCCAATTTTTACATTGAAAAACCCCTCACGGGTAAAAAACCACGGCACAAAGCGACACAAATCCACTATAAATAAGAAGTTACAAGAGATGGAACCCAAGACCCCAAAACCCAAGCCTACAAGAGAAATCCTAAGCTTACCCAAGAAGAAACCCACTTCTCCAAGATCTTTCTCTCACCTAGAAGCTCCTTCAATCCCCTTTGCAACCTTAGAAAACATCTAATCTCGTGATCCCCCTTAAAAATGAAGAAAAACCGGATTTACAAACCCATTGCGCGCAAACCGCGCAAGAAACAGAGTTGCAGTAGGAGACTGCCGACCGGTCGGACACCCCTATCTGCCGGTCGGCCGACCGGTCGGATGGGCAGAAAATCTCTACAGCAGCAACGCTGCCTCGTTGGTCTGTGTGGCCGGCCGGTCGGACACCCCCACCGACAGGCCGGTGGTCTCTGTGAGAAATCTGATTTGAGGCGTCCGTTCTCAACAAACTCCACCACGACTCAAATCACCATGCACCTTCTGGCCACGCACAATCTCCACCTCTACTTCGTCATCATTATAGTCCCGTCGCTTCTCATGCCCATCAACCTCATCCTTGCATCTTCACACGTCTTGTTGCTCTTCCCATGTGGCCTTTTTTCTCTTGCTACACTTGAACAACCATGGATCTCGCTGCCAATCCCGCAGTTCCACCATGAATTTTGCTCCCGATCACCTTGTAAAGATTATTGCACCTCCTTGCCTAGATCATCACGCGTGCTCCCTTCACTTTACAATATCGATCGTAGCCGATGAACCTGCACCCTTTAGCCTCGAGTGCACCAAGGGATATCACATTCCTCTTCATCTTAGGGACATGCTTCACACTTCCAAGGATCCGTTCGACTCCATCGAACATCCTAATGCGCACCGAACCAATCCCTACCACATTGCGAGCGTAGCCATCACCCACAAACATCGATCCACCATCATACTCCTTGTATGACATGAATGAGCTTCGGTCAGGACATACATGACATGATGCCCCTGAATCTAAGAGCCACTCTCCACCAAGAGGCTCTATGCCGGATACAGTCAATACATCACAACCGTCACCACCGTCCTCTATAGTATTGGTTCATTCTCTAGAAGAACCTCCAGATCTCTCTTGCCTTTTCTCAGGATTCGAACAATCTCTTTTCACATGTCCTTCTTCCCCACAATTCCAGCATCTCACCTTGTGCCTCCACTTGCCTTTTGATTTAGATTTCGATGAAGGAGATCCTCCACCCCGCTCAAAATTTCTCTCAATCATAACCAGTGCCTCATCAGTAGAGGGACTCACGCCGCCGCTTTTCCTTCTCATCGCCTTCGCCCGAAGGGCTGAGATAACGGTTTCTACGCCAATAGTCTCCCTACCTGAGCACAAAGAGTCCTTGAGTGACTCATATGATTCTGGAAGAGAATTCAACAGGATGAACGCTTGATCCTCATCCTTCATCGGCTCATTTACATCCATCAACTTACAAATAAGCCTATTGAAATTGCTGATGTGGCTCTCGACATCGGCCCCCTCCGTCATCCTCAGATTGTACAACTGAAGCTTCAAGTATATGCGATTTTCAAGAGATTTCTTCGCATAGATATTCTCCAACTTCGCCCATGTTACAGCCGCAGTCTTCTCTTTCATGAAGTTATACAGGACCTCATCTGTCAGGCACAACTGGATTGAGACATTGGCTTTTTCATCGATCTTCTTCCACTCTCCTTCTTTCATAGCTTCTGGTCGCTCTCCAAGAAGCGTATCCTGCAGTCCTTGTTGAACTAGAAGGCCTTTCATCTTCACCTTCCAAAGTTTAAAATTGTTTTTCTCCGAATACTTCTCTATGTCAAACCTCATGCCTGATGCCATGCTCTTGTCTCATATTCGAATTTCTTCTACACCCCAACGATCACTCTGATACCAGTTGTTAGGATAGAAGGGCCGGCAGCGGAAGTAAAGCCGAACATAAGCAACAAATTCAATCAAACATGCAATCACCCACACATAGACAATCCGATTTTTACGTGGAAAAATCCCTCACGGGTAAAAAACCACAGCACAAAGCGACACAAATCCACTATAAATAAGAAGTTACAAGAGATGGAACCCAAGACCCCAAAACCCAAGCCCACAAGAGAAATCTCAAGCTTACCCAAGAAGAAACCCTCTTCTCCAAGCTCTTTCTTTCACCTAGAAGCTCCCTCAATCCCCTTTGCAACCTTAGAAAACATCTAATCTCGTAATCCCCCTTAAAAAGGAAGAAAAACCGAATTTAGAAACCTCTTGTGCGCAAACCGCGCAAGAAATAGAGTTGCAGTAGGAGACTGCCGACCGGTCGGACACCCCTACCGGCCGGTCGGCTGACCGGTCGGATGGGAAAAAAATCTCTATAGCAGCAACGCTGCCTCGCTGGTCTGTGTGGCCGGCCGGTCGGACACCCCCACCGACCGGCCGGTGGTCTCTGTGAGAAATCTGATTTGAGGCGTCCGTTCTCAACACCTCGTAGCTCTTTTGGGCAATCTGGCTAGAGAGAAATAATCGTTGTTTTGGGAATTCTCATTCTTCGATGACAGGGGTTTTCTCCAGAGTTTTGGTTCTCTTCAGAGATTGGGCTCCTTGAGTCTGGCCAGTGTTGGCTCTAGGTTTTGTTGGGTTCTTCAGGTTTTTTATTTTTCATTTTTTATTTTTTTATTTTTTTGCTTGTATAGTTTTGTTTCCCTATGCTTTCCGGTTCTTTCAATAAAATTATCACCTTTCAAAAAAAAGTTGACAAGTGCAGTGTTTTGACCAAAACAAAGATGGAAAACATTTTGGGTGCAAAAACTATGAGACCCGCCATGATATGTATGTCATAATCATGTCGATGGACCTTATAGTTTTGGGCGCAAAAACAATGAGGCCTTTTCAATTGTCAACCACTACTTCACGTGGTGTGGTCCACTTGAGATATGGATTTGCTTCATTTTTTTACTCATGCCCTAAAATGAGCTAGAAAAAAGGATGGACGGGCCACACCCCTAATCCACTCCCAAAGAAAAGACCCTCTTTCTAATCTACTTGTGCTAAATCATCAAAATCATCATAGTCTTGTTCAATGACCCAAACCATTTATGCGATGGGCCCCACCGCTTGATGGAGATATCCAGATAAACTCTTAGATTGAAATATTTTGACGTTTGATTATTCAAAGTTTAAGAAGACCATCACTAGTCCACGGAAAAAGCTTAAATGACCAAAGTGTTTCCAATCTAAGAGCCTTTTTTTTTTTTTCTTGAGTTAGTACACACATCCTACTGTTAGTATACACTGCAATGTTAGCTACCCCACATTGAGAATTGATACCAGGACCTCAATGTTGAAATAAGGTTATCTTTACTTAGTCTACCACTGTCCCAAAGGTGCGGGCGTTTTCCAATTTAAGGTTTTTTTTTTTTTAATAGCTGGGTGATAGGTGGTCCCAAGCCTTTTTGCTGTCCAGGGATTGCTTGAATGTAAGTATCTTTTGCAGTATAAATAAAATTTTCCTCTTAAAAAAAAAAAAAAAAAAAAAAAAAAACCAAAAGGCACTCTTTATCTTTTATTTTAATTTTCTTCTATTTATCACTTCTTTTTACCATATTATCTCTCATGATGAGCTAACATCTTTTTTCGAAAGCTATAAAATTTTATCAATGTTGCGAAGCAATTGCAGTAGAAATTCAAGCTTTGGAGCTGAATAATACCTAGACCTTGCAATATTTAGCACTGAAGGAAGAAGCTCATTGATTACAAATGAGGGTAAAAAGTCAAACACCAGGCTGATAGTACCATATTTGTTAAGGCATGGTTGGTGGCACAAGGCTACAATCAAACCTAAAGGCATGGTTGGTGGCACAAGGCTACAATCAAACCTAAAGCATAGAGTGAGGGACAATTAATGCTAAGCAAAGAAGATGGCCAAACTTGAGCGGTGATTTTTAAGTGTTCTTTCACGTCAGTTAAATGGCATGCTTACACTATATATATGGATTGGTTGTGGGAAAGAGTCCACCCGTTGTTTGACTCTTCCTCTCACACACGTCTCCTCAATCTTGCTCCAGAATCTTGTTCCAGGGAGAGAAGAAACAATTATATATAGAGTAATCTATTGCACTTCATGCACATGAAAATCATGTACACCCACTAACAATTTGGGTCCCATCCTGATGATCACATGATTGATTTAAACCGATCATTGCATTGACAGACAAAATTATACCATGCATGGCCCACAATTCTAATATGCCAAACTTGAGAGACGACCATTAAATATTATTTCGGCACTACCTGCATCACCCGACACATAGAGATGCTCAGAAGATGGCTGATCTTCTTTGAGCCTATGGATGGATCATCCTAAAGAAGAATCATGTTGAACAGATGATCTTGATCATTGACAATTTGGATCTTTAATGGCTGTTAAACTTTCCTGTTTAACTCTACTGGTCGATCGCAAGGATCATATGATTTTTGTACTTTTGCACATCTAGAAGTGTCCTTGGGATGCACGTCAAGACTGTATAACCGAATCTTCATGCAGACCCTCTTGGGCATGTACGGATTTGTTGTTAACCAGGTAACAACTTGGTGAGTGTTACCATTACTGTGGAGCCCACCTTGATGATGTGCTGTATATCCTAGCCGTCCATCCATTTTTCCTTAGTCCCAAACATTAAGCAAATCCAAATCTCAGATGGACCACATCACAGGAAACAGTGGTGATTGAACGCCCACCATTAAATTCCCAGGGCCCACATCCAACCTGTTGATAAGGTCAAGCAGACCTGGATGATGGGAAAATACAAAGATCAGCTTGATCCAAAAATTTTGTGGCTCATAAAAGGTTTTTAATCGCCGTTCACCACTGTTTCCAGTGATGTGGCCCACTTGAGATTTGGATCTTGTCAAGTATTGGGATCACACCCTCAAATGATCTGGAACAACAGATGGACAGTGGATATACAACAAATTTACTTGCCAGGGACGGATTAGGTGCCACCCAGCCCTCAGACAAGACGGTGTGGCCCTTATTGTGTAGCCCTTATCATGAGCATCACCTTCTGGAATACTGACAATAGACACTCATTTTGTCAACTACACTTGTTCTTTTTTATTCATTAGTGGTTGGTAGTTGTTTCATATGGTGTAGTCTACTTGATGTGTAGATAGGATTGAACATTGCACTAGGAAGTCCTCATGGTTGGGCCAACTTGTTGGAAGGGCTGGATGTACACATATACTTAATACCTTCAAAGTTATCATATGGGTGGACTATAGCATGTTTAATAACTATTCATTTTTAATATATCATTGTTTTCACCATTGATTTTTTTCAGGGTCCACCATGATATATACTTGAGATCCACTTTGACCATTAGATGTGCAATCCCATATTAGGGCCAGAGCTAAAAAAAAAAATCAGTCTATCATGTTATTCAGATGGACCACACGAAGGGAAACAGTTGGAAGAGAGACGTCCATCCTTGGTTTTTATAGGACCCATGATGATTATATAAAATCCATTATAACCATTAAATGTCACACTAAAATTTAGGCCTAGGCCCCAAACGTTAGACCATTCATGATTTAGGTGGGTAAGGAAAACAGTTTGGAAGGTAAGCATAGTCATGTACGCTATTTCTAGTACTATTGTTCACCTGAACCACAGGGCTGATATCTGGGTCCATCTTAAAATCATGCGTGAGGGTGGATTTCACATAAACATTATAGTAAGTCCCACTCGAGCTGCCTACTCCTTACCAAAAGAGATGTGAAATGACTCTTCTATGGGTATATTTATTCACATTAACTAAACCTAATTTCTCAGCAGATTGGACGTCCTACCGGTTGGAGTTTCTCCAAAAACTTATTCCCATAATTACGAAGGACTTTAATATCCCAGTGATGGATAGTATTTTGCTGATAATATCTTTTCTATTACTGAAATTTTGGTTAAATGTCCTTCTTAAAGGATGAAATGATCAAAATGCGCACCGTCTTGTTTTTCTAATTTCTTTTTTTCTAAAAGTTGGTGGAATCTAGCATTATGGGGCAAATTTGATTAAGGGCGCAACTTGGATTGGGCTCAACCCGAACCCAACTGGCCAAAACCAAAATTTGGCAAGGGTCAGGTTGGGTTGGAAATCCATGACCCAATGCTAGGATGTGTTGGGCTCGGGTTGAATCCTCTGATAACACCAGGCAAACGGACCTAACCCAGAAATTTTATTTTTTTATTTTTTTAACAGTAATAATGCCCTTGCATGTTATATTACGTGTAGTGCATGGATAAAATTATATATCCAACAACCCTACTTTTTTTAAACAAAAATGTCCACTAATCAAAGATGGGTAGTTGGAACAATTTTATTTTAGGATTGTGGCTCAACAATATTGTGTCCAACAATTTAGTTGGTCTAGTATGAGTTAATGTACGCTGGTGTACAATTTCTAGCTAAGTACATGTATGTAAAGTATCATACACTATCAAATGATTCCATAAGTGGCAAAATCAGTAATATATGCTTTGCAACGAGTTTGTCTTGTTTTCATCGTGATTAGCATGTTTTGATTGAGGGTACGTAACTAGGGAAAGCATTCAGTTACGTTTGCACTTGTCTCAAGTAAAAGATGCTATATGGCATATTGTTTTTCTTTTACTATTTTTTCATCTCAATAAGCGAGTAAAACTTTTTCTTTTCAAAAGTCAAATGGCAAAAATAAAAGCTAAGAGCTCTACATAGTGTTTTAAATGAGAAAATTTAAAATAAAAAAAAAAAGTAAAGTTTTATTTCATAAGGTTACAAACCAAAAATTTTGGAACGTGAAAGAAAAATATTTTTTGAATTTGTCTTAACATAATAAACAAATGTAAAGGATTTGCCTTCCCTAAACCAGTTGCTTATGTCACAATTTTGCTTCCCCTTGCCTTTTTCTAGTTTGCCCCGATACAAACACGCCTAATCCAACCTTTGTCATCACTTGCTACGGCTCACACACTAAGATGGCCCGATGATTTGAACTATCTAGTTCTTATTATATACTGTGTTGCTATCTAATTCGGACACACGGCTACACGTAGAGCGAATGGCTCGATTTCGAGTAAATGTATGTATGTTAAATGTTGGGTATGTCAGAGTCATATTTAACTTGAATCAAATTGAACGTCCATTGTGACCCCAAGTACCGATATAGACTAATTAAAATCGAATTTATGAAGATCAATTGTTTATTCAACCACCGATTGATAACGTGATCAGGCGATTTATAAATGGAAGAGTTAGCCTTTTGGATAGATTCTTTTTCCTTGGAAACAATAATTTTTCCTATAATGGGGATACCTTGATCGCATTTCCCAACAAAAGCAATAGAAATTGAAAACTTTAAAATAATAAAAAATATGTATGTAGTGCCAATTTTATTAATCAAGAAGTAGATAAAGTACAATCAACAAAAAAAAAAAAAAAGTATGCAGAAGAGATTATTGATGGCGGTTTAAACTAGCAAAACAGTTGTAGTCTTGATAATCTTTTGGACCCAAACAGTCATGAGACACTCATGTGCCGGTCGTGGTGTTTTGTCAACAAGTTATGATTAGAGAATTATTAAAAACTCAGCAAATATCCAATTACAAGGTCATAAATATTTGAACTAAAACAACCGGCTTGCTATAGTAGTGCGCTGAACAGATATAGAAAGTAAATTAAAAACTATGGTAAAGACTCTGAACTCACTCTTATTTTTCAATTAGGACTAATAAATTGGTGGGCCGGAACATGATGGATGGCCATAGTCTGTTATTGTCACCAGCCAGACTATTCTGCTAGCTCCCCCAAACTTCAATGATCTGTATTGATGAATGAACAATTTTGATCTAAACCGTTCACCAAAATGAAGGGACGAGACTGATTGGATGATCTGGACCATGCAAGAAGTAACCTACAAGATACAAGAATTAGACAGTCAATATAATTTTAGCCAAAAAAGAAAAAAGGACATCATAGGGCTGTCAGTGTGCTGGGCTCAGGCCTGGCAAAATTGAAATTTTAAATAAGCATGGAACGAAATCAATTGGTTGACTAGGTGTTTGGTAAGCTAGTCACCGTTTATCACGAGAAATTGTTGTATTCTAATTCGATTGAGAATCGACTCTCTCTATATCCGTTCGCAGAAAATTGTGGGGCCCACATGATAATGGATGGTCCAAATGCGTGTGTGCATAGATGGGCCCAAGATTGATTGTCTAGTTCATAGTTTTTTTTTTTTATTTATAAAGATTTGGACTGCTGTTTGGATGGTAAAGATTATCAGAACAAAGTGACTCTTAAGAGGAAAGGGGAATCAACCACATGATTAACAATCTAGATCTCTGATTAGATGTTTTTCATAACTAATCAGAGCCGTCCACTTTATTTGGCCTTGAATTGGATAACTATAATCATCTAACCGAAGTGATTCTTGAGAGGAACGGGGAAGCTTAGGTGGGGGACATAAGATGGACGATCTAGATCAGTTAAATGGTTTTTTTATCATAATAATATGAATCGTTCTTTTTTGCCATCCGCCCAATGGTTAAGGTTCATCATAACAATGATTTTTAATGCATTCTTTGCACTGCTGGATCAAAAGAAACCCAAACGAAAGCAATAGTCGGTCAAATCCGTGCCAATCCTATGAAGAGCATGAAGTAACTAGCCCCATCCACATCCGGTTCAAAGAAATTCATTCTAGACAAGGAGAAATTATTGTTAGAAGTGTGTACAACTTCTGATCCGAACATCATCACAAAATGCAAATCTATTTATCTTTATGTAATGATGCTTTTGAAGTCAATTGGCTTATTATATTGGTTTGATTCATTCATTTTATTAGAAAATGCACCACTTCAGTTCAATACTACGATTTTAGAAAATTTTATTATTTTTAATAATTTAATTTTTATTATATCTCTTTATTTTTAGAGTTTTATTATTTCGATTTTTTTTAGAAATTGCTTGTCATAATGCTAAGAATGCTTTAATAAGATTTTTCTGGACGTTTCTATTTTTTACGAATAAAGCTTTAGAAGAATTTGTTATTTCAAAAAATTTATAAGCAAATTAAAAAATTAGACTTTAGAAAAGTTTTACTATTTTAGGTAATTTTAATTTAAGATTTGAGTTTTTTATTAGTAGTGTAATTAAGAAATCATACACATATTAGTCAATAAAATTATCTCAATTTTCTCTCTTATTTTTTATGGACTCAAGAGCTATCTTTACGGATTTAAGGTTTTGTTTACTTGGGAAAGATGACTATCTTACTCTTCACTTTTTCACACTCTTCTACATCACATCCAAACAAACCCTTACCACTTTTCACTTTCATTTTTCCATCTCTAGTATTAAGAGCACCCAAAGACAGGTTAATTCAGGGGGTTGAAACAATGTGCCATGGTTCACCCTTGATTAATTGTGGTTAAGATCTCATGGTGAGATTTATTCCATCACTTGTATAAATACACTGAGATGGCCGGTAATGTACCATCTAATGAAGTAGTTTTGCATCCGGAACAAACCAATGTGCGTTGCAGGTGGGTCCCATCATGTTGGCCAATAGGAACTCGCAGGCCACTATCCTTTTCAACATGAATAGCCCGTCCTAGACTACATGGTGCCCCCTTCATGCAAGCTTGTGGTTTCCAAGCAACCGTCCATTTGTGTACGAGAATTAATAAGGTGGAGGGAACAAATGTAGGTTTTATGTACAATGCACAGAACGACATAAGGCTACTAATGCATGTTGCTGCCGGAAGCACTGTCAAAAGGGTGAGTAAAACGAAAGCTAGAGATAAGGTGGGGATGAATATGATATGCTTAGAATCAAATAAGTTCAAGGCTTGTAGTCAACAGCCTGTTAGCTCCCTGGTTGTTCCGAGTTTAACAACAAGCAGGTCTCAGGTTCGAGACACCATGACAGCACTTTCGGGTGCTACGGGCCGGGTCAGGTCACTTTGTGAGTGTAATCAATCCTATGGAAGGCCGCCTTCTCATCCTCTTTTCAATAATCAATATTTCCTTCTCTACATGCTCATCTCTGTCATTTTATTAAACCCTTCTATTCCCATTACAGTCATGATCCGGATGCCCAAGCTTTGCTGCTCATAACTACCTAACACTGTCCCATATATGATAACCAGTCGATTGCTATCTTTAAAAAAAAAAAATCTCCTTAAATTTCATAGGAATTCAATGATCATCAGACAAAACTCATAAAACTCTACAAGCACATATAGACTTCCTTTGCCCGTCTCTAATTCAGCTAGGCACAACTTTCTTAATCTGTATCTTTTTAAATAATATAGCTTGGCTAACAAAACACATCACTCCAGAGGAAGCTTTTGATTCTGCAAATTTTTAAGCCTCTAGATTTCAGAGCCTTACTCCCAACTTTCAGTCTACCATCCCACCCTCTAGTCTTGTCGACCATGTATGAAGACCCACTACTATGGGAACGTCACAAAAATGGATAAGAACACCTTTGAAGATATCAATATACTCGGGTGCTTTATTCCTCATCACCCACCAAAAAAAAAAAACACAACTAATTTACAAGAGGGGTTGGATGCCAATTGCCAAACTTATGATCAAGTTGGTGTAGGCAGGGGCCACATTCTGACAATCGGCCTTTGATCCAATGGTTAATAAGGATTGATATCAGCATCCAAATGGACCATTGACAAATCACTCATTGTCCAAAACCTCACTTTTCCTCACTTTTTTTATGCTTATACAAGCACAAGCATGGATGTGCAACCATATCTTCTTTTGGGGCAATTTGAGACAACACACCATGTGCAAAAATAACATATTTGCAATAATTTTACACGGCCCTAGTACCCCTAAAAAGTCATCAGCAACATTTTTCCACTAGTGTTGTTTTACCATTTCTGCGATTCCACTGATCAAGGGTCTCAAGATGGTCCTTTATCCTTTCTCTTTTTTTAAATCCGCTACTATATAATATCAGATTAAGAATCCAATAGGCAATGGTGTGTTGGGGATCAATACCAAATGATAACAAGAGTGAATCTTGTATCTACCTAAGCTGATGGTCTACGATAAGGATGGTGTTAAAGTGACAATGCTTGGTAGAATATGCTTTTAACTAAGGATATTCAAAATGGAATGTATAATAGATGCCCTTCTACATGATGTCAACCTCAGCAGTATCGTACATCTACTAAATCCCACATGTACGTCTCAATTAACATAATAGAAATGGTACATATTATTATCTTTGGACAGAAACATACAGAGAGAGAGAGAGAGAGAGAGAAACGCCCACCCTCACCCACACATCGGCACACACACGCCCACGCACATGCTCACACACAATGAAATCACAAATATCCAACTATGTCCTCTGGTAGGTACAAAATAAAAAACAGTGAAGCTGTAGGGAAGTTGCAGGTGCAAAAGAGAGCATGTGTTTTTTTTCAAGCCAAGATGGACGACACAAAAAAACAAAAAGACATGGCAAAAGAAATCGTAGTTATGACAAAACAATATATTTTACAACATTTAAACCAAAACCGCTGATTTTCGCCAGGCTGGAGTAATGGGTCACACTGAGTAATTGAGTTTTGTCGTCCATTGAAGCTTTTGCTTCTCCAGAAAAACACCCCCAACAAAAGAATTGGACTCAAAAAATATTAATATCAAAACATGACGACTCTCTCCTCACACCTGTGACAAAGATCTCACCCAAACGGTGATGGAACTGGCCCAGCAAGTGCATCTGATCTTTTAATGCTTCCCATCCCGCAGATGATACATCCAGGCGTTGACAGCGCAGAGAATTTGGCGCCACAGAGATCACAAACATCGTGTCCAATGGTTGACAGGCGGCTGAGAGTAGCAGCACAGAACTGAGATGGATCTTCCAGTGGGTCAATAGACTTGTTGGACAACCCTCGCTGAACGCACATGTCGATCAAGCTCCTCAGTTCGTCTTGCTTGTTTACAGGCGCTTTAGAGAGAAGGAGATCGAGCATCTGTTTTGCGTACGCGTAGTTTTGAACCTCCATGTTCCGTTTTATGGCAGTTCTAATGCAATTTATGCGGTGCTTTGCTTGAAGTGGCAGAGAACCAAGATGGCGTGATAGCCTTGCCATTTCGTCTTTTGCACTGATTGCGCTAGGCCCTTGAACCTTCTGCAGACGCCCTATTTCCTGTGGAAACACCCATAGAAAATATGGTCATAAAAAGCACAGAGATGCGATGGAAACTCAAAAGCCCAAGAATCTGACTGTTGGCTCTCATGCAAACCAACTTACGGTATTTTTGAGCTCATTGCCTTTGGAATTCAAAGCATGTCTACTTTGTTGAGGCATGAAGAGTTCCAAAGATATCCTGAGGCCGAATTCCAGGTCTTGATGCCTCAGGATACGAAGTATCCTGATGCACAAATAAGTACAAGTAGCTCTTTAGACCATACCACTGGTTGATGGGCCTCACCATGGATGGGGGTTACCTAAAGTGTTTGGAATTGGATGATCCTAACAATTGGATCAGCAGCCTTCTAACAGACAGTTGAGTCAAAAAAGGGATAAAAGAAAAAGAAAAAAACAACAGTCCCATGAAATAGGCCAAGGATTGGATGGCAAGGGACTTTCAATCTGGAATACTTTTGAGGCAACACTTCCTTCAGTTGGACAGTCTGGATCACCAAACCATGGGGCCCACAATCATGGAATGGTGGATGAGGATGCTAAACACATCCTGAAGCAAGAGGACCTGATAGTCTGATACTTCATCTGTACTGCATAATAAATCCAATCACTTTTCTACTGCCCTTGCTTCCATGTTTTGGATTGAACGTTGGATGCCTATTTCTGATCAAAGATTCCTTGTCAACATAATACCTGAAGAAGGGCAACTGCAATCTTGTACTGAGCGCAGATGGTGGCTTGAGCTCTTATGTCAGCTCCACGCGAATTATCCTTAGCCAGAGCTAGGAAAGCTTCATCCAAACAAGACAATGCATCTGGAAGTTGATTCTGCTCTATGTGAGCAAGTCCTGTTTTAAAGCATATTGCAGCAGCAGGCCCCACGGGGAACCTGAGGGGAAAAAAAAAAAAAGCACCACATTGGCCCCCAAGCAGAAGAGAACTTAGAAGGTGTTGAAGAAGATATCAATAGCTTTGATGAACTTACATGGCCAGGACGAACGGCTGCTGGAGGGGATGCAGGACGAGCTGATTTTGCAGCATCCGCACCTGTGTTGAGCCCTGGAACTCCAAGGGCACTAAGATCAACAGGCTGTGAAGGGATTGGAATCTGAGCTGCCCGAACTTGTGGCTGCGGCGGGACACCACCATCAGGCAGTCCGATTGACTGGAGGGACACAGATGGTGGGGATGGTTGGGGTGGAACACCACCATCGGGAAGACCAATATCAGTCACCACATTAACCTGGGTAGGTGGATTGCTGTTGACCCCTTGAGGATTCTGATCCGATCTTGATATGTATACTCCTGGAGCAGGTAAAGAGGCAGCAACCTGCATAGATGATATCGTATTCTGGAAAAAGTCCTCTGGGATGGGCCCAGCTGAAACTCCTCCACCAATAATCATTGAGGCTGGCTGCGCCACTGACGTAGGCTGCACTGCTGGCGTTGGTGTAAGCAGTGTAAGATCGTTTCCAAATACAGCATCAGAAGCAGTGCTGGTCATTGCAGGAACAGCAGCAGTCGTAGGAGGAGCAGGTTGCGATAAGATAAGTGCAAGATCTTGAGATCCCCCTGATAATGATTTGGTTCTCATAGGCGGGCCCAGCCCCTCACCAAGTTTAAATTGTTTTGTGGCTTCCTTGATTTTATTTACATCCACCGTAGGAGCTGCAACTGGCTTATCACGGATCCTTATTTGGATCTTTTTGGTCTTTACTGTTCCTTCATCCTCCTCACTGCTGCTACCATCAACAACACCGTAAAGGGATTTCTTAAATTCTTCTTCAGCTTTTGCCTGCTCATCTCCAGCACCAGCACCTGCTAATTGCCTGGCTAAGGTTTCCATCCCAACCTTATAGTTACCTTTTGAAGCACCATCACCCATTCCATTTGCCTTGCTAGGTTGTGATTTAACCAAAGATGTTTGCAAGCCATTTGGCTGGTTTTCACTGCCAGGGCCTGTAATCGCTTTAACCAAACTATCTTCTCTTACCTCTATTACATTGCCCCTTCCTTTAATTGCACCAAGGTAAACACCGACATGATCTGCAATAATGGACGGAATGGTGCCATCACTTGTCTTCATGTATGGCATCACCTCTGCAGCTAGTTCCCACTGAGGAATAGCTTTTGATTCAGTGGGCGTCTTGATGTCCCAGTTCCCACCACCCCATTCTGGCCCTTTGGGAACCATACTTTCCGCAGCAAAGTTAGCAAAAATGCCTTGTGTCCATCCAGTAGAGCGAACTCTTAAAATCCTCTCACAGTATCGTCTAAGTTCTGAATCAGTACCAATGTCTTCTAGCTTCTGAGCAAGACGCCGCATGGCACTTGGATTGAGGTGGCAAATAAACAAATCAAGCATACTTTCAAAGTCTGCAATAACCTCAAAAGTTTCTTTTGCACTATCAAATTGACCATACCTGCGATTTCATTGAGTAGGTTAGCCTGTGAAGCATTTCAACAGCAGAAAATCACAGTAACAATCAGAAGAGGCATGCATCTGTTTTCATTGGTTCCGAATGCAACTGGTATAATCTAGAAGCAAAGTAACAATCAGAGGAGGCATGCATCTGTTTTCATTGGTGCTGAGTTCAATTGGTATAATCTAGAAGCAGGGTAACAATTGGAAGATGCATGTATCAATTTTCATTGGTACACACACACTCACACACACACAAGCATGCACACTATAGAAGCAGAGTGACAACCAGACGAGGCTCCAACTTTGCTTAAGTGCCCGTCAGCATAGCCCAACCAAGCCCGGCCTGGTCCATACAGGAGTTCAAGGGCATTTTTTTTATCTTATATTATGCATGATACGGAACACCACATGAACAGCCCAGATCCTGCACAAAAGTGGGTGGCCGACTCAGGCTCAAGCCTCTTTGTTTTGGCCTGTTACGGGCTTGGGCCATGCTCAGCCCTAGCTTTTACTTTGCGGACTGTGCTTGGACAGACCTCAGCCTGGCCCAAGCCCAGCCGTTGTTGTTGCACATCATTCCAAAACTTAGGTAGACCACATGGCATGAATTTTGACGTTTTAGGCATGATTTGACATTATTCCCTTTGGTCTAGATTTGACATTATTCCCTTCAGTAGCTACCTAAAGTCTTGAATCAGCCTTATTAGCAGATCAGATGCACACATCAAGTGCACCCCAGATTAGCCTGGTACCACCAGAAGTCGTGGTGGTGTGTATACTGGAATCGTCATATGCTGTCAGCTACATGGTGGCTTACCATGCAGTAACTGCTATGGGCACCACAGTGATGTGTGCATGATATCCAAGCCAACCATCATACGCATTCATCATGTTAGGCCTGGAGCCCAAAAATAGGTCAATCTATGAATCAGGTAGGCCACACCAAAGGAAGCAATTGGGAGAAGGACACCCATGCACCCATCATTGGTTTTGTACGGCCCCACCATGTTGTGTATATGAATCCAGGCTATTCAACCATTTCATCTGGCCTAACATGCCAAAAATCATTTTGCAACTTAGGTAGGCCCCTGTGCAATCAAGAGTTGGTGTCCCCATCCAACTGTTTCCCATGATGTGGCCCACCTGATTTACAGATTGGCATGATTTTTAAGACGTTCAGCTAAATCATATGGGCACACCTGATGTGTTGGCTTGGATATCATACACACATCATGGTGGGGCCAACACAGCTCGGCTACATGGTAAGCTACCACGAATATCCCATAGACTAATAGAATGCAATATGAGACAATGCATTGCATGTCAGCATCTATCTATCATACACACATCATGGTGGGGCCAACACAGCTCGGCTACGTGGTAAGCTACCATGAATATCCCATAGAATTATAGAATGCAATATGAGACAATGCATTGCATGTCAGCATGTCAGCATCTATTTATTAAAATGCCACATGTCATCATGACAAAATGAAGCATCCCTTTTACAAATGACACGTCTGCAATAAGCAGTTTAAAAGCAAAAGAAAATTGTATGTCTACCGCTCTCAGTGTCTTGTTATACTGATGAGATTGCCTTTTTAAATATTCTCTCAGCAGAATATAACAAAGATCATAGCCACACTCTGAGATGGTTTGTACCTTGGTTTAAGTGGCTGGCTCCCTGCATGTCTGTATCTGTATCCATTTCTGAACATCGTAGATTCTCACTTAAAGCAATCAAATGAGCCCTATGATACTTGTCGGAATAGACTAGTTTATAAGAAACCAGTGTTTTAAATAGTTAAAGCATGTAACGTATTGTTCACACCTCTGAAGTGAGGAATAAGCAATGTAGCGTGCAACATAAGCTACACACTTCTAGATCTTTAAGTAAAATAGGTAAGTATATCAAAGAGTAATATAAAGATGGAAATAGCAACGGAACTGATTTAATATTATTGCTCATATTATTTCACTAAAATCATTGAAAATGAGAACTAATTTTTAGTAAGAGAGAAAATGTAACAAATCATTAAAACAATTAATTGATTTTACTGTTTTAATGACAAATAACATGTAGCATAGGCTACATTGATTGTACTATATGTTATGTCCCGTGCAACTTAGCCTAGCATACACTAAATGTGACTTAAGCTATTTTCGTGCACTACTTAGCACGAGGGCTATACTATTATGGTGCATAGTACAAGAAACACACTTACATAGCATAAGCTATTTAAAAGACTGTAAGAAACATAATCGTCATGATCTGTGTTTCTAGACAAGATTGTACCAAAGATCACAATGATTGAAATCAACTTCAGGATTTGGCAGTTAACTAGATATTATGGTCTAGTAAAGTGCAAAACCATGGTCAGAGCATCAAATAGCAACAGCAGAACTGGTGAAAATGGCGATGACAAATTTTACAAAATAATTGTGTCGATCAAGTCAATAGTAAGTATTGCAATAATTTAATGCACCAGAACATGCAATCAAACCCAATATTCCAGACAACAGCAAAACACGTTGAGTTGAATCAACACTTCACCCGAAAGGTGTGAAGTGAACAGCTTGAGGTATCAAACCCAATATTCCAGACAAAGAAGTCAAACCTAAATAATGTGAAGGTTGAGGTATCACCTATCTGACATACCAGAGTGAACGGCTTGAGGGCCAATTTGATCATTACTGTTTATTATTTCAAGGGAATTTTTCAGCTAAACCATTTTGGACATTCTGTGTGTCATCCTATGCAAGTTATGAAATAGATCCATAAATTTTTTGTCTACATAGGTAAAGAAGCAAGCGGTTCTCAGTGATGTAATAAATCCAAAGTGCAGTGATCTATGAACAGATTTACATACTTGATACATGCATATCCCAATTGGCGGAAGCGATGGAACAGATGAGATGTGGGAGGGCATTGTGGATAATCTCTTGAACGCAGAAACTCATCCTTCAAAACTGACAAAGCCGTAGAAAAGCGGAGGGCTTTGATTGCATAGATGCACCGCGATACCTAAGATAGATTGGCACATTTTCAGGAACCAATATAAATGTAAAATGCAAGAATATATGCCAATACAGAGGCCATATCTCACCTGAGTGAACTGCGAACCTGCTTGGGATAATGATAAGGCAAGATCCCCACAAACAGGTGAACCTCTGGCAAGAATATCTAGGGACCTTGGTGTAATGCGTAAGCTATCGAACCTTCATTCAGAAAATTTAGAATATGTCAGGTGTCATGATTGGTATCTGAACCTTTTCTTTCTTTTTTTTCTTTCTTTCTTTTTTCCTTTTTTTTTTTTCTCTCTGATCAGGGATTAGCATCTGAATGCGGTAATAAGCAGGATATAAAGTAGACATGCTTTAAATCAGAATTCATGTCTACGTGTCAATGTAGAAAATGACAGAATAGAAGCAATTAATAATTAAATATTAATAAATCCTATGAGCCGTCAAAGATGTGAGCAAGTATTTAAAAATAAGAGGTATCAACTAGGAGAGATGCAATCTCAAGTATGTTTTTAGCAGTGGAAAAGAACCTGGATGTTATTTGGTACAGGATCTCTGACAGGTCAAGCTTCTGCTCAAAATTTTGTTGCATGGTAGCAAATCCAATAAGCAGGGGCTCAAGAAGTCCTACAAGACAGCTCCGAATCTCAACCCCTTTCTTTTGCCTTGGATTTATATCAGTAGGGTTCACGAGCAATAACCGATCATTCAAGGCACCAACCAACACTGCACAGACAATGTCATCCTGATTGCTTGGAAGAAAAATAGCTTGACTGAACTATAATCGGTAACTTTATTGACATATTGAGATTTGATTTGCAACATTTTTCCCCAACAGAAATATCTTCTGTCACTGAGACCCTCAAACATGAAAAAGAAAAAGAAAAGAAAGATCCAGCATTTGAGGCAGAGAAAACCTTGTAGGCTTACCAGAATAGGGCATGCTAATTGAAAGAATAGTCCGAACTTTGCTATCCCATCCAAGCAGACTAACTGCAGTTGCACTAGAAAAGAGAAGTGCAGGCCCAACCCATAAAAGGGATCTAAAGTACAAGGAAGTTAAGCATCTCAATAACAAAATGATTTATGAACTGTTCAGTATAAAAATATATCCAGTTAAAAGAACAAATGCATATTTTATTGACTATCTCTTGAGGATATTGAAGGGACTCCTTTGTCAAATTTGGTAGAACTGCTTGACAAGATCTCTAGATCTGCGGAAACAATCAATACCCTGTGACTAGTCAATAATCCCGCAACTGGACCTCTTAGAGTTTCCTGCCAGTGAACCTGTAAAAGACAGTAAAACCCTATAAGAACACTAATTAGAGGATTTTCTCTTATCATTTGGCAGTATGGTTTAGTATAATAAACAGAAAAATTAAATTCAGGCAATGAGGACAAATTTTCTGTGCCTATTGGGTCTGAATGAAAATTGGGTGTGTCTGGATTAGGGGTAACTAAAAGGCAAGGGAAAGAGAAATTGTGACATAAGTGGATGGTAAACTGACATCAGCGCTAGGAGCAGGAAACCCTTTGCACTTGTTTGCTTTGCTAAAGAGAAGTCCTCAAAAATGCTTTTCATTTACATTTGAAAGTGTTTGGGTCGCAACCCACAAAGGGAAACCTCTTTTCCCTCCAATTTTGCCATTTAGTGCCTGCTTGTTTCACCATTTACAATGGTAATTGCATGTAAATAGGTAATGATTATTTATCAGGGGAAATACACATATGAAATGGTTTTGACGTTGACAGTTTCACAAAAATCGAGACAGGGAAGAAGGAAATATGTAAAATAAATGGGGCCCACGGTGAAATATGCGTCTGATCCAAACCATCCATCTGTTTTAGCAGCTCATTATAGGGCATGAGCCCAAAAATGAGGTAAATCTGAAGCACATGTGCACCACACTACACACTACACGGGAATTGAATACCTACCGTTGAAAACTCCTCGAGGGCCACAAAAGTTTTGGATCAAGCTGATATTTGTGTTTATGGTTCATCCATGTCTCTCTAACCTTATGAACAGGTTGGATGAAAGATACACATCACTGTGGGCCCTACACAAATTTCCGCCTTTAGCGGTGGACGTTATCATCTCCCTGTTTCCTGTAGTGTGGTCTACTTGAGCTTACAATCTGCCTCATTTTTCAGCTCATGCCCTAAAATAAGCTGGTAAAACGGATGGACGGCATAGATCAAACATGTACATCACAAATTGAACTACAAATTTTAGGTAGCTAATCGGTGCGATGTAATTCCATTTCTCGAGGCACATTTACCTCGTGAATTTCAACTCTCCAAACAGAGATTAAAAGTAATCATTACCCATTTACCAGTATTTATTTTGGTAAACGGTTAAACAAACAGCCCCTTAGAATGTCACGTGGAAGGTAAACCCTTTTCCGACCATTTTATTCTTTTATTTTTTAAAGGTTTAACTCCCCTTTTTGAGGTGACAAAGGCAAACATTTTTCCGTGCATCCTCCACTTCCCAAGCAAGTGCAAACGTCTTGTCAAAGTAAACTGAATGCTTCCCCAAGTTAACCCTCAATCCAAACATGCCCCAAAAGAAAATGCAGATTCATACAAATACTAACTTCCCAACCATGAACTGAGATTCTGGGAAAGAGAGCTTATAAAAGATTTTCATGGTAATATCCAAACTGCTTGTACAAACTACTATTTTCTAGGTTATTTGAGAAACCACAACAGTCAGGCAGAGTAAATAAATTATAAAATTCATCAGGCCCTTTCTAGGAACTGCCAAATGCACGGAAGCAACAAAGAGATTCGAGAAACCTGAAAGTTCATCATAATCCATACAAGTTCACTGTTATGCTTTCAATATCTAGTGGAGTTGTTGTATTTAAGTGCGTGTTCAAAATGTGTCAGGGTAAACAAATCAAAAGCTATAACAGAGAAAGTTTAGAAAGAGATGATATGAACACCTATAACCATTATGAACCCACTGTGTAAATAATTTTCATCTCATTACCCCTACTAACTATTAGGAATGATTAGAATATCCACTAGAAATGAAACGGAGCAACCAACAAAAACCAATACAGAAGAAGAAGAAAAAAACTGATACCTGTAGGATTTGGCTTCAGTCCACACTATTCATTCATAAATGTATCGATGGATTAGAAGAAATTCAAACTAGACTAATTAGCAGTACCAGCAGAATCAAACTAAAGGAATGACAAAGTGGAAATAGAAGATAATATTCTTACTAGGTATACCTTACAAGAATATAAAAAATAAATAAATAAATAAAAAGCGTTCAATTTTGAAAGCCATTAAAAATCGTCACAGTTTATCAATACTATGGCCTTTCAAAAAAAATAAAAAAGAAAAATACAATACAATATCAACACAAATGGGAATCCATAAGAGTTAACAGAAGAGCAGCACCAATTACCTGGAGTACAACTTCATTGACTTTCAATTTGATTGACTTTTTCCCTTCTGTTTTGGTTGATATATATTGACCATCGTCAGTTGAAATGCGGTATCCCTGAACCAGCTTAGCCAACCCAATATGGTTCCCATGACAAGCATACATGACAGTTGATTCTACAATAAGGCAGTACCATGATCAGCAAGAATGAGTCATCTTTGTTATGCTAAAAGTCTAGAGAAATTTTCTTTATCTACCTAGTGGTGCAGAAAATATGCGATCAACTTCAGATTCAAAAGCAAACTGCAGAGGGCCCCGTTCAGTCCCAACATTAGCTTCAGCAAATGAGTTTGGATCAAGTGCTCCATTATTTTCAGCAGCTTCTTTTACAGCCACCCCCGGCAGAATATACAAAGCCAGGCTAGTCCTGTCATCCTCGAGAATAACATATTGGTTTTCGTTAGGGCCAATAAATGCTGCATCTCGACCTACACAACAGAAACAGGGAGAGTTAAAAGGGGTTTGGCACAAAATAGATGATGCAATTTTTTTGGGGCCAAAGTCCAAAGAAAAACAGAACAAACAAACCAAAAGGAAAACAAAAGAGGCAAATAGAAATACAAAAGACAGGAGCCACAAAAATTCCAAAACCCCAACCCAAGACCACTCAAGGAAGCCACTCAGATAACAACACGAAGCCCTGACCGGAAACCCTTGAAACCCTATCTGACGAACTGCTCTCATCACAAAAGACATGGCAATTCCTTTCCGTCCAAATTGACCATAAAACAGCCAAGAGAGCAAGCCTCCATCTCCGGGAGCCAAAGCCACCTCCAGAATCTGCATGCCACGCGCGAAACAGAGGATCCATTGACTCAGACATCACCTAAGAGAATCCTGAGGATCGAAAAATGCCAGACCAGACCACCCGGGAGAAAGAACAGTGGATAAAAGAGATGGTCCACTGATTCATTCAAACAAAGTAGGCAGGCATTTGGAAGCACCATAGCTGTCATCTGTAGATCTATGCAGCAAGTATCTATATACCAGAAAATGTGTAAATCTAGAAGACAAGCAAACCTTTTATTGTGCTTCCTTTATTATTGGCTGACTGGAAATCAGTCTGTTCTTGGTAAACTACAACTTCACTTGCAGAACCATTGAACTCAAAAACAATGAGAAACAGGTGTTGCTTTGAACTGTAAACTATGCTCCTAGGACAGCATTCAACATTTCCAGCAATCTGCAACCAGATAACAAATGAGTATCAACTCACTTTCAATTGGTAAGTTGTGTTGTCTGTTTGCAATAATATATAATCACAATGGAAATTCTACAACAGGAACATTATATAGTTACATTGGAATAAAGCTTCTTGTATAAATTATCCACTCCAGAGCAGAGATTATATGCCATAAGGTTGACGCCGTCGATATAAAATGCCCTGACAGGATAATGAAGAACTCGGTTCTCTTTATTGAAAAAATTCAGCTCCAAATGAAATGGCTGGAAAAGCACTGATGACATCAGTTCTAAAAAGAGCAACAACACGATAAAACGCCAAACTGAATGATTGCTTTTCTACCTGGCAAACAGGAACATCCCTCAAATGATGGTTAGCATTTGAGATAGTGATGAGTGGCAACCTAGAGATTGGACCACCTTTGGCATGCCCTTCCATGAAATGCTATAAAGAGAGAGGACACATAAATAGTGAATTAGCTGCTCAAACTGAAAGAGCTCAAACTTCAAACATTCAGGATGTTGTGCTAACAGAGTGTGGTGGGATTCAGGAAAATGTCAGGAAAAAAAAAAAAATCAGGAAGAAAGCGCAGAATGTTTTCTTCTCAAAAAAGAAACAAAACAATATTTCTTAGTTTTTTTTTTCCCAAATTGCCGAACATTTTGTTGTGAATATTCACATGTTACTCGCAAATACTTTGTGAATTACTCAATAATTCTTGAACTGCTGCTAGGGAAATTCTTTTTTTTCTGAGAAATTTATAATTCATAAATTTCAAGATGCCGGAAGATTTTGTAACTATGATACAAAATGCAGGCCTCAGGAGAACGATCAGATTAAAAAAATAAAAAAAGTGAACACGATAAGTTTTAGCAGTATATAAGATATTCTACCACACTTAGTGAGAGAAGGCATAGATGATGATTATGATGATGATATGATATTCTCCCACTGTCCCACAAGTGGGGAAAATGACAATGATGATATTAGATGATGATTATCAATGATTTTTTTTTTTTTTTTTTTTTTTTTTTTTTTTCATAGAAACCATTGCAGAAGTTTCTGAAGAAGAGCAGGATACGGATTTTGTGTATCTCACTGACTTCAATGGCTATATGACTATCTTCCTAGAGCCACAGTTCCATTAAAATGTTCATGAGGATTCTTGCACCATTACCATGTCTAGGTTTCTGCAAAATGCTGGCTAATATCTATTCATATACTTTCAGGCATCTTTGCCAGTGAACCAAAACCAAATATAATAACGATAAGAGTAGAAAGGAGTAAGAAGAATACACTGTGAAGAAAGGCCTTCCGGGCAATATCTGATATAGTAAGCTGACTTTGTCTGGCACAAAAGAAATTTCTCGTGTCACTAGAGTATTAGATGTTATAATTAATATTTAAATCTGGTGTCAGAATATCAGCAGAAGAAAGATGTAATGCTGAAGAAGGAAAGACAACACAGGCAGTTCAACGTACATTTATGATCAAGTCAAAAGACCCATAACATAATCCAAAGCTGTGGATATGACATCAGTTATTTACTCTTAAATGATGAATCCAGCAACACACACTCCATCGGTAAAACCATGAAACCAAACGCAACGTGAAAACTCCAGGCTTTGGAAGCTTATGGTGATGCAAGGTGGAACCATCTAATCATGGGCTACAGTCATGCCTGTGCAATTTACTCTTTAGTGTATGCCCAGTTAGTAGCAGTGTGCGCTTGATATTTGACTTTTTCGCTGATTGGAACTTCGTCATAGGCGACCTTTTATGATGAATGGAACTTGGCCATTAGTGACACCTTTGCTTACGTTCTTCTTTATTTGAAGATACAGTTGTGCATGGAAATATTTTATTTATGGGTTGAATTTGATCCCTTATAGATTCACTCTTGGTTGGCTCCACGGTGAAAGAGTAGGGAACATAGCGGCTAGGTTCTGGTCATGGGAGAGTTGTCCTATGGTTAACTTGTGCGTTTTTGTGAACCAATGACAAATTGGGATGGCTTGATCTCCACCATCAGATCATTTGTCGCATGGGCTTGGATATGGGCTTTGTTGCATGCATTTTTGTGAACATGGACCATGGGCTTGGATATCCAAGGGGAAAAAAACTTGGCAGCAAAGTGGAGGCTTTGAAGCACTAGGTGCATTACCAACATTCTCAAAGTAGTACAGTGGTAGACTGAGTGAAGATAACCTCGTTTCAACACTGAGGTCTTGGTGTTGATTCCCAACGTGGAGGGTGGCTAACATTGCAGTGTGACTAACAATGTGGGTGTGTGTACTAACCACAAAAAAAAGGTCATAAAGGTGTGCCATAACGACTGTTACATAACGGCTGTTACAATAAAAATGACCCGTAATGGCCCCGTAACAGTCCTTTATGGGCCAATACAAGTTTTTTTCAGGTTTTTGTTTTAAAGAAAAATGACCCATAAAGGCCCCGTAACAGTCCTCTATGGGGCCGATACAGGTTTTTTTCAAGTTTTTTGTTTTAAAGAAAAAAATATTGTAATGGCCTTATCGTGACAGTAACAGTGGTGGCCATTACAACAACCATTACCATTATGGAATACCATACAAAGTCGTATCAAATCCTAAAATCTTAAGAGGGCTAAGATCATAAATCATAAATTAAAGTTTTTTTCTGATTTTGTTTCATAAGAGATAGAAAAACATATATTATTGGAAATGGAGTGGTTTGGTCTCCTCCTTGCAGCAGGAATATGATGGATGATGAGGTGGAGTTTGTGCGGCTTCTTGAGACTCAAATTTTGTTTGCCGGTAGAAAAACAAGGGGGATAAAATGCTTTGGACTAAGGATAAATCAGGTGTGTTTTCGGTTTGGTCGCTGTTCGAGTTATTGATGCATTCGAATGAGGTTGGATCGAGAGTGGCAAAAGATAGCAGCATTTGGATGGCTAGTTGGAAGAGGAAGAGTTCTCACCATCGACAATCTCCAAAAAAAGGTCAATGGTGTTACCCGATGTATGCATGATGTTATATGGAAAATGCGGAGATGGTTGATCATCTTTTTATCCATTGCTCTTTCAGTAGGCAAGTATAGAATAGCTTTTTTGGAGTTTTTGATGTCTTGGGGTATTCCCGAATCAGTGAGGGACATGTTCTTGATTTGGAATGGAGTGGTAGCAGGAAGGACCGCGATAGTATTGTGGAGACCAACTCTTCTAGCTACCCTATGGGCTATTTTGGAAGAGAAATAAGAGTTGCTTCTGAAATGAAGCTTCCAAGGTGAAGGTATTTTTCAAGGGTCATCTTTTTGTGCTAGAATGGACCTCTTGTATTAAATCTTAAGATTTAAGTTAAATTGTAAGACTCAAATCATGAATGGTAAGATTTAACCAATAAATTGTAGGATTTTTTTTTCCTTTTAAGATTAATGGAATTTACAAAAAAAGTATTCAAACCAAAGAGGAAGACCAAGGTGTGCCATAACAGCCATTACAAGGGTGTAACGGCCGTCACGTAACGTATTGGTGGTGCCCTTTACACGAGCACCCCTTAAAAATGATATAGTAATGGCCATTCAAAAGAAAGCTCCTTTTTTATTTGAAACCTGCCCAAATGGCATCCTTTGCTACCTTTTTTTTTCCATTTCTCTTTAATTCGCGTTGTTCTTGGAGTGATCCTAAGCTAATTTCGACATACCATGTGCACTTTTTGCGGATTAAAATACTCAATTTAGGCGATTTGGATGAATCAAAGCTCTTTCAACCAATTTGGGAAAATTTTGAAAGAAGAGGTAAGTAATCAATTTTTTTTCCTTGCAGGAATAGATGTACAAATCCTATGCCTTAGATTAGTCATTTTACTCAGATTTTGTATTTTTTGTATTTTATTTTTGGTTGATTTTCAGATGAAGAGTGGCTGTCAAGAAAAAATCAAAAAAAATATTTTTTATTAATATTGATTGTAAATAGTTGGAATAGATGTAGGATGAATATATGTACAAATTCATGCTAATCTTGGACTAGATGTAGGATGAATATATGTACAAATTCATGCTTTAGATTAGTCCTATTAATCCAATTTTGTAATTGTTTTTTTTTTTTTTCAGATAATTTTTGGATGAACAGTAACTATCAAAAAAAAATCCTAAGAAACTTTTTTTATGTTGATAGTAAATGGTTGGAATAGATGTAGGATGAATAGATGTATAAATTCATGCCTTAGATGAGTCATTAAAATCCATTCTTTTGTATTTTTTATTCGGCATATTTTTCGAATGAACAATAATTGTAAAAAATATTCCCAAAATTTTTTTTACTTTTCAATATTGATTGTAAATGCTTAGAATTGATGTAGGATGAATAGATGTACAAATTCACACCTTAGATTAGTCATTAAAATCCCATTTTGTTTTTCTTAAATTTTTTATTTTCGGATGAACAGTGACTGTCAAGAAAAATCCCAAAGAAATGTATTTTTTTTTTAATATTGATTATAAATGGTCGGAATAGATGTAGGATGAATAGATTACAAATTCATGCCTTAGATTAGTCATTAAAATCCCATTTTATTTTTTCCGTTTTTTCTGCTGATTTCCAAATGAATAGCGATTGTCAAGAAAATCCTCCAAAAAAAAAAAAAAATGTTTTTCTGTTTAATATTGTTTATAAATGGTTGAAATAGGTGTGGGATGAATAGATGTACAAATTCGTGCCTTAGATTAGTCAGTTATTTCCCTTTTATTAATTTTTTTGATTTTTTTATTTTCGGCTGATTTCAGATGACTAGTGACTACTATCAAGAAAAATCCAAAAAAAAAAAAAAAAACAAGGTTACATAAATGTAAATAATTAATTTTCTCATTATTAGCATTATGTTCTTGCTAATATAATCTCATCATTGGTATTAGATACTAAGGAAATTAAATATAAGAGCTTTGCAATAAATCTAAGCCTGTTGGGTTCATAAAATCATCAAATAGGCTGAGACTGCATTCTGACCAAAGATTGGACGGTTACACCATCATAAATATGGTCAAAACCAAAAAAAGAATACATATTTGTAATCCTCTGAATATTTGGGATTTTTTCCATAACTTTTCAGGTTTCTTTTTGACAAAAATAAAAAATAAAAAAATCTAACCCCGTAATGGCAATTGTGCGTAATGGTAGTGGTGGGGACTGTTATGCCCACTGAACCATTATGACACACCTTGAGGACAACAAAGCATCATCCAAAATGGGCATCAATTAGGTTTTTTGGAGAAAGGGAGTGAAACTAATATTCAAATCCCCTCCCATGAGAATTGAGTTGAATCATATGATTCAAATCGTACATTGTATGATTTTAACAAAAACGGGCATCACGTGAATTGAAATATATCAAAAGCTCTGGTTGCCCACCAGGTTGCCAACTTTAATCATCGGTACTGTCTGTGAAGTGTAAACAAACTTCTAATGAAATGAAAGACATGAATTGCAATCTTCATCTTTTCAGTTGATTGCATACCAAATACAACCATGAAATGTCTAGCCTAGTTCAGGCTTTAGGTAAACTTAAAATCATTCCCTCCCCATGTTTCACTTTCAACTCACTTGAATTTTTAATATTAAGCTTGCTTAAAAATTTTGACAACAACTCACCCCTTCAAGTGATGCTCCTGTAGCTGTGCTTGAAGCTGGTGATCAGCTAAAATTCCAGATGAACCTAGAGATGAAAGTTTTTCCTTCAAAACTGTGGCTGCATGACACCTCCAGCAGTTAGAATATCTGACTGGGGAACATAAAATAATAGCCATGTACCTTAACATAAGAATAAATATTTCGAACTAGAAGACATTTTATGGTATTACAAATTGAACAGTCTAAGACAAGTGCCAGTAATTGTGTACATTTTAACCAAAAAATCCACAAATATGCCTAAAATTCAAATTGCATTAAAGAACAATGTTTAGCTCACAGACACGTGATGCTTTGTATCATAAGAATGTATAATACAGGCAGTTTGGAGTTTCTATCCATTGTTTATGTATAATAGTCAGGGGTACATGTCTCTTTTGTGCTTTCCTTATAGTAATTAATCAGAAGTGTTCTATGGAATAATATACAGACCGTTACTTAACGAAGTAAGCTTCAGAATTTTAGGTTGCGCCTAAGCAACCACAGGGTTTTGAAAATCCCTACGATGACATGCATTTATGGAGATCTAAATCAACTAGTTGGATGTTCAGCAATTGAATATGTCAGACTTCTCTTTGATTATTATCTCATAAAGTTGACCCTCTTGAACCTCCAGGTCGATTTACTTTAAGCCTTTCATAATGCTGCCGAAGGTGGTGAAGAAGCTAGATTGCATTCAAATGAATTTCCTCTGGGAAGGGGAACATTCAGCAGCCAAAAAAGCAAACATAGACTAACCCCTTTTTCTTTCCAACTTGGAGGTGAAAGACGTGAGCTCCTCCAAGAATCCCTGAAGGAAAAGAAATTGGGTGCTTCTTAGCAAGTGGTATCAGAGATTCGGGGAGGAATCATAATCTATTTGGATGGACATCATAGCAAGCAAATACAATATTTCGGGGAGAATTCTGGAGACAGTTCTGATAGGTGGATCGGATGTTTGTTTGAAGCTCGCTCCTATTGAAATCTACTGGATGGTGAGAATATCAGTTTTAAACAACTGATGGGTGTTTTACATGAGGTTCACATGGACGTGAGTGTGCAGGATTGGAAGGTTCGGATGTGGCATTCTAACAGTTGCTTCTCCTAAAAACCATTCTTCCACCTTTGCCATAAATCCAATGATATGGTGTCCCCATGCCCGTAAGTGTGGGGAAATTCCATTCCGAATAGAAGCTTTTGCTGAGATGGCCATGGGGAAACAGGATCCGACAATGGCCAATCTACGCAAAGGACAAATAGCTCTTCTGAGCATTTCTTTTATGTGCTGGGAAGATAAAGAAACTACCAATCATTTATTCCTTTCTTGAACATTGGTGAGGTATGGGCATGGAATCCTTTATGTTGTTAGTTTTTCGGGATTGAGCAGATCATGAATCATTGAAGGATTTAATTGTGGCGTGGTTGTGCAGGTCATTTCTGGCTAAAAGGAATATTATGTGGAACATGTTGGCATACACCAAGGTACTCAATAACGGTAACAATGGCCATAACGGCCACCATCATTACCATTACGATATGGGCCATAACGGCCCTGTAACACATAATGGTACCCACCATTACAATCATTTTTTAGATATCATGGCATACAGCATCATGTGGACCATGTAGAAGGAGAAATGGATCTTCAGTGACAAAGTTTCTCCTGTTGAAATAATTAAAAGAAACATTACTTTGACTATTGTTTGGGCATTGGTTAAGACCAGAATTCCCAGGCAATTTATGAGAGAAACTTCATCTGAGATTGAAGAAGTACAACAAGTGGCAGTTCACCACACGGATAACTTTTAGCATATCCCACCCAAGTAGCATGCCACCGAGGAGAGTATCGATTTCTTCCAAGAACAATGCAACACCTCCCCCCAACTGGACTCCAAAAAGATCAGCAGGATCCCTCCAAGACTACTGTTCACTATTGCCCAATGCTTTAAAGAGAGAATTTTGCACAAAACCATTCCAACTAAAGCATTTTTCACATTGAAAATTCTTGAATTCCCTTCCAGCCAAATTGACCATAATGTTGCAAACACCACCATTCCCCACATAATGTGATATTGGCCCCCATGCCGCTGAAGCCCAAGAGCTAACCACGTTGCAAACAGAGCAAAGGAAGACACATACAGCCATATAATTCCGAACATGTGCAGAACTTTAGCCCAAATCTGCTAAGTGAAATGGCAGTGAACCTACAAGTGATCAACAGTTTCTTCATTGTTGCAAGTTGCAACAAAGGCAGCAACTGTTCACCAATCACCATACCATGATTCCAAAGATGATTAAGGTCAAAATCTTGTCCAGACTTGCAGTCCAGACAAAGCCCTACTACTGCCAAGAGCCAGCAGCCCAGATTTTTGAAAAGGGGAAGAGTTGAATGATCCCTGCCAACCAGCACCTTCAACATGGATTTGATAGTCAACCTCCCACCTGCTCAGGGATCCAAACACTCATGCTCGCACCATCGATTGGAAAACAGACACTCTTGAGCATAGCTAGCATATGCAAAAGCCCGACAATTTCTTCCTCGAGATCCCAAAGCAAGGATTCCAAACAACCTTTCCATTAGCCCACTAAAAACACTCCTTGACCTGAGCACCTTTGTTCACCCCAATCCAATATAACTCGGGGAACCTTTCACACAACAATACGTCTCCACACCACAGATCTTCCTAGAACCACACGCAAGTTTTTTCTGATTGTAAAGAGAAAGAAATTGAAGCAGAAATGGCAAGCCCAGGAAATTACCCTCTATATGGAGGAGTTGACTCAGGGAGCGCAGCCGCCATATCCCATCCATTCTCCTCAGCCATATTTCTCAGCAAGGACAGCCCTAACAACAAATCCACCCCTAACCCAAGTCCATACCACCACTTGCATAACAAGGCAATGTTCGAAATCCAGATATCCCTAATACCCAAAGCTGCATCTCTCCTCTGCTCGAAAAAAGAATCCCAAGCAACAATACTGAATGTTTGAGCTTCATCCGAGTCATTCCACAAGAAGCTTCTTTGGAGAGCTCCCTCAACTTCGCCCACAACATTAAACCCCAGGCAGCGGAGGATAGAGAAAATATACCAGGAGGTTAAAAAATACAAACTTTATTCTAACGACTCTACCGCCTAGAGCAATTGCCTTTCCACAACACGAGTCTCCTCTCCAACTTCTTAATAACTTTGCTCCAAGCCACAGTGCCAACTAACCTAGGAGATAGGGGATACTTACGTGATGGATAAGAAATTCCACCAACCCACAGCCGATCTCCCTCGCAATGGAGATGACTGAGCCACCATCCAGATTAACCACCGAAATACCATTTTTGGATAGATTGACCCTTAGCATGGACACCACTTCAAAACAAAGGAGGATATTGTGAAACATTCTCACATCGAGCCATTGCCGAAAAGAAGAATATCTCTAGCATACAGAACATGGTTAATCTTTATATCCCCCACACCCAAGCCACCAATAAGCTTAGTGCTAGTTGATGCTTGGAGCATCCACGAGAGAACATCAGCAACAAATAGAAAATAGTAGGGATAGAGGATCCTCCTTATTGAAGGTGCATTTGTATTCCTTTTTGTGCATGTGTGTATAGCCTGTATACTCTGTTGTGTACCATATCTTTCTATCAATATATGTTAAGAGGGGTGCTGTAGAGAGATACACAACATAGAAACCATAGCCTTTTTCCCCCATTTTTTGTCTCTTCCTCACCTTTTCTTCCAATCATTGCGTTCTCCTACAACCTTCATCTACTTGGTATCAGAGTCATCCCTTTTGATTGAGGGATTGATCAGAGCTATCGGAGACTACAAACGTCAACGTCCGTACAGCTAACGTCAGCAACTGTACTATCTGTACAGACTCGTGATCCAAGAAGGATAGATCTTGATTTTAGAAAATATATGGTGATTTTTTGTAGATTTTTCTGGAATCGTTTAAGGTGTGTTTTGAGCCCCACAAGGTATGTTTCGAAAACAACCCCTTTTTCGAGTTTTTTTTTTATCATTTCTCCCAATCGAAGGAATTTTTCTGATAAATTTCTCTACATGGTTGGTCGGATTCACTGTTATTGACCATCCATACATGTGTTTTACTCAATCATTGGAGTTTTAGCAAGGTTTTAGGGTTTTTCATGTGCGGTTCTACTATTTTGGGCCATTTTTTGAAGGAAAATGATGGGAGTACTATTGTTTTGTGGGATTTCATGTGTCTAGCATACATCAGGCCTTGTTTTGCTCTTTGTTGAGATTCAGGTCCGTTATACAAGGGTTTCAGGTTTATGAGTGTTTAGGTCGTCGACTATACACAGAAAGTTGGGGGTATATGCTATCATGTTGTGGATTGCTTGATTGATTTCCATTTCCATATATGGTCATTCTCAGCCTTCTCTATTACTCAAGTATGGAGAATAAGCTCCCTTCTAGAGCTGTTATGGGGCCCTCTGAGTCTCACACCCTGTTGATCGCCACAGCCAAGTTGAATGGGAACAATTATCTACAATAGGCCTAATCGGTCAAGCTATTTCTAGGCGGAAGAGAGAGACTTTCGTATATCTTGGATGACCCTCCCAACTCTACAGATGAGCGTTTCAAAACCGGACCAAAGAAAATTACCAGGTCATGGTCTGGCTTCTAAATAGTATGGAGGCTACAATTAGTAACTCTGTTATGTTTTTAACATCAGTTAAAAAGATATGGGATACTATCCAGGACATGTATTCAGAAGATCGCAATATATCCAAAGTGTATAAGTTGATTTTCAGACATATGTAAGCTTCAACAAGATACCAGAAGCCTAAAGGAGTATTTGACTATTTTACGTGGTATGTGGAATGAGCTCGATATGTACCATCCTCTTCCTTCACTATACTCGAGACCATGAACTCATTTAGCAACAACGTGAAAAGACTCGAATCATGCAATTCCTCTCCAGATTAAATCCAGAATATGAAAGTGTACACTGTTAGATCATAGCTATGGAGCCCCTTCCTTCACTTCTGGTGGCCCATACTCTTGTTCAAAGAGTTGGGGGGCGTTTGGCATCTCTACAAATAAGAGCTTATTGGCTTATTTCTAAAAGAATAAGCTTTTAGACCGTTTGGTAAAAGTCTAATCAAGGTGCTTATTTATTTAGAAAGTAGAAAATAAGCTCCGATTTAATAAGTCGGGTAGGGGTTACTTTTTAAAATGGAGCTTATTTGGCTTAAGCGGGTAGACATTTTGGACTAATTTTTTGACAAGTTTGTCCTTGTACTTTTCAAGTAATTGCCATCTTACCCTCTTCTCTTCTCTTTACAATTTCTTCATGGTAGACCCACATGATGAACGACCCATAGTGAAGGTGGGCCCCACATGAACATAATGCACGGTCACATCAAAGGTGAGCCCCACATGATGGATGACATACTTCAAAGTGTGGCCCCGCATGATGAATGATCCGCATCAAGCAAGCAATACCTGATGGATGGTCTACATCAAAGGTGGGACCCACATGATGGATGGTAGATATTGAATGTGGGCCCACATGATGGAAGGTTGACATTAAAGGTGGGCCCACATGATGAATGACCCATATTGAAGGTTGGGTCCCACATGATGGACAATCCATAACAAAGGTGGGACCTACATGATGGATGGTGGACATCAAAGGTGGGTCCCACATGATGGACTATCCACATTAAGTGGGGCCCACATGATAGATGGTTCACAACAAAGGTGGGACCCACATGATGGATGGTGGATATTGAATGTGGAACTACATGATGGAAGGTTGACATTAAAGGTGCGCCTACATGATGAATGACCCATATTGAAGGTTGGGCCCCACATGATGGACGGTCCACAGCCAAGGTAGGACATACATGATGGATGGTGGACATCATAGGTGGGACCCACATGATGGATGGTAGACATCAAAGATGGGCCCCTCATGATGAACGACTCATATTGAAGTGGGGCCCCACATCAAGGTGGGCCCACGTAATGAAAGGTCTACATCAAAGGTGGGCCCCACATGATAGATGGCCTGCATTAAAGTGTGGCCCAACATGACGGAACATGCACATCAAGTGGGTCCCATTTGATGGGCAATCCACGTCAAAGGTGGGACCCACATGATGGATGATGGTCATTGAAGGTGGGCCCACATGATGAATGACCCATAATGAAGGTGGGCCCCACACAATGAATGGTCCACATCAAGGTGGGCCCACATAATGGACGGAGTGAGCTTCACATGATGGATGGCCCACATGAAAGTGTGGTCCCTCATAATGGACAGTTCAAATCAAGTGGGCCCCCCTAGTGGACAGTCCACATCCAAGGTCTCTCATGATGGATGACCCATATCCAAAGTGGGTTGTATGATGAATGATCCACATTGAAGGTGCAACCCACACGATGAATGGTGGATGTCAAAAGTGGGCCCCACATGATGGACAATCCACTTCAAAGGTAGGGCCCACACTATGGACACATCAAATGTGGAGTCCACGTGATGGGTGATGAGTAGTGGACATTGAGGGGCCCTACGTAAAGGACAATTGGGCCCCACATGATGGACAGTCCACCAAAACAACCATTTGGATTGCTCTTATATTAAAGTTGTTGTAATCTTTAAAAATGACGTCAACTATCCTTAAGAAAAGCTCTTATATGAAAGTTTTACCAAACATGCTTATTTTAAATAAGAGCTTTTTTAGAGATTTTACGAAACAAGCTTATTTAAAACAAGAGCTAGAACAAAAAAGGACTTATTGGAGTAGCTCTTATTGAATTAGAGTAGAGATGCCAAACGAGCCCTTGATACCCTGTCTCCTACTATCATGTGGACACCAACAGATCCACATACATAGCTATAGATCGCCCTTCTCCTAGTTCCAATTCTAAGGCTCCTAGCTAGAGCTCCCTTAGTAGTAGTCGTTCTCCTAATTATGGTGGTCGAGGCAGGGGTCGAGCTCATGATAGAGGCAATCGTGGTAACCGTACTTTTGGTGGTTGTGGTCGTGATGAGTCTTCTTTCACTCATTTCGGTGGTACTAATCATACAGTTAATCGATGTTGGGATATTGTTGGGCGACCTTCGTAGGCAGATGCTAGTATGACTGGTACAATGTCATCCAATTTCGAAAAGACTTGTTTAGTGCCTTAAGCATTATCTTACAACATGCCTGCTTCAGGCGATTCTGTCACTATATCCAAAGTGGCATGTGATGCTTTGATGCAGCATCATAATTGAGACGTGAGTTCTAATCAGTGTTTCAAATAGCGCTCGAAACGTAGTGGTAGTGTACACTATGTAGCATAGCATAGCCATGGCTAAATAGCATAAATCCCCTCTAGTGCAGCATACACTACAGGGGTCGTAGAGTACGCTACAGCTACGTAGCATGTAGCGTACGCTACAACATTTTTCTTCAAGTTTTTTTTTAGCTTTGTTAAAAATGGTGTAAAACTCACATCACAAAAAACTTATGTAAAATTAAAATCAAATCTTTCTTTCTTTACCTTCACTTAAAATGATGGTGATCCTTTGTTCAAGTTGATGTGAAACATCACATTTAAAACCTTTAAAAATAACTTAAAAGAAAAAGGGTTTTGAAAGAAGGTTTTCGAAAACCCCTCTTTGTATTGATGACATCTGTATTGTACTTAATACCCTTAACCTGTGGGATTTTTATTTCGTTTCCATACCTGCGAGTTGTTGATGTGATAATTATGTGATTTGGTTTATAACTTATATATTTGGATTGGCTTTTGATAAGTGCTAATTAATAACTTTTTGAACATGCTTATACTTGAAAAATGAATCATCTTTTAGGCATATATATGTGTGTGTGTGTGTGCGCGCGCGCGCTTTTTCTTACTATTTATCATGTTTCTCTTATTTTTAAATTAAAAATAAAAAGTAGTGTGTAGCTCATGCTACGCTAGTGACGCTACACTTTACAAAGGGTTGAACGCTATGCAACACGCTACCGCTATTTAAAACATTAGTTCTACTTCCACCGCTAGCTTAGCCCAGTTAAGTATTGCCCTCCATGTGTCCTCTTAATCTCCCTCCTAGGTCATTGACTCTAGGGCTAAATCTCACATGACTGGTAAGCTCTACTCTTATCAAACTTCTATTCAAGCTAGCTTTGTTACAATTGCAGATGGTAATCAATCCCACATATCTAGGACTGGGTTCATTACCCTATCTCACTCCATGCAATTATCTTCTATTCTGCATGTTCTTTCTTTTCCATTGAACCTATTATCCGTTAACTCTCTTACTAAGTCATTAAATTGCACTATAACATTCATCCCTTCTCATTGTATCTTTCAAGACCTCCAGATGAAGCAGATGATTGGTGGGGGTCGTGAATGGGGTTTACTTTCTCGATGATACTCATGCAAGCCCTATAAGCCTTTCGTCCTTAGATAGAGACTCTGTACCTACATGGCATTGTCATTTAGGACATCCATCTTCATCAAGACTTAAATTTATCTTTCCTTCTATTAATGTTCTTAAACCATTATGTTGTGATACTTTGAATTTTCTAAGCATCATAGAACTGTCTCCTCACAGCTCAACTAGACGGACCAAACCTTTTAAACTAGTTCATTCTGATGTTTGGGGTCCGGCACCTATTGATTCTACCTTTGGTTACAAATGCATCTTATGAAATTTAAACATGAAGTGTTTGACATATTCAAGGCCTTTTATAATGAAGTTGTCAACCAATTCCAATGTTCCATTAAAGTTCTTCGCTTTGACAATGGGGGCAAATATATATCAAAATTTTTCTTGAGTTTTTAGACTTCTTGCCCAAGGACTCCCCAACAAAATGGTGTTGCCAAAAGGAAGAATCGCCGTCTTCTTGAATTTACTCGTGCTCTCCTCCTTGGTATGAATGTTTTTTGAAATGTTTCTGGTATAATTCTTTACTTATTGCTACTTTCTGATTAATAGACTTCCATCTCTAATTCTACAAAATAAATCTTCTTTTGAAATCCTCCATTCTCATGACAAAGCATTTCCAAACCCCCCCCCCCAAAACACACACAAAAAAGTCTTTGAATGCACCTGTTTTGTTTACAAACTAGATGGTATGTAATGGCAAGATCAATCCTCAATTGGGAAACTGTATATTTCTAGGACATTCTCAATCTCGGAAGGGCTATAAATGCTATAATCCCCTTATTTGCAAGAAATATGTGTCAACGGATGTCACTTTCTTTGAAGATGTTCCCTACTTCTCACCTAAAGGGAATTCGTTACATGATCCTCTTGCAAGTCAGGGGGAGAATTTGTTAAATCACCCCATTCCTCTTCCAATTCCCTCACTTGATGAAGATTCTCATCCTCCTGAACCTCTCAAACCATTTCATGTGTACCAACGACAGAAGAAATCTCTCACAACTCAAACTCCCATCATACCACCTACTTCTCATAGAGATCCAGGTACGATTCTTCCATCTTCTAATGATCGTCCTATTGCTTTACATAAGTTTACTCATCATCCAAGTATGATTCTTCCATGTACTCGTGTATACTCTATTGTATACCATATCTTTATATCGATATATGTTAAGAGGGGTGTTGTAGAGAGAGATACACAACACAAAAACACTAACCTTTTTCCTCACTTTTTTCGTCTCTTCCTCACCTCTTCTTCCAATCATCACATTCTCTTACAACCTTCATCTACTCTCCTGCCTGATGCCCTAGGCCCCTCACAAAAAACCTTTAGGGGTGATGTTGATGAGATTGAAAACCAAGTGGAAAACAAGCAGGCCCAAAGCCAACCATACCACCTTCTTTCGAACCCCAAACAACCAAGGATAAATGAGGAATTCTCAATTGAAGCAGTCATAAGCTCTTGCCATGCCAACTTTGAACAAGAGATCCTTTTGCCTTCAATTGATGCATTCATCAACAACTTCATTAGTGATGATTGCCCATCCATAAAAGACCTCCTGGGGACAAAAGCACTCTAATAATGAGAAAAGCATTGCCCACCACTTTCCTCAACCTGCCCACCAAAGTTATGCCAAAATTTTGTAAACAGTCCCAATATGGCTGATCATTCTATAATCTAAGACCAACTCAACACCCTCTTTCAGAAAAAGAGAGAAACAATGCCCTCGCATGTATACATACATACATGTGTCTGTGTGTGTATCCACCCTGACATGAAACAAAGTGAACAGAGCCAAGAGATCAGATTTCACCACGTCCAACAAATTTTGTAAAATTCCAATGGGAAACCGTCTGGACCGGGGGCCCAGTCCTCCATGACAGTGGCCAACACTTCCTCCTAAAAAAGGCAGCTTCCATCTCCTCAGACTGAAGGCAGAAATCGAGCCAAACTAGACTCCTCGAACGATAGGCATGCAGGTGAATTCCCCCGCAAAGGCCCACGAAGTAACTCCGTAATACAACCACAAATTTCCTCCTTCCTAGATAAACAAGATTTAATTGGATCTTCTGCGGCCACTGGCAATCTAGTGGAAATATGCCAAATTGTAGTCACCCTCTTTGATCCACTTGTTCCTTGACAACTACCTCTTGTGATTTTTTTTTCCTATGCAATAGGTCCCCAAGGAGACCTCCAACTTCTGATTTCCCATCAGCAGCCTGAGCCGAAAGACTGCCCTGCTCATCTTCCAGATTCCTGAGAGCAACTAGGTCCTGCAGCTTCAATTTTTTAGAACCCATATCCCTTGGAAGCACTTGGTCCATTCCTTCAGTTTGCCTTTCAAGGGGGTCAGGAGAATTTTATCCAGTAAATGGTTCTCCTAGATCACACAAAAATAATGATTCTCCTAGAAGACAAGAGAATTTTATTCAATAACAGACACAAAGTTATATTCATTGAAGTTTATGTCTATTGCATTAGGCATGACCCACTCTATAATGTTACCAAGAGAGAGGAAAAGAACCAATGAATGCTTGATTCTTTGAACTATTATTATTTTGTGCCCCGAGAAACCAATGTTATGTTATATTTAACTTAGTTTATATGCATGATTCATTTATTCATTCATTAGCCTTATTAATGTGTGGAACATGTTTATTCATATGGGTTTAAGAGGGATTTCTCTGGTTTTCCTTAGACACTTGAGATTGGACACAACAGTCGATGGCCAAGGGAGAGTTGTTATCCATGGATCTCAGTGCCCTAGCCATGACCTTGCATACCCTGGGACAAATCTGCAACATCCAGCAATGGGTTATCTTATCTGAGGGGACTGACTTGGTGTCAAGAGGGATAGTCTCCACAATCGAGTACGGCTTGTGTCAATATGCGCCCTACCCACATGAGTGTGTGATTGTGCCATAGACACGGTACCTTGGCGGAACCTCTAGTCACTTAGATTAGTAAGATTAAAGGCAAAGATCTAGATTAGGAGACCCATTATGCCCAAACTAGAAGACTTGCAAATGCACTAGCTCCATGAAATCCCCTGAGCCTGAGAATGTATGGATGTAAAAGTCTTGATTAAACGTGCTTTGGTTTGCTTTACGAGGCTATCGTTTGGCTAATAAAAGTGATATGTTTTGGTGCATTCATCGGATCATCAAAGTCCATACAATTCAATAAGGGATTCACTTGATTTGCCCAAGACATGATTAGTGAGCTAATCTTATGGTTTGGGCCGTCCATCAGGTGTTTTAATGGTTGGCCAGCACCTCTAATGTTTTCAATTGCTTATTCATGAGTTTCCAACCGTTCATTTTCAGTTTTAACCAGTTGATTTGTTTTAAACCATATTTGATGGGCATCCAATGACTAACATCTGTTGATCTAGTCCTTTAATCGACATGGAAATTGGCCAAGGTGGCGACCACGAATAGCGGAGAGATTTCGATGGTTAGGGTGCATGGTATAAATTAACCGACATCAAAATTGGCCAAGGATGGTGACCACAAATAAGTGGGGAGATTTTGATGGTTAGGGTGCATGGTATAATCACTTAAACAAACTTCCTTTACAATAAGGTACAACAAAGTCCGTAGGGTGGTGGAGCACCATAAGTAGTGCACCTCATGAAACCCCCAGAGTTCCTCCTTATAAATAGCTCATAACTCAAGGGGAGAGTGAAAACTAGATAAGAAAGAGCTTGAATGCCCAAGCCCCCTTTAGGCGCATGTATAAGAGAGAGAAGATGGGATACACCCATCCATGTCACACGCGCATACACCATAGTCATGCGGGGTCCACTTTGTGGACAGCTTAGGTCAGCCCTTGGCCCCTTACTAGAGGTTTGATGGTGGTTCTCCTCCTCTCCTACATTTGAGACCATGGTGGGCCGTAAAGGTAACAGTGGCAACCGTTACACGTAACGGGGTCGTAAAGGCCATAACGGCCATTACAGAAAAGATGACCCATAAAGGCCATTACAGCCCCCATAAAGGCCTGTTAGTTACAGCCCCCATAACGGCCGTTACACCCTGTATCGTAAAGGTAACAGTGGTGGCCGATACGGCGACCGTTACCATTACGGAATACCTTGTTTGAGATGGATCAAAAAGAAACTTCCTACAATGGAAGATCAGCAGCGGAAAAAACAAACCAACTTCCACTTTTAGTTATGAGATTGCAGTTACGTGTTCAAACTAACATATGGAATTTTTCAAATTCGTTTTATTCTTATGTGTTTCAAAAAATCTAACAATAACTTGGGCCTCTCTGTATGTGTGCCAATGCGATAGGATATCCGCACCCTTTTCCATTCAGGTAGAAGACAAAATGCAACAGATGGTATGATCTTATACATCCTAGGTCTCCTCATTCCCCCTCCAAAAAAAAGTATCTTTTTAAACATGTTTTGTCTTCAGCACCAGACATGTAGAGAAACCAGATATCCTAGTTTTCTAGATCAAAACCTTTATGTATTAGAAATTCCAAACAAGTCAGGAGTCTCCCTCTGTTGCAAACAGACCCTAAACAAGTGGAAAGAACAGTAATTTCAATTATTAATGTCAGCACAATCTCCATTGCTTGTGAGCCAACAGACCAAGAACAAATATTGAAGGGAATGAAAAACATCAAGCAATTTCGAAAAAAACAACCATAAACAAATAGGAAAAAACAACAAACTAAAATTGTTTCAGCAGTTGAATCCCATTCAAAAATAATATTTAGATCAAGAGAACCAAACAGAGAACCAATGGTGCATCAACAGTCACTACCCCCAGGGTTCGGAATATATGCGTGACCTATAGTGAACCATTAGAACCTAGCAGTCTTTCAAGCATAACAATACATCAAATCTAATCTTGTTTCTCAAAACTCACAGTTGCATGTGTTCTATAAATATTTCCAAATCATCCATCTAGATAAGTAGTACCTGTGGATCCCCTTGCACTTTGCAGAACTGCAAAAAGTTGTTTCCTTCCTTCCCTAGTGAATGCAGACCTACTTTTCATATCTCCACTTGCTATGTTCTGTAACAGGACCATGCTTCTTAAGGCATTAACAGGTAGTAAATCAATTATAGAATAATTATTTTCATACTGCTGCATACTTAACTGCAAACAGCAATGCTGCTAGATTTAGCTTTGGATGAACAACTAAAGATTTGATTCGAGGTAGAGGAAAAACAGCTTCCCCATCCTGTAGAGTCAATATTCGGGTGACATCGATAGATTCAATTGCTGCAGAATCAAATACAAGGGAAAAAGAGAGAGAGAGAGAGAGATGAGTGTTAGTAATCAAACTTCTTACATGATCTTGGCCTACGGAATAGGTCATATCATCGACCATGACTATCATTAACCTGACTGTAGCCTTAGCCCATAGGTACTCTGAAGTTTCAACATGAAAACTAGGAATCTCTAAAATTGAAAGCATAGAAAGAATAGAAGCTGGTAAGGCAAAAGCCCCAAGTTTATCTCTTATAAAAAAGTCCAAGTGTTTTTTCCCAGAAAAGGGAGCACATATTTGCAATACAACACAGTCAGAAAATTCAATAAGTTGAAAAAAAATAAAAAATAAAAAAACATCTAGTAAGAGTTATGAGTTTCCGAATAAAGAAATTTCCTCTTTATGCTTTTACATTTTTATCCAAAATGATAAGTTATAGTAAGATTGGTTTCAACAAAAGAGTTTTAGTAAATGTTAACCTTTCAGCATAACAAACAAATTAAAGAATGATTTTTCTTTTAAAATTCATAACAAGAAATGAAAATGAAAAAAAAAAAAAAAAAAAAGATATGCAATACCACCTGTATTCAGTTCTATATTTTACAATACTTTTCTATGATTAGTTCTTTTTTCTTTTTCTTTTCTTTCTTTCTTTCTTTTTTTCTGAAAGGCTCTTTAATAAGAAAATTGAACACAGAGACACAAGCTGACACATAAAGTAAGCAAATCAACGGCTATGAATTGTGAATTGTACAAGTTACAGATTAGATAGTAGTTACAAGAAGATAATCGCAATGCGTTGTACATGTGGCAGGCTGAATGATCAGTCAGGTCTGTCCATCTATTTGGCAAGGCTTAGTTTTCAAAAACTTATATCTATCAATCCTATCCACCACTTTTCTTTGACCATTAACGATTTTCATTTTCGAACATAGCTTTAGTAGCTAACAATCAAATAATACTGATGTCAAATAGGTGTAATTTTTTATACGTATGATATCCATAGTAGGGCCCAACATATGGATGGACCCAATTGGTGGAAAAACAAGCCACCTGAACCAACAATTGATGCCTTTACTTGCACCCTATTGTATCCCCCACCCTGTTGTCTTGCTAACTTCCTAAAGACATTACAAACCAACCGGAATCCTCTACACAAGGTAATATAGCCTAGGGTAATAGCATTCAACCTTTGTTTGGCCAACTGTATTATGCATGTGAAATCCACTCCGTCCATCAGGTTTAACCATCTTTTTTAGCTCTTAGATCCCAAACTCAGCTCAATATAACACTTGGGTGGGCCAAATCACAAGGAACAATGGGAATGGGGAGGCATACAATAAAAATTTCCAGATGTTATGTGAAGCCTTACTTTTGGATGAATTTAATTTTTGGGATGTACGGTGAAAACAAGGAGCCACACCAGATGGGTGGGGGGTGGATGTTAAAACAAAAACAAAAAAAACAAAAAAAAAAAAAAAAAAAAAAAAACAACATTATGGACCCCATAGAGCTTAGGTGTCGTTGTATAGGAATCTATTTGGTCTCTCTCCGTAAAACTAAAACTAAAAAGAGAAAAATGAGAAAAAAATAAGAAAAATAAAAATGGAGAGAGCAGGTGTTAATATGTCCAAAAGCCCCATGTTTTCTTAGTCAATTTATAGATCCTTCTTCTTATTCACTATGGACAAACACTTCTTTTTCTTTGATGAACTAATAAAAGAAACCCCAATTTATTGCTTCCTCCTTTCTAGTCTGCAGCAGTAACCACCAAAAGTTCACAGTGGTTAAAGTCAACAGAATTTCATATTAGATCTACATTTATTATTTTTTTTTTTTTCTGTTAAGTTGTAGGATTTCAAGAATATAAGTATGATAGTAGAACTTATTTCCCTAAACAATTCGAAACATTCGAGGATATCAAGGAAGAGGGTTTTGGCACTTGGGGAGGCAAGCATGCCCCAAGAAGCCTTAATCAGCCCCTGTTCACATCAAACACTAAACAGAACCCTTAACCAGGCCCAAACAACCAAAATGCAGACCTCATTGATCCTCAAAGCCCTAAAACTTACAATTCCTAACTCAGTTACCTAAAACCCTATCCCCAATCCCATCAAAAATCATCTCCATTCATTGTTTACAACACAAATCTAAACCCTAATAGATATAGGAACCCTACACTCTATTGTAAACCTACAATTCCTGTCTTAGTTACCTAAAACCCTGACCTTAATACCATCAGAAATCAACTTCATGAGTTTGTTACAACACAAAACTAAACCCTAATTGATATATGAACCCTACAGGGCGACACTCAATTGTAAACCTACTCCAATTCAATGCTCTATTTCTGAACCTTATTTCATACCCCAGAATGCTAGATTTCTCAACTTCCTGCAAACTATGACGTGTTGACATACCTAAACCTAGACCCAAAATTATAACAGCAGCCCATATGACCCAAATCTTCAACATGACCAACAGAACCCCTCCAACAGTCATCTAATAGTAACACCTTCATCCTGATCTTTACCCAGTCCAAAACAGTATCTGCTGCCAATTACAGTCCAAAAAAACAGGCCACAATCATTTGTAGCCTCTACACCTCCCTATAATCTAACATGGTCAGCAAATCTGAACCCTACTCTTTGCACAGTCCCTTAAATTAACCTCCAAACAGCCCCAGCACCATCCCTTTAGACCCAAACCCAGCCAATACCCTATCTCCAAAACCTGCCAACTTGATTCAATAACAATCCCTAAACAAAACCTAAAGCTTCATTAACTATCCAAAAAACAGTCCAAACAAACCTATCAGCTTTCGGCCATAACCGAACTCTTAGGGTGACCCAAATCTGTCCCCAAACCTGTCCACAAATGTTTCCCAAAACCTGTCTAATTTCAGCCCTCAAACGATCCTCAGAGATCAATCCCACATTTCTGCTCTAAATCTGTCCCCATAACTGGTACTAAAACCTGCCCTCTTCATTTATTGAGTGATGACTACAAGAAGCGGTCACTCATATGCTTCCTACAATGATTCCTATTCACATTCCACCTTTTATTACCAAAATCCCTTATCCATATTCCACTTCTAACTACCACAACCCATCCACGCTACACCTCCTTACAATGACAGTCTGCACCAACAACTACTTTATTCTGAGATGCTGCCTCGTAGTAAGAAGTCTCATGACGTAGCAAATAGTGGGATGACGAACAGTGAGGAGAAGGCAGAAGTGTTGCATAAATTTTTTTTTTTTTTTTTTAAAACTCTGCGATAGAAATACAAGTGATAGAAATACAAACAACATGATAAAATGCAATTAAAAGCTACAAAACATGCACTCAACAAAAATGGGAGCAAAGCAGACCCCCAGCCTACATGATTGACAGATCAGGCCTTCTGATCTGTCCAGGGCCTGATCAATGGTTTTGATCACTTTTTGGGCCCATGGTTGCACACATATGGCCCAAAATAGTGTCTACAGCATTTGGTGGGGCCCACATGTGTAGTCCAAGTCCAACTCCAAGTCCAACTCCAAGTCCTAGGCTTTACAGCCCAACTGGTTTTAGTATAAAAGCCCTTTTTTCCTGTTTTATTGCTTAATCTAATAGTGCGGCAAGTAGTTAGTTTCTCTTTTTTTTACTAAGAAAATAGCAACAATCATAAGGGTTTAATTTCTTTTTATTTACTAGGAAAATAGCAACAATCCTAAGGGTTTAGCTTCTCTTTATTTACTAAGAAAATAGCAACAATCATAAGGGTCCGGCTTCTTCCAAACAGTAATATAGACTATAAACAGAGTCATGCTGTATGGATGAGTTAAGATTGTTTAGTTCCAGAGAATGCTTCTCTAGACATGAGACTACCCAGTTATACTGGGTGAGACTATTTCTTCTTCTTGTGGTGGGACTCCACAAAAATATCTTCCTTCTGTTTCACTTTATTCATTTTCCAACTCTTTGATTCCTTGCTGCTACTTTGCTCCCATGTCAAGCTGATTGGATTCAAAGAAGGTGCCTTTAATCTATTAAAGCTACTGGACTCTGGAAACTGAAAAGGTATGTTCACTGTGGAGTCTGCACTAATCTTGGATTGGAATCAAAGTTAGACCATTGTTTAGCTCCAATCCCCCATCATCGAACTTCATATGTCCATGTTTCTAAAATCATCAAACAAGTCGTTAGATAGAGAAAGTAGAAGTAGAACATAATGCAAGAGCTGGAAAAAGAATGAAATGGGGGAACCTATATAGAGATTATCCAATGATATAAGAGAAACCAAACTTAATATAATAACTGGAAAAAACGTAGCAGCAGATGCTCAGAACTAAAGAATCATTTTCTTTTCACAATTAACAGAAATTTTGTTAATAGGAGAAAAGATTGCATCAAGAAAGAGGGAAAGAGTTCCCAATAACACAAGGCCGGGCAATAAAACTTCTGGCCAGAGCATAAGCTATGTTTGTAAAATAAAAATAAGCAAAATATAAGACAACAATATGCACGTAACTGCAAGAAAGTTCAGCACAATTCAACTCATCATAATCATTTTTCTTAACGGAAAAATGTGAATTAGACCAAAGAAGCTGACAGAATTTTCTGAAAGGGAAAAGGAGAGCGAACAAACCAGCAGGCTCAAAAAAGGTTGCTTGCATAGGCTGCCTATTTGGATTAACAGACACGCGTGTTTTCCACACTTGGAGAGTCCCATCCTTAGAAAGAGTGACAAGAACCCGCAGCATGGAGATCCACGCAATAGATATTATTGAATGGGAACCTACCTGTGTACTGAACTTGCAATACAAGTAAACTGTCAGAATAGGCATAGTTGCAGGAACATTAGATAAAACAACCAAAGAGAATTTGTAACACAGCAATTATGGCAGATTAAGCGTGACCACTTGAATTCCATTAGGTGTCATTTGGCACCTTCTATTTGGTGTATTCGAAGGTAATTTGGTGTAAATGCACCCTTTTAGTGGGTTTGGAGCTGCATAATCAGAGGTAAATGTTGTTAATGTTGCTTAGAGATTGGGTGCTTTATTTTTTGGGTTTCCTTGTGGGTTTCCCAGGTTCGGGCCTGGTTATTGTATTTTTTTTTTTTTTTTTTTGTTGTGGTTTTTGGTTTTTGTTGGTTTTGTTTTCTGCTCTTTTAGTTTCTCTCTATTTTCTTTTTCTTTTTGGCTCTACCTAATAAATTGATTCATCTTTCAAAAAAAAAAAAGTAATCGGAGGTAAATGGAATCGGCGGTAAATGAAAAGGTTCCTTTTTGGTGTGTTTTGAAATCCCTTTGTTTTGCTGTATAATTGGTGTGAAATGCCTTCTCCCTTTTTAAAGGCAGGAGAGTTGCTACTAATATGCCGTACACATGGCACACTGATGATACCTTGAAACAATCCAATTAACGGCTGCGTCACTAAAATCACACCAATAGAATGATCCAAACTGTCCAAACGTTGGCCATCTAAATGGACAGATAAAAAACGCTGGCGAGTCACTCGTTTGTGATCCTTACATTTGTCGCCCACCCAAGGCTCGGAGTTTCCTCATTTTTTACCCAAGTATTCTCCATCAAATATCACGTATGTACACTGATTTGGGACACTAATTTGGGATATTAAAGCTGATTTAGTTAATCAAATTCAGGTTCCTGTGAATGTACTAAAGAATTCCAATACATTCCAATTATAGGCATCCAAACACAATTTTTGGATTCCAGTGCATTCTAGTTACAAGCTACCAAACACAATTGATGATTCCAATTCACATTGATTCCATGGTAATTGTGATTTGGGTTCCAATTCATTCCAAATACAAGTGCCCAAACGAGCCCTTAGGATTAAGCCCATGAGATTATCAATTCCTTCGAGATCTCAGCCACTTAACTAATGCAGTTAAGCTTATTTCTAAAGGCTCTATTCTTCTTCCCTCCACAACAAACACAAACAACATGAAGAACAAGGCACCAAAGAATCATTAGCTCAAAAACATAAGATGAACCTTCTTTAATTATAAAAAGAGATTGCAAGATACGTTCAGCATATAATCATATATAGCATGCAACCATTCCTGATAAAGGAAAAGGTAAAAGCCAACCACCGATAAGAATAAACGCATGAAACTTACATTCCTATCATATTTGGTCTCTCCGTTGACACATCCCATGCCAAAAGTGTACCCCGTCTATCACCAACAAAAATCCACTCCAAGGTTGGATGAAAAGAAAAGGCACTAGCACCAATGAGCTTAATGGTATTATCAACTACACAGAAAAACCAAAATGAAAATATGATAGCAAAAAAACGACTTCTTCACAAAAACAAACGCAGACAATTAAAACAGGAAACTTTAAAAAAATTAAAACTAAGCTGAAATTAGAAATTACTATTCTCATCTTACGTTGTAATGTATAATGAACAGCGTATGTCTGAATGTTGTAAGCTCGAATCAGACCATCAGCATAAGCTATATACTGAAACCAAAGAAAATAGTTATTACAAGTCTCTACTGACAAAAAGAACACACATACCTAAATAACAGATGTAGGCATTTAGAAGCCAGTCAAAGAAATGAAGGCGCGTTGAGCAACACTATGCAGATTTTCTTTTAATGATGCACAATTATGTATGTTACCAGGACAGGTAGACGTGGATGGCAAGCAATGTTGACAACAGGTTTTTTAAGATCTGTCTTTATCTTTGTTGGTGCCCGGCCCCCTTCAACAGTTCCAACAACTTCATGTGGTACAAAAAGAACATGATTTAGAAACACAAATACTGGGATAATTGATCTAAAATAACACTATAAATAGTGAGTATAAGGGGAAAAAAAGAACCTGTCACACTCATCCGCCTATGAAAACCAAAGAATACAACAGGTTGGAGTGGAGTCAGTGCAAGATGGACTTCTGTATCAGAAGAGATTTGTTCTGTCCTCTTTTCAGGTGAATGTAACACAGAAGTCTGCTCCGTGTCGAAATCACAGGACCGGATTGTACAATCCTACAACATAAATGGAATAAATTATGAATCATTTACCAAAGAAAGTATAATGTGTCTATTTACTCACTAATCACTAATAAAAAATAAAATAAAAACACTAGTTGATAGTACAAGAAAAAAGAAGAGATGAGACTGAATAAGTAATAAGGCTCTGTTACAACCAAATGGCATCCAAAATTAATTGAAAATGGAACACCGGAAGTCATCGCCATTTCAAGGGGGAAAAGGAAGTAAAAATGTCAGAATGGACAAAGGGAACAGAAATTAGATAACACAATCTATCACCAACATCTACACCGATACTGAGCAGAAAAGTATTGAAAACACGAGCACTGGCCAATAGGGCAAATTAAAGGAAAAGAAAATATATTCATTCCCCACAAAATTAATCTTCACTTAGAATTAACAAATCTTTGCCAGGATCTATCAGCCAATGCCCATTATGCAAAGAAAAAAAAAATAATTGTTATCCGTTGAACAGAAGGCACAATACTGCAGATAGGCTTGCTAATCGCAAGGTGATAACTCATAAGCTAACACTTCTATCACTTTCTTCCTCTTTTTGGCTACATTGTCCCTTTCTATGCCTCATAGAAGATTTATACTTCTTCTATTTCAATCTAGTAATAGGAAGATAAAATATTGATAAAGATATCAATCAACATAAATCTTCTATGCTGGGGCAAAGGAGAATCTAGAAAGCTACCATAAACATAGCTGTAAAAGCTAATGCAAAAACTGTATCAGATATTGAATATCATAAAAAACATAATTAGCCCATTTCATCTTGAAAGGAATGCATTAAACACACATTAATGATTCATCGAAAACAATTACAAGTACAAGGTGCAAACATCTGAAAAACATGTGCAAAAGATCTACCAAAGCTCTAGACTTAAGTTGAAGATCTGCATTCCAAAACACTTCATAGATATTGTGCAAGTTCAAACCAAAAAAAAAAAAGCAGAATAAAGCCAGTATTACTATGACTCCCATAGCACATCCTAGATGACCCAGATACAAAATGTGGCACAAACAACCTACCTCAAGAACTGCAATCACAGCATGCCCACTGGTAGGGCTGTATGCCATACGCACAGCTGAGGCACCAATGTCAATTGAAGCAATCTTGCTTCCAGTCAGAGCATCAAATTCTGCATGGTTGAGATTAAACTACATCAGATGCATATCAAATACCCAACACACTAATCAGAAGGCAAGGAGTGGAATGCATATGTCAGAACAGAAACAATTATGAATAAACATCTGTAACACTGCATGATATAAGATTAAAGACAGTTAAAACCACATAAGTATATCGCTCAATAATCACTAAACATAATTTCAAAATCTGCACTTCCACTTTCTGTCCACATAAATTTATACAATATGAAAAAAAAAAAAAAAAAAAGACTTAAGTCTTCAGATGACTATCCTTCCAGAACTTTGATATTTCATATTGGAGTATCAGATCACCTAACAGAAACAATAGTACAAAATTTTAAAGAGGTCTACATCAATGTAAACCATCCGCTGACGGTATGAATCCATAAAAGAACATACCAAGGCATATTTATAGCTGCACAGAGCATGAGAAGAAGCAGCAGGGGATTTGGGTGCGGGAGAGGGGGAATGTCTATCCATCTTAATAACTAATTAACTACAAATAGCTGAGAAGCGGGGGCAGAAATGCAAGTCCAAACAGTGATCCAAGTGGTAGCAGGACCTGGTTACAACTTATGAGGTTCATGCAACTATGCTTGAGTAGACACATCCAGTTAACAACATCATAGGATGTGGATCAAAGCAACACGCTTCAACCATTCAAGCAGGAGGCATGTCAAATCTCTTGACCAAACACATAACAATGACGCTGGACTCATCGAATAAGAAACCTACAAGTCTAAGGATGAGATGAGTGGCAAGACGATAAAGAATAGAATTAAAAATGAATGCATTTGAGGACACCTGGGAGTTGCTCCAATAGGTAATAAGATGAGCAACAGTAGACTTAGACGGTTTGGCAATGTGCAATAGAGACCAAGAATTTCACCCTTTATGAGTGAGTTGGTTCAGGTTGAAGGCTCTAAAAGGGCAAGGGGAAGGCCCAAAAGGACGCGAGGGAGATACTAACAAAAGCCTTGATGACCTATGGTTTAAACAAGGATATGGTGCTTCGTAGAGAGGAATGATGGAACAGGGTTGGTTAGCTGACCCCAAGTAGTTGGGAGAAGGTTTAGATGATGATGACAATGATGGTGACTTTTTCTTGATGGGTAATGAAGAATTTTACTATGAAAGGTGAGAGGAGAAACAACAAGACTGATGATGAGGATCACCAGCACAATACGAAACCAGCCTCCAACTATCACAAGAGACTCTGCAGAAAAGTTACTGAAAACAGTAGAGGATTTAGCCCATTCAAATAGGCACCCCTTGGCTTTTAAAAAGACCTTATAGGACATGCTCAACTTGGCACAGAAACTCCTATTATAACTCTCAAATCAAGCAAATACCAGCAACAAGATCATCCTTTTCCCTCCCATGACCCCGGAGAAAATCACAATAAGGGAGACAGGTTGCAATCCATAATGGTCATTTCACCCTGTAACTTTTTTTCTTCAAAATATCTGAAAAAAATATGGGAAAATCCCAAATATGAACTCCTTTTGGGGGCAAAATATTAGAAAAATCCCAATCCGCCTCCCTTATTGGGACCGTTGTGCCCACCGAACAGCACACCTTGCTACCTGGTATTGTACGATATTTCCCAAAATATCGTAATGTATTGACGAAATATCAATGCATTGTGATATTTTATAAATATCCCCATTATATATTACAATGTATTATCGATACGCTCGATACGTATCAATACCTCATCAGCGTCAGCCCCCTTTTCGAAAATTTTGAAATTTCAGCAATCCCCAAAAGTCAGTATTTTTCTGAAACTTCTTGCTTCTATTACCTTCCTAAGGGGATTTTCACCACTCCTGCTCCTGTTCGATTGTTTGGAGAGGAAAGGGAATTTGGGCGCAGAAATTGAGATCGAAAAGAATACATTACCGAAATCCAAATCGGTGAGTTTTCATTAATTTGAATAGTGTTTTCCTGTTTAGATTGCTTGGAATCAATGGAATGAAATTCATAATCCATAATGTTGCATGTTTTGCATGCTTCATGGATTTCAACTTCTGATTTTCGAATTTGGCAAAAATTAGGGGAATTGGGGAAAATCCGAAATTTCACTCATTTCACCCATTAACTTGCAATTAGAGTATGGGGAAATCACAATAAGGTACGTAGATGTACAGATTGACAGAACTTTTCTGGAAATTAAAAATAATAATTAAAAGTATAAAAAAAGTATTCAAAAATATTTAAAAAATAGATTGGCCAAATGTTATTTAGGCCTAATATTTATGTATTTATGAGTGTATGCTGATCTTAACATCAGCCACACTCCGATTCTCGAATTTGTTAAAAAATGTGGGAAATTGGAGAATTTTGAAATTCCCCCATTTCACCCATTTACCTTGCAATTAGAGTGAAAAAATCACATTAGAGTGCTTGGAGGTTGATCTACAGATTGACAAACAGTTGCTTGGAGGTTAATCCATAGATTGACAAAACTTTTTGGAATTTCTGAAAAAGAAATTTGCTTTTATTTAAAAAATTTCAAAAAAAAAAATTGAAAGATAAAATTATCAAAAATTATTTAAAAATATTTTTTTTAAAATAGATTAATCAAATGTTATTTAGGCCTAATGTTTATGTGTTTAGTACATTGAATGTGCTAATAAATGTTATGTATTATAGAAATATTCGTGGCTTTTTTATTATTCCAATTTTAGTTTAAAAATAATTAAAAATTGTGAAATTATTCGATATGATATTACTTGTTGTTCTAATATTCTTTTTGTCTAGGGCCTGTTTGGATTGCGAATTACATCAGCAACATATTTTAAAAGTGCCGACATTATGGTTTTACAATGTCTGTTTAAATCTTTGTTATGGTATTTCCATCTGGATGTTGGTTTGTAGTTTAGTCCTTGTTATGGTATTTCCATCAGTAACATATTGTAAAAGTGCCAACATTATGATTTTACAATGTTTGTTTAAATCTTTGTTATGGTATTTCCATCTGGATGTTGGTTTGTAGTTTAGTCCTGTTGTCCCTTGTATTTCTCTCTTCTCCATCCTCTAAATCAAATCAATGGTGGGCCATTAACACCGATTCACCTAAAAGAGGTGCTTGTAGAAACACTCGACTGTGAAATTCCCAAAAGCTTCCCATTTCCAAATTCTTTTATCCCTCCCATTGGTCGGAATAAAGCTCCCGCCAAAATAAGGAGAAAGTAGGCAACTGTCACCCCCATTGCGCAATATGGGATGAATCGGACCGTGATGAATGATATTGGATGTACCCCCATCTTGCTTGCCCTAGACATTATCATAATTAACAAAGAAAGATTGGTTTTGAATCTCCCTCTAACCTTGAAATGGCTTTTCGATGGCAGCTCCACTAAGGCAAGGCCTCCTTCCCAAAGCTCCCCAACCATGGTATTCAAAATCAGTAACGGTCATAACCGTTATGCATTACGGGGACCGAAATGGTCGTTATAGAAAAAATGAGCCGTATCAAATTGTAATGGACCCCATAACAGTCCTATAACGATCCAAAAAACAATTTTTCATAAAAAAGGGGATCGTAATGGTAATGGCAGTAGCCGTTACGGCCACCATTACCGTTATGGAACACCTTGTCTCCAATTGTCTAAGAGTTTCCTACAATTCCTCCTTGATGGCTAGACCAAATAAAATTGTCTTCTAACTAAACCAGTTAAGAGTCCTCCACAAGCATGAAACCAAAGTTCAATTATCTCACTTCAAAATTTCCCAATCTTTTTAGCCCGTGAAATTTGATCCCCTGATCCTCACTAGATCCATGTCTCTTCTTGCATTATTGATAGCGGCGTCAACAGGCCAGGTTAGGGCCGGGCCAAGTTGTGTCCAAGCCCCGCCTGCATTGTTCAACCTAAAGCTCAAACTCGGCCAGGGCACGTGACAGGCCAAAATAGTCCAGCTCAAGACTAGCCTGGAGTGATTATATAGGGCCCGGCCAAAGTCCAAGAGAAATTTTGTAAAATAAGCAAACATTTTGGTGGGCCCACACCTACCTCTAGCACATTTCGCTTATGATATCCAACCGTTCATTTGGTGGAAGCCAACTTGCTGCAATGGCCAAGGATGTCGTTGCGATGGTGGTAAAGGCATGGTCGGTTGGAGAGTAGAGAGAGAGATATGTGGACTGGGTTGGACATGAGATAGAGAGACAACAAGATGGGAACATGGCTTGGAGGTCAAAGAGAGAGATGAAGGTGGGATGGTGAAAGGAAGAACTTTATTTTAGGCAGTTCTTTTAACAAGAAAGCCCAATCATCGGGGATGCCAGATCAAGTGGGCCCCACTATGGTGTTTATGTGAAATCCACCCCAACGACCAGGTGTGTCACTCCATGCTAGGCCTAGGGCCCAAAAATCAGCTTTGTCCCTGTTTCAAGTGCACTACACGATTGGAAAATGTGTACAGGGCAACACTCACCCTCCAAACTGTTTCCCTTCGTGCGACGCACCTGTATCATGGATGGGCCTGATGTTTGGGCACAAGACCTAAGTTTTGGTGTGCTATTTAATGGTTGGAGTAGATTTTATATAGTCATCACGGCGGACCCTGTAAATATCAAGGGTGGACATCTCTCCCCTAATTGTTTCCCTTAGTGTGGCCCACCTGAATCATAGGTCGGCCTGATCTTTTTTCCATGGACATAACATAGTATTACACATCTAATGGTTTGAATGGATTTTACCTACCGTACTACAATGGGCCCCATAAAAAATCAAGGGAGAGTGTACCTCTCCAAACTCCCAACTGTTAAAAGCTTTCCAGAAGAAAAAAAAAAATAGCAAAGGCAAGCCCTTAATTTTTTATGGGGCCCACCGTGATGTGTATGTAAGATCTACTCCAACCACTTTAAGTATAATCCCACGTTAGGCCAAGGATGAAAAAATCAGACTATCCTATGATTCAAGTGGGCCACACCAAAGGAAACAACTGCAAGAGAAATGACCGCCCTTGATTCTTACAAGGACCACCATGATGATTATATAAAATCCACTCTAACCATTAGATGCCACCTCAATATTTAGGCATAAGGCCCAAAAATCATGGCCATCTATGGTTTAGGTGGGCCACAATAAGGGAAACAATTTACAGGATGAGCATTGTCCTATATACTGTTTCAAATCATGTGGCCCACTTGAATTACTGATGGGGCTGATTTTTGGGCCATGACCGTAAATGGTGTGGGGGGGTGAGCAGTTTTGATGCTATAGCTATCTCTAACCATAGCCCCCTTATGATACCTGCCAGTGCCAGAACTCTCTGAGGCGACCTTAGCCAAGGGTCCTGACCCCCAATTATAAGGGTACGGTACCACTCCAACCTTCACCAATAATCAACGACCATCCTTTCCCATTCCCAAGTGTGCGCCATCACGTGTGCTCCACTAGGTGGTTCCAGATAGCTAGCCATTTAAGGCAGCTAATATCGATAAATCAGAAGGTCCGATACTAATTCAGATTTTAAGGTCTTCCTTTGACCAAACAGTTTAAGGACATATTTAGGTCCTAGGCCTAACATGGTGTGGCACACCTTATAATTAGATTTCACATCAACACCAAGGTGGAGCCCACCCAAGCCACGACCTACTTTCCCAAAAATGATATGAAAATACCTCCTCAAGACACCCACCATCTATGATGTGCAAACGAAATAACTCTCCTCAAGGCGCGCATCATTTCATTTCTAAGGGACCTACCGTGATTGGTATGTTAGATCCACCACGACCATTAGATGTGTAATCATACACTATGCATATGGACAAAAACTCGAGATGACTCGTGATTCAGGTGGGCCACACCAAGGAAAACAGTTAGGATAGAAAAGTCCACCTTTGATATTTACAGGGGGCCCCATGATCATAATATAAAACCCACTCCAACCATTAGATACCACACCAAAACTTACGCCCGGTACCCAAACATCAAGCCCATCCATTATTGAAGTGGGCCACATGAAGGGAAGCACTTTAGAGGGTGAGTGTTGCCTTGTACATTGTTTCCAATTGTGTAGTCCATATGAAACACGGACAAGGCGGGTCAGACCCAAAAGCCTGACGGGCTAACCTGGTCCATTGACACCCCTAGTTATTGATGTTCCCATCCAACTAGCATGGCAATGAAGCATTGTTGAGGACACGCACAAGTCCAAAGAGCTGGGTGAAGGATTCATGTTGTAACCAACCTCTTGATGTGGAAAGATGAAACTGCCCCCTACTAAAGTAATATTTCGACTAACCAATTAGAATCCTCCACAAGCATAGAACCAAAGTTAATTTATTATCATTTCCAAATTTCGTTGCTTTTTCGGCCCACAAAACTCGAACCCCTGATTCAAGTGGGCCACACCAAGGAAAACAGTTGAGAAAGAGAGGTCTACCCTTGATATTTATAGGGCCCCCATGATCATAATATAAAGCCCACTCCAACCATTAGATACCACACCAAAACTTACGCCTGGTGCCCAAAAATCAAGCCCATCCATTATTCAGGTGGGCCACATGAAGGGAAGCAGTTTACAGGGTGAGTATGCCCTGTACATTGTTTCCAATTGTGTAGTCCATATGAAACACGGACAAGGCTGATTTTTGGGCCCTAGGCCTACCATGGGGTGGCACGCCTGATGGTCGGGTGAATTTCACATAAACACCATGGGGGGTCCCACCCTAGCTGGCTACCCTTTTGCTAATGTGAAATAATTTCCCTCCTCTATCACACATTTTGAAATTTCAAATTCCAGCGGGCCAAGTAGGGCCGATGGACTTTCGGACGTCTTAGTCCAAGCCCGGCCGATTTAAAAACAAGCCTAAGCCTAGCCCTCAAGGCCAGATACTCTAGCCCAAGCCCGACCTAAGGGGTCGTTTCGATGGGAGTAAATGGAGGTAAATGGGTGAAATTGGGAGTAAATGAGGGTAAATGGGATTTTGGGTGTGTTTGGATGGAAGTAAATGGAGGTAAATGGGAGTAAATGTGCATGTAAATGAAATCCTCTCCACGAGAGAGGATTTGGAAGTAAATGGGGTGAAATGCCTTTTTGAGCTCCCTTGTAGAGTCGCACGAGTAAACAAATGTGTAACTGTGCACATGTCCGCATACATGTCACGCTAATGATACTCCCCAACAATCCAAATATCGGCTACATCACTAAAATCACACCAAAAGAATGATCCAAACCATCCAAAGGATGGCCATCTAAATGGACGGTTAAAAAATGTTCGCAAGTTGGTTGTTTGTGATCCTTATGTTCGTGGCCTACCTGAAGCTCGAAATTTCCTCATTTTTTGCTGAAGTATACATTTCAATGAGCTTATTACAATCATTCTATTAAATATCGCATATATACACTAGGTTAGGGTATTAAAGCTGATTTAGTATATAACATACATGCTTGTGAATATATTGAAAAATTCACATGAATTCTAACTCCTCCCATTTAATCCCATCTAAATGGAATTTTCTAAATTTACTCCCATCCAAACGGAATTTTCTAAGTTCCAAATCCATTTCCCATTTACTTCCATTTACAAGCTCCCAAACGAGCCCTAAGGTGGGTCAGGCCCAAAAGCCTAACGGGTTAACCTGGCCCATTGACACCCCTAATTATTGATGTTCCCATCCAACCAACATGGCAATGAAGCATTGTTGAGGACACGCACAAGTCCAAAGAATTTGGCGAAGGATTCGTGTTGTAACCAACCTCTTGATGTGGAAAGATGAAACTGCCCCCCTACTAAAGTAATCTTCCCACTAACCAATTAGAATACTCCACAAGCATAGAACCAAAGTTAATTTATTATCATTTCCAAATTTCGTTGCCTTTTCAGCCCGTGAAACTCGAACTCCCAATCCTGAATAAATTCACGCCCCCCCACCCCCCAAAATCCAAACGACACAGCGATGAAGCATTGTTGTGGACACACAAACGAGCTTTGAGACCCTCTATCTAGAACACACGTCCTAAGAGTTGACTGGCATTGGTGATTACGGGCCTGTTTGGATTCGTGGAATCCCCCGTAATGATTATGTCTTTCCGGGTATTCACCGGGAATTCCACAAACAGATCAGATTACAGTTCATTTCCTATAGTTATGGCTTAGTCGGAACCAATTCCTGTTGCAACAGTAAATCTGGTGATTGGATACGTTTATCTGAGTAGAACAAAATGGGTGCAGCCTCGATTGTGACTAGATACACCTCCAGTGCGCCAGATCACAAATCTAGGGCCCTCATTGATGTATGTACCTCACATCCATGGCGTCCATCCTCGTTGAAAGAAAAACCCTAAATAGCATTGGATTCGGGCGAAAATGCGGTGGATTCGCGTCTTCATTACGATGATGTTCTCGAGGGATTGGAATACATTGAGAGATTACGTATCCAATCGAATGAATACAATGGGAAAGTGTGCGTTTACAACCCTTTGTAGCCCTTTCCAGAAATGCAAACAGGCCCTAAAATATTGATAGTATCTTAGTATCTGCCAACACTATTGGTAAATCGCACTCTAACAAAAACAAGGGGGTAGTTATCAAACTCCCATATCGCCAAAAATTTTACAAAATATTGCCATGCATTGACAATATATTGATGCATTGGGATATTTGAATCTATCGCAGACTCGCAATATAAAATTCCCAAATATCGTTGATACATCGCATGTATCAACGATACTAAGAAAACAATGCTCTTGTGCGAAATTCTTGTGAGTTGTTTGGAGAGAAAAGAGGATTTGGGTGGACAAATTAAGATCGGAGCACGGAGATGGCCCAAAACCCAATTAATGAGTTTTTTTTTTAATTTAAAGTTTTTTTTTAAATGGTTTAGAATTGGTGGAACCAAGTCACAAATTCATCCCAGCACTTTTTAGAGTTTATCAGAGGATGAGTAGAGTTGTCCCAGTTTATTTATGGCTGGAGCTGGACACGAGACAAGCCAACTCGGTTAACTCGACTCGTTGTTGATTGCAAACCGAGTTGAGCTAGGCAGGCGAGGTTCGAAAAAAAAAGAGTCGAGTTCAAGTTGGACCAAACTCGACTCGACTTGACTCGTAACTCGACTCAAACTCAAGTTCGACTCGAACCAGCTCGGTTTGGCTCATATCAATGATATAAATACAAAAAAATAATAATAATAATACCTAATCTATTTACTACCCTACCCTACCCAGCACACCCGAGCCCGACTCTGCCCTACCCAACTCCACCCCCCACCCCCCCCCCCCCCCCCCCCCCCCCCCCCTTACCCTTCTGACTAAGCCTGGCTGGCGGCGGAGCCCTTCCTCCCCTCCAACTGACAACCCTATCTAATAGCACATCCCTACCTGCCCGACAACCCTCTCCCTATCCGATTCAAGATTCGAGCATGTGTGACCAATGACTCAATTCTGACAGCCCTACCCTGCCCGAAAGAGGTATTTCTTAATTTTTTCTATTTTTTTAATGTTGATTTTTTTCTTAGATTTGAGGATTTGGTGAAGAAAATAGGGTTTGAAGGTGTTGGGTTGGCAAAGGGACAGGTGTTTTTCTTCTTTTTTATAAATAAGCAGGGTTTTGAAATTTTTTAATGAATTTTTAAAATATATATATAAACAAAAATGAAAAATGGAGCAAACTCGACTTGGTTCGGATCAGTCAGATTTTGGGCCGAACCGAGTTCAAACTGACTAGAACGAGTTTAGGACCGAGCCAAACCGAGTTCGAGCCCAGGTCAAAGTCCAACCAAGCCGAGTCAAGTTGGGCAAAGTTCGACTCGATCCGGCTCGATGTCCAGCTCTAATTATGGCTAGGTGATCATTACATGGAGCCCAGTGGGCCCAATTCGAGTTCCTAGCCACGTTAAAGACCTCACATGCATGATTGTGCATTTATGAAAACCCCGAACTAGGAAGATGTATGTGGGTTGCTTAGTTGAGAGTATTGGACCGTTGGATCTATTGGATACATCTATCAGACCATTGGATTTCGCACGATGGGCCATCTTTACCACTGGACCATTTTGATCGTTGGGTCATCTTGATCGTGGACTCATATTGGACACTAGTTTTAGTTATTTTATTTAGTTAGTTTGATTATTTTGGTCTATGTTATGATTTAGTTGATATTAGGGTGTTTTAGACATTTTATAATATTAAAGGTGTTTTTGTAGAAACACCCCAAATATAACATTTGAGGCTTGGACATGTGAAGCCTAGGGCATTTGGCTATTAAATGAAATTTTCTTCTTGCTTTGTTTTGGAGAAAAATTCCTCCTGTGATTGAAGTTTGGTGTGAAGCCATGGAGTGATTCCAACTATCTTATCTCTCTCTTTTTCTTCTCTTCAAGGTATTATTTTCACTTTTCTCTTCTTCCCCCTCTCTATTTCTTTCTTTCTCTTTTGTTTCCTCCCAAATCTCAAACCCACCATCCCCAAAACTCTCTAGACCTAAACCCTACCCAACCGTACAACCATACGGACCCTATACAACCATACAGACATAACTGTACGGCCAGCCTCATCCCTCATTTCCCTCTTTTTGGTCTTTGACCCTTCTCCTTTAAAACCCCATAACTCTAAACCTAAAACCTAAAAACTCTAACCCTAAAACCTAGAATTCCAAACCTAATCTACCAAATTCCATAAACCTTAAGTCCCCAAACCCTAACAAAGCGCAAGTGAATCCTCATATTTAGATCTAATCCTATGCTAGATGGAAGTTTTACCTTCCATTGGGTTGTTTCCGATTCATAATCTTAAGATCCATCTGCATTCTGATGTGACCTTGAATTTGAGCATAGTTGATTACTTGATTTCTTTAGATTTGTGATAGATTGGCAATATTTGATATTTTGATTTACTCTAATAATCTGTTTATTAATTCATTCGCATCATTATAGTTTAGGCTATCCATCCTGCATCATTGGCATCGTCCCATCACCCTCCACCCTCTGAACTGGCACAACAATCCTCCTATCTCCAACAGAAGCAAAGATGAAAGAAGGAACGACCAAGCCCTTCCTCCACTGGATACGCACCTAGATAACGCCGACCTCCTCCCTTAAGCCTGTCTTTGGATCTAACTCCACTAGGGGTGCACACGGTTTGGTTTGGTCCGGTTATGGGGTGAAACCGAAACCAAATCATTCCCAACAGTTCCAGGAAAACTAGAACCGAAACCAAACCGTTTGCACCTTAGAACCGAATCAGAACCAGACCGTAAAAAACCGGTTTGGTTCTACGGTTCTGGGCTTTTTATAATCCAGCCTAATTGCATGGTTTGTTTTTATAATCCAGCCCATCCATACCTCAAGGCCCACCATGGGTATACCTTGGTGTGTTTGTTAGATCTACACCGTCCATCCTCATTGGCAGGCAATGTTTAGGTGGACCACATTAAAAAAAATTAGATATATCCAAATTTTAAGTGGACTACTCGACATGAAACAGTGAGGGTTGGACACCCAAGGTTCAGTTCCACGGTTTGGTTATTTGGTCCGATTCCACGGTTCGGTTCTACAGTCCGATTCACGGTCCGGTTCGGTTCTATAAAACCCCAAACCGAGAACCGAACCGAACCGAACTAACCAGTTCTTTGATTTTCAGAACCAGCACGCTTCAGAACCGGACCAAACCAAACCGAACTAACCGGTTCCGGTCCAGTTTACTTGATCCATGTGCACCCCTAAACTCCACCACCTCCCCCATACTAGAAGCTGCCACTACGAAGAATTCGTAACACCAAAATTCCAACGGAACTGACCAAATAAAAACCATTGGTCTTCATTACCCAAAGAATAGAACTCCTCCCATCTATGCATCTTGATGATATGGCCTTCTCTATTAAGAACACCCACCATACTCAAAAGATCGACATTCACCCCTGGACTGACACTTATCCAGAGTTCATTGTAACTTATAGGCTTAATCTTGTACTTTCCTGGTTTCAATCTACAACACTCATCCATCCAATCCCTAACTTGGAGAATGGAGGCTCCTTCCTTGGTAGTAGCAACCACCAAGAACTACATGGACTCCCAGGATCAAACTATCACCTCCTGATGAACACGGATCACTTTCTCGCCTCTGATTACTTCTATAACCACCTGTTTCTCCGAAGGGACTTCAAGGGGCCCGAGGGAACCCTCACCTCCATCTACGCTTTCCGGGCTAGTAGAACCCACCCCCTTTCCCAAAAACTGCCTCCGTGATTCCAAAATCAGATGGGGTACCACAAAGCCGCTTTCCTTCTAAGGTCTCATTCCCAACCCCCTCCTTCCCCCTCCCCTTTGAACTTCGAATCTTCCTATGTTCTGAGGCCCCTGAATCCTTAAGCTTCAGCTTGGGCCCAAACCGAGCTCTCTGCACCTTCAGTTTCACTCCACCGAAACTCTCTCCAAGAAGCATTTCCACAACACAGCTCAACTCTTCTTCCGAGCTCATGCGCACAAAGGCAAATCCCCTTGCCATCATGTCCATAAGGATCACTACATCCATGACCGCCCCTGCCCTATCAAAGACTTGCAAAGTTAATCGGCATCCACCCCGCTGGAAATCCCTTCACGAAAAGAGTCGGAAAATCAGAGACGTCGACCCTGGCTCTGCCCTTCTTTTGGAGATTTGATTTGGAACATGATACCGTAATCCACCCTTCATCTTCGTCCTTCTCGCTTTCGATACCACCCTTCCCATCATTACCCCTTGCGAAATTCCTCTTGCGATCGAAGTGCAATTGACACCTTGCTGAAAATCTGGTTTCCTTCTCCACATCCTCAAACTCGATGCAGAGCCACTGTTTCTCAACTCATTAGTTTTACTATGGTTCATTGAATTTCTACAATGGTCTGCATTCCAGATTATCTTTCCTGCAACAATCATGCCATCGATGAAATTCCTCACCCTACTAGCACCTTCCTTCTATTCCACCATCACAAAAGCAAATCCCTGCGATACCCGTTACGAGGAACCACAACTTCCCCAACGTTGACAACATCCTTCAACAAGAGATTCACATCTTTTCTAGCAAATTCTGGAGGGGGTTGCACAGACAAAGACCTAATTATAGTTGTACAAAACGTGAAGTGAAGCAACAAAAGATTCAGGTGCAAGAGCAGGGAAGCATCCGTTTCAAAATGTTTTAATTTTTTGAAGTATATATGGGTAGGAAGCAAGAGCTGGAATGTCAATCTGAACTCTGAAGCATGATTCGAAGCAGGAGTGGCGCCTTGTTAGAAGGATCGTGCAACTACTGAGCCTCAACGATGTCAGTATAATATCTCTCCCTTCCTTCTAACTTCCATCCAAGATACCTTCTTGCTTCTGTCCATCTTTAGAAGAGGTTTCCTTTTATTGGTTTAGGTGGAAATTTGTCTTGTAACTAAGTAGCAGTAAAAACGCTGGCATTTGTCAGTGTTGGTGAAAAAACCATTCTGATGACAAGGGTTGCAACCTAGAGATGCGATACACACAGTTCAGTATCCCAAGCTTTCCATAAAAGCTCTGCCAAGAGGGCTACAAGTCCGGTGGAAGGTTGCATATCGGTACTAGCAATAATTTTCCGTATACGAATGTTAGATGGTGAAGAATGCTAACCACACACGAGGCGGTAGACAGCAAATGATGTCGATAGCCATCGACACCTAAAGAAGATGAGGACACGCTAAGCTTGAAAATGTATCCAATTCCTCCACTATATTTGCTTCGCTTCAGTTGTGCATCCAAATGCACTGAGTTAGGGTACACTTGAACGTAACCTTAATCAAAAGCATATAGGATATTTCATCAGGAAGGATGGTTTTCCATTCCCATGTGTTTGTATGGTATGGCTTTTGGGAACATGATAATGCAGGATCCCATGGAACGGATAAGTATCGAAACATTCCAGCCATTCATTTGGGCAGAACATCAGCCTTCTGTAAGATTTTCTGTAAAGTGGGCCTAATTGATCAACGGATTGGATTGACCTAAGGGTTGGATTTGATGATCGGGCATACTAATGGACCCCACTAAAGACGTGACTGATCTAAATTCGTGTAGGGGTGGTTCGCTACACCTGTGTCGCACGCACAATGTTATAGTTGGGTTAGGATACTCCAAATTCATGTGGAGCTTAGGGTAGAGGAGTTTCGATGGGTTTCAAACTCCTCAACCCTCATATATATAAAAAAAGGGCTGGGTCCCCAATCCTACACAACTTTGAAGCTTTCTATCCCATCTTGGTGCTTTCCTGAAGGTGTAAGTTGCGGAAGACTACGGCATTCGGTCTACAGACATGACGTCTACACCAAGTACGATTTTTGGGTTTAAGAACGTTCAATCCCCATCCCCAATGCACTTGCACGGTCCTCTCAATTCCGCAATATATATACAACAATTTCACACCTTGCTGCCAGAAAAAGGTTGGGATGGAATGAAGCGATTGGTACGATCCTAGGTGGGCCAGATGCACACAATTCATTCTAAAATGGTTATTATCTCCTCGGCTCCTACGACAACCTTCGCTCCACAGACCCACCGATTTTGTCATTTTTAAAATTTTTGAAATCTCACACCTAATGTTTTCATAAATGCGAGCAATTAAAAGCTTAATCTTAGTACTCCTATTTGGAAATGCGTGAACGCTTCAATATTTTTCATGATTTCACCAATGCTTCATCTGGCTTCTCACTTCATATCCCGAAATAAGAAAATAGTAGTAATGATATCCACTATCGTTCATTCAGTGGTGATTTGAATCATCCGAACCTACTGACGATAATTTTACTGGATTGTTCCGTACATGCATGCATGAAATTCAGAATGACGATGAACGGCCAGGATGCAAGGAACCCAGTATTGATTGACAGAGGAAAAGAAGAAACAAGGGCGAAAATTAGTGTAGGAGAAGAGAATCGTGTGTACCAATGATGTAGGTCCCGATGGCAGCAGCGATGATCGCCTGGCTGGGATGAAACGCGGCAGTGTGGGGCTGCAAGGGTTTGTGACCGCGGCCGACATGGCGGAGATCGAGATGCTGGACCGTGGCCCACTCCATCGTTTCTCTGTAATCTCTTTTCTCAATTCCAGCTAGGTATTGCCGTAGATCAGAAGAATTTTATTGCCTACTAGACACTATCCTACTCGGATCTTTCAACGGCGAGGAGAGATCTGGAAGTGGTGCCATCTTCATAATCCAACGAGAAGCGTTAGATCGGATCATGAATTTCAGATCTGTATTCTGACAGCAGCAGAGAGAAGGATGCAAGAGATGAATTTTCTTAGGAAAGGGGATTCGGAAGAGGACATTTCAGTGGAGAGAGTTTGGAGAGGAGAAGAAATGAAGAATTCTGTTCTTCTGCGGCGTGTTTAACTCGAGCCGCGCATGTGGAATCGCGAAAGAGGCTCGCACAGGTGCTTACGTTGCACACGTGTTAATGCACACTATTCATTTTTGTACGGCCCACTACACAATATCCAACCCATTGTTTTCATCAGATGGGCCATGCGACTAAGAAAATAATGGACGGCTGCAAGAACATGACCAGGATGCTGCAGATTCTATCAGATGGGCCAAGTGGACCCACATGGCCTTGGGAAGAGAACGGTTAGGAGGCCTGCTGATTTACAGAATCGATCCAGATCTCCCGGCCCAAATTGTTATCTTGTCGGACCTAGGATCTGTCAGTTGGCCAGAAAATGAGGCTCAAAAATACGTCCATTGTAGTCTAGGCCTAAAGCCTGATTAGTGGGCCCTGTGCTCAGGTCCTCGCATGACTTGGTGTAGAGCTTCTAAAGTCGCTCGGATTTTTAGTTTGTAAGAATGAGACCCGTGTGATCCAAGCCACTGACCATATGAGCTCCACCACTGAGGCCGACCAGAAATTCCTCACCTGGGGAAATGGGCTAGTTGGGGCTTGCCGTGGGCAGGAATTGGACCTCACTTGAATGGCCCCATCAATTTTCAAGTCAGGGTTGGGATCAAGTCACTTTAGCCCACCTAAACCAACTTTGTGTCTGTGTGTGTGTGTTTTACGCGCACGCATCCACACCACAGACACCCACCCACACCATATGGGCACTCGATCGTATGATCTCAGTGGTTAAACAGAGCCTGTCTACCACTGAGCCATGGGGCCAGACCCAAACCAACTTCACATGTTCATGTGCTGTGTCCTACAAAAATACAATGTAAACCCTTGGCAATCCTCTATATTGGATGCAGAAGGTTGATTTTGTTTCTCTGAAATTTTTATATCTTTGTGCATGTGTGGCCCACTTGATAAATGAACAGTAGGAAAATTCAAGAGGAAAATAGAGATTTTATCACTTTTTAGGCTGGGTTGGGTCGGGCGGTCTGGGCTGGGCTGGGCTGGGCCCAACAAAGTTTTTTTTTTTTTTTTTTTTTTTTTTTTTGTGTTTGGGGGGGGGGGGGGGGGGGGGTGGTCTAGTTGGGGCATCTGTGCTAGGCTCATGCTGGGTTTTGGCTGGATTGAGCCTTAAGTTTTAATTGTCAGGTCAAGCCAAGCCTAGCCTGACCCAGCCATTGCTATCCCTATGGGGAACCCACCATCAAATGTGGACCCCATTTTTTTATTTTTTTTCTTAATTGCCTATTAGTTGGACACGCATTTAAGGGTTGAGATTTCCCATTTAGGGGATTCTTGGTGTATGGGTCATCTAAGTAGATCCAACATATCAAACCATGGCCCCCCACTTCTCCACAACGAAAACCCCAGTGCAGCAGTGGGAGTGGATTATACAAAAGCCAGCAGTACAATTTGTTCAGGTTTCAGTTTTGACAAGTAGGGCCCATGTTTCAATAATCCATCCCATTTGCCACTTTAGATCCCTAGATGGATGGATTATGCCCCAGATATCTCCTTCATACAACAATATAATCTTTTGAATCAGTGGCCCACAAAGATGGTTACAAATAGAAGTCAAGTCCACATTTAATTCAAAAAAACAAAAAAGAGCAAAGATTTATGGCTAGGATCTTTTAATATACCAATGGCCTGGATCAATGAAACATGGCAATTGTTAGAACTAAAAACATTAAAAAGCAATACGCAAAGCCTCACGGGGAGAATTTGGTAATACCCATCGAAAGGGATGGAAGTGGGCCTGGTTGGGCCTAGCCCAGCCCATGTCCTGCCACTTTGGGCCGGGTTTGAATGAGCCAAAAGACACAAGGGTTTGGAATATTTTTAGACCTAATAATGAATTGGAGTGGACCTGAATCGGGATAGATAATGCCCAAAATGAAGCCAGACCAACCCAATTATTCAAAGCAGTTGCAATGGTTACTTGGCTAAAGGGTGGGGCCGTGCTTAGCTTGGTGCTAGATGGTTATCTGGTGGGCTGGACTTATGGGTGGCAATGGACCAGGTATTGGCAAGACCCGGTAGGCCCAAAACTAACGTTACACTTTAGCTACAAGGCCCAAGCATAGTAGGCCAAAGCCAAACCAAAAAAAATCTTGCTTGGGCTGAACCGACCTGTTCTGACCTGACCCAAAAATTGATAAATTCCCTACTTCCCCTTTGAATTTTCTTATTCTATCCGTTTATCAAATGGACCACACATGCATAAAATAAAATAAAAATAAAAAACATTTCTGAAGAACAAAACCATTCTGCGTTCAAGATGGATGATTATCTAGCTAAGATTATAATGGCATATTTATAAAATATAACACATGAACATGCAAGGCCGGGTCAGACTAAGTTGGGCTTGGCTGGGTCAAGTTGTGACGCAAAGAGGGCGTGGTAAGATCGATCATTGTCTCCCTTACCAAATAACTACCTTAAATCCACAAAGCTTCCGAGAGTCCTTAACTAGACTTCCTCAAATCCACAAGGAAAGAATAAGACTGTAAATAATTCCTAAGAAATTTGTAATAATTAATTGAATAATTAAAAAGATAATTGCATTACTTTAAATAATAAATAAAACCCCAAGACAAAGTATCATATTCCAACTCCAACGAAAACACGTAAAAAAAAACACAACTTACTATAAATAATAAACGTACTAGTTACAGACATCTCCTACTTGTACTAGACTCTGTTATTTTCAGTAAAAAATAGTAAGTTCCACCCAACCACGTTATTTTCCTAAGTTTTCTAAGCCCTTTTCATGTTGAGCACAAATCTTAAATCTCGACGGATCAAAAGTTATAAGCATATTAAAACTTACAATTTGTAGTAAAAACAACGTAAAACTTAGCTAATGACCATCAATCTGATTAAATCTCGCAAATCCGGCACAGGCAACCCAGCATAGCAGGGTTGGTTGGCTTAAATAACTTTAGCTACCCCAAAATCATTTATTATATATCCCAAAACTCATCTTGAATTGTGAAATATAACTATTTTACTATCCCAACGGCCCAAATTACTCCCATCTTTAGTCGAGCTTCTTTGGTCTATCTTGGCCATGAAAATATCTGTGGTCCATTCTCCATCAAGTTAGCTTTAGAGTTTTGGAAATGGAGGAGAGAATTAAAAAAAATTTAAAAATTTTGGATTAATTGACTACTATTTAGATATTATCTAACTTTTTTAATAAAGATTCAGATATATCGATATTTCATATCTAGATATATCATTTGATCCTTGTTGTTAAATATCATTTGTTTGCCAATGTAAAACTTCAAGCAGAAGATTCTCTACCAAAATTATCCAACATTGGAAGAAGAAGAAAGTCAAAACTTAAAATCCTGGAACGAGGACCACACATAAAGAAACATATGCAGGGTAAAATATATACATGCAGACAAAAGGATTAGAGAAGAAATGAGTCTCTCTTATCTTCTCCTCTCTCTCCAGGTGATGATGCCTTAAGGGGTTTTAGTTGTCCGAGACTCTCTTGTGTGTTCTCGCTATATAGAAGCCTATTTATAAGAAAGAATTAGCATTTAAAGAAGAGACACTAGCATTTTTCTCCACCACATTACATACTTTATTATTGCCCAATTGCATTTAAAATCTATAATCCAATCTAACCATGTATCTAATTTAGCTCAAATATCCCTCTATTTAATTTATCCCATGTAAATCAAATGATAGGCTACAAGATCTTAACTGTTAGAATTACTATCAATTGTAATAAAAATATTTTAACAATTAAACAAAAAGTATCAATGACTGAAAATGTTCATAAAATCATTCAATACCTGTTAAGGTAGCGATATTAGTAAAAAATCAATTGATGAATTATGATCTAATTAGTCTTATTCGTAAGAGTGTCCTTGGGAGATAAATGGAGAACTTATTGGATCATATGAACTCACTTGTATCCTAATACATGAATGCAACAATATCCCCATAGAAGTTGTTGCAATTGACTTCTTGAAGCAAGCTAAAGCACATTACATTAGGAGCCTTAACTTTCCATACATTCTTAAGTCTTAGAATTAGTTAAACTTAGCACATACAGAAGTTAATTATAGTATAGGCATGATGAGTCTCGTGGTCTAAAAACTAACTTGATCCTCCAATGCCCATATCTAGTAATAGGTCCAACAGCAAGAGCCTAATTCTATAGCATACTTACACTCATATGCTGGCAAACGGCACAAGCTACTAGCTTCTTGTTGAACCTGAAGGTAGAGACCTTCCATCCCAATGCATCAACAATTTCCTCACACAAAAAGGCCACATACAAATGATAATTATCATAGATTTGTTTTACAACTTACTAGGTAGTCATAGAACACCATGATACTAAGATCCACAAAACCTAACTCTACTTCTACTGATGGCTATTATGTCAAATCTTAAAATCTCAGGTGCGACAAGAGGGATCCCTATCCTTTAAACCCCCAACACACAGTGGTCATTATGATTTATAGTCAAGATAATCAAATCAATGGTTAAGATTAATACATTGATTTTGCAAGGTACCCAACTCTAATATCAGGTCAGCTAAAATGACCTGAGCCCAAGCCTTACCTGAAAATTGACTAGGCCATGCATGCAAGGCTTAAGCCCAACCCATGGTCATTAAGATCTACGTTCAAGATCAGTAAAGCAATGGTTAAGATTAATATATTGATTTTGTAGGATGCACAACTCTAACATTTGGTGGAGCTAGAATAACTTGAGCCCGAGCCTAACTCAAAACTTGATCAGGCCATGCATGCAAGGCCTAAGTCTGACCCCAAACTGGGTCAACTCGACAGGTCAAGCCAGCTACTTGGCCTATCGCCACCCTTAGCTAGCATGGGCCTGGCTATCTCTCATGGGTTGGTCTTGAACAAGAAAAATCTGATGTATTAGATATCAATGCCCTTCTTCTAATATGGACCCATTAACAGGGTGGCCCATTAAATGGCATCCTGTTTCTAGGGCTATCAACACCTCGGCTCCTAGAGTTTTCAGGCGTGTGCTGATTAGTTTCAGCTCTTGCTTGGTCTATGTCTAATTTTGTTGGAGGACTCAGATCCAATGGGGTTCGAGGTACCAGTCGGATACCCATGAAGTCTCTGGACATTGGGTTAAGAGTCATGTTTGGGTCAAACCCACATCAAATAAGGGCCTTTAAATGGTCAGACCAACCATAATGGATGAATTATATTACACGCGTGTGCCACTTAGACATGTGTGGTATAAACGAGTTCACTTGCATGTGTGTGGCTTAGCAAATTTCATTCCATTGCTAACATCAATAATACATATTAACACATATAATATTACTATTAAAATTAACTCAACCATGCTCAATTTTAACCAACTCCAAAGATGGCAGACCTGACTCGAAACCAACTCGACCCATTTCTTACCCGGTCCAAAATGGTGGACCTGAACCCGACCAGATCACTACACGAGCTCAGGAAATTGAACCGGACGCATTAATTAAAATGGGGCCAGCCTTAGGTAGATTTAGGATTAGATCATGAATATTTCGCCAACTGTACTACAAGTTTTTTCACCAACAGGCCACTTATCTAGAAAATCAGTACCATGAAAATGATAGACCACATCTTGAAGATCACTCATCTAGAAAATCAGGCTGATCTGCTCACTAGATGGGCCTGACCTAGCCTCACGACTTGATGAGCCCGACTTAGCTCTGGGTCCAGCCTGCCTGACCCAACTTTGGATTTACATGCGTTACTTCCTACGAGTATGCAAATTCAAATATACCAACCCTTCCATGTTGTGGCCTATAAATACATGGTCTAGAGAAAGAAAAGAAAAGAAAAGAAAAAACCGCAAAGGTCCACATTCAATTGAGAAAAGGAAATATTAAGGTTCAAAAAACATAAAATTTCGGAGACTTAGAGCATTCCCCGTCTCTGCTGGGCCCATCATGTGAACGGTTTCGATTGAACCAAAGGCTCACGTGCGTGAAATCTAAATCATCTCCCAGCTATTCTTTTTTGCTGGGGAAAGATTGGTTCAATCCGCATCATATGTAGTCCATCTGAGCCATGCAAAAGGTGGACCACGCCGGGAAGCAACCTCTTGAAGATCAGACTAACCCACTCATTAGGTGGGAACGATTCTCAGTCTGACAGTTGAGTGGGAAAGATTCTCAGTCTGACCTTCAACTGTTCATTGATTTCGATGGTGTGATCCACTCCTTGTGTGAATCACCTGATTTTCACCCAACGTATGGTGGCCCACCTTTTCCACGGCTCAGATGTTCCGGACAAGTGACACGGTGGCAAAGATGGAGTGCATGTGAGAGTTCACATGCATCTGAGCAAGCGAGCCTTTCTATTCACATGTTTTCATGGGGACTAGTTGGCATCCACATGGCCCATCAGGCATTCCATTAGGTCGATTCCATTATTTATAAGTTGCTTTGAAAATTTCATACTTATCAGATGATCCAAACCATCCAGTTAGTGGCATGGAAATGGACATAGAAGATTGTTTGTAAAAGATAGGCCAAGTCACGGATTTTTGTAACCATCGGATTGTTCTGAATTTTTCCCAGCAGGAGAAGCGGATGGATTGGATCTAATGGACAGTTGAGATAGGTTTTTTGAGTGCCACAATTGGGGTTTTGCTCTCTGTCAACTTTTTAACAGGCTTTGCATTTCTTCCATAAAATTTCTTTTAGATCCGGTAGTTTAAAGGACTATTTTTAAGTAAATGATAAAAAACCCCCAAGGACTTAAAGGGCATGCAAGAGTCTACCCATAGGGCCTATATGGTATGTTTATCCAGGCCATTGAATTTATAGGGCCTATAGTGGATGGGACATGCTTTAATTGGAAGATCCTAACCAGTCCATCCGAGGGCTAAACATAAATAATTGAGGGAAGTGTATAAATACCATGTAAGTAGTGTAAAGATTCTGGCCATTCCATTGGAGGGTTAAGAGAAAAATTACGGTACTCTAGTAAAGTATGATGTATGATACATATGTACACAAAACCTATAAAAGTTGCAAGCTATGGGCTCAAATTCTACCGTTTAGGTAGTGGGAACCACTCTAGATGGTTTAAGAAAATCACAGCTAGCCTTACCCAAAATGGTGCTCTAAGTAGCTGATTTGTTGATATTTAATGGGTGGCTTGGTATTGTCATTATATATGCAAGGATATTTTAGTCGTCTGAAAAAAAAAAATACCATTTAAACTAGGGTGTGTTTCGGTTTTCAACTCCTTAGTTAATATCATTAAATACTAGTAAATAGCTTGTTATTGCTATTTGCGTCCGTTTGATATCCAAGGGATATTTCCATCTTGAAAGTTGTTTTTATAAAAGGTTGATTTTAATGTGTGGGGTCCATTGTGATGTATGTGATATATCCATGCTGTCCATCTATTTTAACTAAACATTTTAGGGCATGAACTCAAAAATGAGGTATATCCAAAGCTCAAGTGGCCCACACCTTTGGAAATCATAGTTATAAAAGGCTTTTAATGGTAGGCGTTCAACCCACTGTTTCATGTGGTGCGGTCCACTTAAGCTTTAAATCTATCTTTATTTTGGGTTCATTCCACAAAATGGATAGATGGCATCAATAAGCCACATAAATCATAATGAGCCCCACATAAAATTTGCACCCTCCTCAATTTTAGTGTGAAAAAAGTAAGCCCTTATTATAACATAGACAAAGTACAATAATTACATTGGTAATAATCATTACACATTTACATGAAGAGTTGAAAACCGAACACCTCCTAATAAATGTCAAAGAAATTTGAAGGGAGGTGCTAGAAGGCCAAAATGATTAAATAAATAAATAAAAATTAAATTATTAAGGTACATTGTCTCAAAGGCAATTAAAAGAGATTACGAAATGCAAAATCCCAATTACAGAGCAATGTGACAGGTAGCACGACCAACCTTACGAGCCAGGTTTGGACCTACTGTCTTGGCCCATGGTCCACTCTTGTGCCTTGCGTGAATGGTCCCGTATAACTTTTGGATTGGGCTTAGGCTCAAGTCATTTAAACATGACCCAAATTTATATACTCGAGTTATATACTGTAAAATGCCATTCCAATCCTAGGTTATGCAAGCCATCCATATTAAATTTAGACCATTGGTTTATTCTTCTAGAATGGCTATCGGTTTATACATGTGTGGCCCACTTGGTCAACACAACTGGGAACATCGATCCAAGAGGGAAATAGGAACTTCATTAATTTCCAGACGCGGCCCTGGCCCAATCAATTTTTTGGCTCGGGCTTTGGCCGGGGTGTTAAGTCTCAGCCTGGGCCCAGGCCTATCCTATCCCCGCCCAAATCAGCCTCTTGCCACCCTGGGGAGTAGCAAGAGAGCAAGGTCTTAGTAGAATGGTTGATGGGCTGCTGTGGTCTGGCACTCATGATCATTAAAACGACAAACCTCAAACTCCAAAGTGCAGCAAAAAAAAAAAAAATTTCTTCACACAACAGTGAAAGAAATCACCAATAGTCATCGAAATCAAAGCTAACACCCAAACATATATGATCAACCACACGAAGGTCAGATACATACGAAGAACTGCAATAGCTGACCGTCCAAATAAAAGATGACCCATAGGTACAAGTGTTGGATCATTCCAAATAAAAGATGTGGTTGCTAGAAATCCTAGACCCTTGATGATTGCAATTATAATTAAAAAAATCTGATTTAATTACCCAAACACAAGCTATGGCCGTTCAACATCCTCTCAGCCCCCTCAACGGTCAAATAAGTATGCATGATTACTAGATCTGACCCGCCCCATGATAGCTAAATTCATATGCCTAACTGCTGGATCTCACTACCTAACAAATAAATAAATAAATCAACCGACATCCTATTGGCCAATTGATGATATGATACAAACTGCATCCAAGCTCGACCCAACCGTTCAAGTATAAGGTATGGTTGTAGGACATCAAACATGACCGCTGCTGATTAGATCTGGCCACATAAATGCTCGATCTAACCATTGAAATTAATCAAACTTATAGCAACAACGAATGGAACCACACCAGTGTAATGCTCAATCTAACCATTAAATACAAGAAAGAGGCCGGATCTATTACAAGCACTTGTAGGTTAACGTAAACGTACAATGCAATTTATGAGGCCCATACTGTTGCGTGTATGCAATCTCATCCGTCCATCACATACATCTAATGATGCTTTCCTTTGTGGCCAAAATTCATTTCAATCCAAAACTCAGGTGGGCCACTCAACGGGGAAGAACACCTTGACCATCCTTCTACCTTTGAAGGGGCATTTTTGTCATTTCAAAAAGTTGGTTGCCAACACATATATCAGCCTTTTCTACGCGTATTTGTTTCCCGCCCAACATAATTTTATTTTGGCGAGAAATATTCCAATGATTTTCTTTTAGAAAGCATTTTGATGGTGGGCCACTGTTGGGCCTACTATAAATGTATGTAGTTCATCTACACCGTCCATCCACTTTTCTAGATCATTTAAGAGGTTAAAACCAAAATTGAAGCATATTCAAAACTTAGGTAGACCATGCCACAAGAAACAGTGGGTATAATGATTTCCACCATTGAAAACTTTCTTACGGCCCACAGTGATGTTTATTTGTCATCCAACCTGTTCACAAGATCACATAGCCATTGATGAAGAGAAAAAAATAAATAATATCAGCTTGATCGAAAATTTCTTTGGCCCTAAGAATTTTTCAACAATACAGGTTCAATTCACATTGTTTCGTGTGGTGTGGTCCACTTCAGCCTTTTATAGCCTTCATTTTTTATATAAACCCATAAAATTTTGGATTTAAATGGATGAATGGAGTGGATGAAATACATAAATGGTCCACGTATGGACAGTTCGGACCATGTGACCTTATGAACAGTTTAGACGGCAAATAATCAACATGGTGGGCCGTATGTATGTTTTGAAGGTAAGAATCATTGTAGGATCTGCGTTTTCTGGTGTGGTCCACGTACACCAGCGAATCTACTTCCCCTGTTACCAAAATACGAGTGGGTGCGTAACCAACTAGGAAGAAGATGCATCATGGTACCAAGACTACGGAAGCACTCTAACCAAATACCGAAAAATATTGACGCACACCGTACCCCTAAAACAGTATCGATCCACTCCGACTTACACAGCAACCCTTCGGTGGCACGCCGAACGCTTTCACCGAACTGCGAGTGGGTGCGTCACCACTCAAGAAGACGTTACGTTAGGGTACCGAGACTCAAGAATCACTCTGCCACACACCGACGAACACGGACATACACCGGACCTCCAAAATAGTAACGGTTCCCTCCGACTTGTATTGCAGCACATGCGATCGCATCTCGAATGCTTTTACTGAACTACGAATGGGTGCATAAACACCTAGGAAGAAGATGTATCATGATACCGAAGCTACGGAAGCAATCTAACCAAATACGAAAAAATATTGACGCACACTGTACTCCTAAAATAGCATCGATCCACTCCGACTTACACAGCAACCCTTCGGTGGCATGCCGAACGCTTTCACCGAACTGCAAGTGGGTGCGTTCCCACTCAAGAAGATGCTACGTTAGGGTACCGAAACTCAAGAATCACTCTGCCACACACCGACGAACACGGACATACACCAGACCTCCAAAATAGTAACGGTTCCCTCCGACTTGTACTGCAGCACATGCGGTCGCATCTCGAATGCTTTTACTGAACTATGAATGGGTGCGTAAACACCTAGGAAGAAGATGTATCATGGTACTGAAACTACAGAAGCAATCTAACCAAAGATCGAAAAATATTGACACACACTGTACCCCTAAAATAGCATTGATCCACTCCGACTTACATAGCAACCCTTCGGTGGCACGCCGAACGCTTTCACCGAAATTCGAGTGGGTGCGTAACCACTCAAGAAGACGCTACGTTAGGGTACCGAGACTCAAGAATCACTCTTCCACACACCGACGAACACGGACATACACCAGACCTCCAAAATAGTAACGGTTCCCTCCGACTTGTACTGTAGCACATGCGGTCGCTATCTCGAATGCTTTTACTAAGTTACGAGTGGGTGCGTAAACACTTAGGAAGAAGATGTATCATGGTACCGAAACTACGGAAGCACTCTAACCAAATACCGAAAAACATTAACGCATACCGTACCCCTAAAATAGCATCGATTCACTCCGACTTACACAGCAACCCTTCGGTAGGCACACCGAACGCTTTCACTGAACTTTGAGTGGGTGCATAACCACTCAAAAAGACGCTACGTTAGGGTACTGAGACTCAAGAATCACTCTGACACGCACCGACGAACACGGACATACACTGGACCTCCAACATAGTAACGGTTCCCTCCGACTTGTACTGCAGCACATGCAGTCGCATCTCGAATGCTTTTACTGAATCACGAGTGGGATGAGTAGCCAACTAGGAAGAAGATGCATCATGGTACCGAGACTACGAAAGCACTCTAACCATATACCGAAAAACACTGACACATACTGTACCCCTAAAATAGCATCGATCCATTCCGACTTACACACCAGCCCTTCTATGGCACGCCGAACGCTTTCACCGAACTACGAGTGGGTGCGAAACCACTCAAAAGATGCTATATTTGGGTACCGAGATTCAATAATCAGTCTGATCATGCACCGTCAAACACGGATACACACCGGACCCCCAAAATAGTAGCAGCTCCCTCCGACTTGCACTGCCGCACATGTGGTTACATCTCGAATGCTTTTACCGAAGTACGAGTGTGTGTGTGTAACCAAGTAGGAAGACGCTGCATCATAGTACCGAGATTACAGAAGCACTTTAACCACATACTAAAAAACATTGACGCACACTGTACCCCTAAAATAACATCGATCCACTTCGACTTCTACAGTATTCCTTCAATGACATGTTGAATGTTTTCACCGAACTACGAGTTGGTGCATAACCACTCGAGAAGACGCTACGTTAGGGAAACGAAACTCAAGAATTACTCTAACCACGCACCGACAAATACGGACACATACTGGACCCACTAAATATTAACGGTTCTCTCCAACTTGCACTGCAACAAATGCGATCGTACGTCGAACGCTTTCATTGAACTATGAGTATATATGTATCCACCTACGAAGACTCTCGATTATAGTATTAAGACTATAGAACCATTCTACATAGACAACAACTAACATTGATGCACACCGTACCGTACCTCTAAAATAGCATTGATCCACTTCGACTTGCACTGTAGCCTTTCGATGGCACGCCAAACGCTTACACTGAACTACGAATGGGTGGATAATCATAAAAAAAGATGCTGCATTAGGGTATCGAGACTCGAAAATCACTCTAACCACACACCAACGAACACGGACACTCACGGGATCCCTAAAATAGTAATGGTTCACTCTGACTTGTACTACAGCCTATGCAATTGCATGTCGAACGCTTTCACTGAACTACGAGTGGCTGCATATCCATCCGGAAAGAGTCTCCATCATGATACCAATACTATGGAAGCACTCTAACTACACAACGAAAAACACTGACGCATACCGTACCCCTAAAATAGCATTGATAAACTTCGACTTGCACACCAGCCCTTCCTTGGCATGCCGAACGCTTTCACCGAACTACGAGTGGGTGCGTAAACACTCAAGAAGACACTGAGTTAGGGTACCGAGACTCAAGAATCACTCTAACCACTCACTGATGCACATAGATATACACAAGTCCAAAATAGTAACAGTTCCCTCCAACTTGCACTGCAGCTCATGCGGTCACAACTCGAATTCTTTTACCGAAGTACGAGTGGGTGCGTAACCAACTAGGAAGACGCTGCATCTTGATACCGAGACTATGGAAGCACTCTAAAATCATACCGTAAAATATTGACGCACACTATACTCCTAAAATAGCATCGATCCACACCGACTTGCACTACAGCCCTTCACTAGCACGCCAAACGCTTTCACCGAGCTACGCGTGGGTTCGTAACCACTCAAGAAGACGCTGCATTAGGGTACCGAGACTCAAGAATCACTCTAACCATGCACCAATGAACACGGATACACACGAAATATCCAAAATAGTAACGGTTCCTTCCGACTTGCACTGCAGCCCATGCGGTCGCAACTTGAATTCTTTTACCGAAGTAGGAGTGGGTGCAAAACCAATTAGGAAGGCGCTGCATCATGGTATCAAGACTACGGAAGCATTCTAACATCATACTGAAAAACATTGACGCACATTGTACTGCTAAAATAACATCGATCCACACCGACTTGCACTGTAGCCCTTTCGGTGGCACGCCGAACGCTTTCACCGAGCTATGACTAGGTTTGTAACCACTCAAGAAGATGCTGCATTACGGTACCGAGACTCAAGAATCACTCTAACCACACACTATCGAACACGGATACACACCGAATTCCCAAAATAGTAACGATTCACTCCGACTTGGACTGCCTTGTTATAGTAATGGGCCACACCTTCATTTATTGATGTTGTTAGCAATGATCCATGTTGTTCATTCAAATTTAAAGATTTTTTTTGTTCCAATACTAAAAAAAATGTGGTAGATCAAATAATCAAGTGGTCCACATCATCTTCATTTACATTTAATGGTACATACTTAACACACTAATAATACTTTTTACGGCCCGCCTTCCACTCAGATGTGCCTCATTTTTTTTTCTAATGATATAAAAGAGGATGAGAAAACCGCTGGACGGTATCGATCGACAAATTAAATTTATGTGGGCCCCATTCCAGAGATCTGACGTAACTGAGAATTTCAAGGTTAAAGTTGTAATACAGTAACACCACAAGGGTAGCAGTGTCAATTTAGACAGCTGGCACGAGTAGATTCACAACTTTAATATCTTTTTTAGGCCTTTGTGAAAAGACGAAATTAACCTCTGTGAGTATTTACGTTAAACTACAAGTGCTTGTAATAGATCCGGCCAAGAAATGGTCATTTGATGCTTATCAGGTCACTACAAAGTGAATCCAACGGCTCCAATGATCGATCAAACCACTAAACTCTAGGATGCCGTTGCTCTATGCTAAGTTCAACAAAAATGTTGGTTTTGCTCGATTCAATCATCCAACCATTAAATACAAAGACGCTGTGGCAGGATGCTGATCCCGACTACTATAAAGTGGATCCGACTACGACAATGCATGATCCAGTCGTCAAATAATAAGATGTGGGGTTGCTCAGTGCTAAATCCAACCACTAAAAATTGGATTCAATAACCCTCAACCGTCGATGCTCTGTTTGTCCATCTACACATGTAATCTTTAAGTTAAGGAACCCTCCAATCAATAACTAGAGGAGCTTGTTTTCAATGTGCTTGAACAGAACGTAATTGACTGCTATATATTATATATTTACGCGGGAATTGTTTCCCACTAAAACAATAAAACCCTACCCAACCAGCAGGGAATTAATGTGAAGCCGACCAATGTTCACATGTGTGAATATGTACAAATATACAAATATATAAGTATCACTCTGTAGATTTCGGCCCACAAAATATACAAATATACAAGTGTCACTCCGTAGATCTCCGCCCACATTCTCACTAGTATTTAAAAAACATCCATTAGTACATCACATGGCATTATAAAACACCATCAGCAACAACCGCAGCACGTGCCATCTCATGTCTTTGACGGTCAAGGACCGCGTTAGAGAAATCCGACCGTGCAATCCGAACGGATGGCTGCATGGATCACGCGCCAAGGCAAGAAGGATGATCTTTTGCAATATGAACATGCATGATATATATATATATATATATATATATATATATATATATATATATATATATATATATATATATATATATATATATATATATATATATATATATGTAATGCACATGTGGAGCTAGTTGTACGTCTAACTAGTTGGCATTTGGGGCTACCATGGTGTTTATACGATTATCTTGTCCGTCCATTAAGATTATCCCATCACGAAAATGAGATGACCCAAAAATCAAGTTGATCCAACTAGGTGGGGTATACCATAGGAAACCATGAAACAACACCTATAAACTCCACATTCACATGAAGCATCATATTTTCACGGTTGGATTGTCCTAAGTTTTTGTGCATCCTATTTTTATAGTGAGACAATCTTTCTATATGGACCAAAAATCATAAAAACACTATGGTGGCCCCTAATGTCAAATGTCAACTAGTTGCGCATGAGCATATATATATATATATATATATATATAGACCTCTGGTATCGGCCAAATGAGATAATGTGAGCAGAGATGACTAGACTGATAATCATTTGCTTAGTATTTAAATGAGATGATGGGAAACTTGTGGTGTGCAAATACAGTGGAAGGAGTCTCAATTTTATTATTATGAATTATAATAGACCGGTTAGAATTATAAGGGGTGAGGTCCAGCGGAACCAGTACCACAGGAGCTTACAGTGGTATTATGATCGATGATGTGGGGCCCACGTGATGTATGAACGAAACCTAACCTGTCAATCAGGTGTTTCACCTCAACTTACATCCTGGTGCTAAAAATAAGGCCGATCTCTGAATCTGGTGGGCCATAGCACAGAAAACAAGTTAGTAAGGTACAACTTACCCTTGATTTTCACTGCGGTCCATCTTAGTTGAAAAATGCCTTTCATTAACCTGCATCCAGGCCAGATGATGGATATGAATGGCATGGGTTTCATAGCGCACGGATTGGGTACTACTAGAGCTGGGCACAGCCGCCATGTTCAAGCTAGGCTTGGTCACTGAATAGCCTAGCTCGTGTTTAACTTAACTCAACAATCGAGTTGGACTGACATGTTCAAGCTGGCTCAGTCATTGAATAGCTTTTGAGCTGAGTTCGAGTCCAATTCAAGTTGAGTTCGACCTGAAAAGAACCAAATTTTTAATAGGCTCAGTTCAAAGCTAAGCCTAAAACTATAAAAATCAGGCCCAAAGGCAGCTCAAAGTCCATTTACATCTACTTACTTTTATAAAGAATTTCACCTCTCGGTTTTTTTGTTCACTTCTGATGTGGGACTAAAACACATACTTTTCCAACTAAGTCAGCCGAATCAAGCTTCGATTGAGCCAAACTTCGAGCCAAGTTGAATTGAGCTTGGGTTAGCTCGAGCTTGCCTTGAAAATCATTTCGAGCTTAGAAAAATGACTCAGCTCGGTTCAAACCCAACCTTTGAATTAAGCCGAATTGAATTGGTTCGAACCGAGTCAGAGTGAACGAATCGAGCTAGCTTGGTTCGTGCACAACTCTAGTACTACCCACACTAGACCTAGCTAAAGATGGAATAAAGATGGAAAGTTTGCCAAGGGCACTGTGGGGCTCACCATGGTGTTTATGTTTTATCCAAACCGTCCATCCATTTTAAAAGAGCATTTAAGGGAATGAGCCAAAAAGGAGGCAGATTGAAGCCTCCAATGGACTACACCAAAGGAGAGAGTGGGGATTGAAATCCTACCATTGAAAATTTCTTGAGGCCACATAAGTTTTGGATCAAGCTGATATTTATATTTTCCCTTCATATAGGTCCATGCGACCTTATGAACAGGTTGGATGCAAATAAACATCACCGGTGGGCCCTAAGAAGTTTTCAATGGTAGGAGTTAATCCCCACTGCTCCTTGTGGACTTGAGCCTTAGATCTGCCTCCTTTTGGAGCTCATGCCCAGAAATAGTCAATCAAATATGGATGGACCGCGTGGATAAAACATATACATCATGGTGGGCCCTACAGAACATGACGTTCCGTCTCTAGCTTGGTCCTGGTGGGGATAGTACCCAATCCGAGCCCGGTTTCATATGCATAACACGGTGGCTTGGCTCGGCAGGCATTCTACAGTGGGTGTACCCTCTAAAATCAATCTCTGTATTGTGGTTCATCTTAGGTCCGGATCAGCCCCATTTTTAATCAAGTAAGTAAAATAAGGTGACGCATCTGATGGACGGTTTGGATTTCGTGCAGCCATCACAATCCGGTACTACTGTAGCTTATGTGTAACCGTTACCACTAGCTCATAAATGAAAATGTGAGATGGAATTTTTTATAGCCTTTACGTTGAATGTTGAACGGGGAGTTGTTTTGTCTTGATATACTCCATGAGAAAAACGAGGTTTTATGTTGATGGATTTGCATGACGTAATTTAAAACGAAGGAAATAAGGGGAAGGAAGTTTCATAAGCGTCCGACACCCATTCTACAACCTTCTAACTTCTTCAAAGAAGGAGGCGTTGGCACGTGCTCACGTGGACAGATAATAGGACCGAGCTCCATGTGGGCCCACACATTGTCGTCCCACTTGCTCAAAAGTGTAGCGAGTGGGGACCCACTAATTTCACCATTCAATGTTGGTTGGAAGTTGGTAAATTCAACCATAGTGATGAGAGTTTGTTGGGGGTAAATGATGTTGTGGTAGACGCTTATATAGGTATCAATGTCTGATTTGGTCGGACGGTGATGATAAGTGGCCCATCTTAGTTTGACCCTTGAGATGGTGGAATCGAGTATAGCCTGCTTTGCATCATTGTTTGACCATGATCTGCTCAATATGAGATTCACCAGCCATACCCATTTTTTGGAGCTGCCAACCCGTTTGGGTTTGGGTCTCGTTTTTAAGGATCCGGATCCATAATCGATCAGGTTCAAGTGCCCGTTGGATCTTTGGAACAACATTTACATGGTCGGGTCCACTTGAATAGATGGATTAGATCACACACATCCGCTGTTTTGACACAAGTACGGTGTATACCAGCTCTCATACATGCATGTGTCTTAGCAAACCCCATTTCATTGCTAGCCTCTCTCTCTCTATATATATATATATATATATATATATATATATATATATATAGGCTGGGCCAGGTTACGCTCGAGCTCAGTCGTGATTGATGTGGTCTGGTACAACATACATGGATGCCTGTTCGATGAGCCACGACCCTTTAAAAAACAGTGAAAAACGGACAAAGTGGTTTAGGCCAAAACTGAAAAGGGTCCGGAATCTGGATGTTGCCCTTACTGCCACTTGCATGCGGCAAGTCATGAAAGGAATGTATGCACACCAATCTAGACCCTCCAAATCGTGGGGTCCCTGCTGGACGGTTCATCATAGACTTATTAGATGATCTCCACTGTCTGACTTTTCCATCTAACTTAGACGGCCAATCCTTCTCTTTCTAAGCTTCCATTGGATGGCCGCTAATTATATGAGTAGGATGATCCGGTCAGTGCTATTTCAAGCTTTGCAAGACTGACATTGATCGTGCATGCATGCATGCCAGATGAATAAATAACCATCCAATATCAAAGGAAAACTCATTCGGACGATTCGTCAATGTTTTTACTACGATTAGTCGTTTGGACGGGAGCGGATTAGGTGAGACCCCAGATCCACCGACGTGGTTGGGACCCCTGACTGTTGGGATTACGGTGATTTATGTGCCTTAAATCCGCACCGTCCAGCCATTTTGAAAGATCATTTTAGGGCATGATCCCCACATGCCTTAAATTTGCACCGTCCAGCCATTTTGAAAGATCATTTTAGGGCATGATCCCCACAACGAAGCTGATTCAAATATTAGATGGACCACACCACAGGAAACAGTCTTGATTGAATCCCTGCCATTAAAAACTCCACGGATTCCACCTGAATGTTTATTTGCCATCCAACCTATTGATAATGCCACAGACACCTATAAGAAGAAACCAAGAAAATTTCATCTTGATCCAAAGCCTTTGTGGCCCACAAGAAGTTTTTAATGATCAATCACCGCTGTTTCCTGTGCTATGGTCCATCTGGTATTTGGAACTGCTTTATTTTTTGGTTCATGCCTAAAATGAGCTTTCAGTAAGGATGGACAGCATGTATGTAATCACATACATTACAGTGGGCCACACAGTCAGGGGTCCCACGCACCTTGGTCGATCCGGGGTCTCACCTAATCCACTCCCAGTTTGGACGGTCCTAATCATCCAAATAAAAAAAAATTCTCAACCCAATGCATGTCCGTTCTTTAACTACCATTTGTAGGCAGTCCATAGAATGGTTATGATTCTCAGGTCAAAGTAAGGATGATCTTAATGTGGGGCCCACAAAATGGTCATACAGATGGATCAAGTGGAGACAACACATGCATTGGTATGATTGTCCAGTCAAAAGTACGGATGATCTAAGGTGGGGCCCAGAAAGAGGGGACATGCAAATGGTTCGTGTGGAGCCCACATGCATGGTATATGGGTGTAGTATCATATCATTGATAATTAATACTGACTCATGGCAGTATTATTATTAGAAAGAGAAATTGCAACATGTTGACCAATTGAGTATCATGATGATCGACGTAAAACTAAGGGAAATCATTTATGCCTTCACAACATGGGCCCCACAATGGATTGGTTATAACCCAAAAACATAGGCTGATCAATTGATCAAACTGCAGGATTAATGTGGACAGTTGCTCATTTTAACTGGGTAAGACTCAAAACCGTTGCAGTTTTTAGGCCGTTCACCATCCATTCTAGGACCCATGATCTGGAAAGTTCAGATGCTGGTTCGATTCCCATCCGGTGGCTCGAGGGAATGTTTGTTTGTACAGTGTCAGGTGGGCTTTCTACACACACATACAAGTGGGGCCCATGTTTTGTGATCCAACCCATTGATACCCTAGGAGCCACTATGAATGGCACATCCTCCAAGAATCTGACAGATGGAAGAATCCTAACCCTTCAATAGAGTAGTTAAGAAACAAAATAATGGAAAGGTTTAAAATTCTACCAAAACTGCCAAATGTAATGTATAAAATATATTGTAAACTGGGAGTGCATATGCCATCCAGGTTGAGAACCATCATATCAACGGACTGGATCACTGAATCATGGCCCCACTTGTACAAGCTGGATCGAAACGTGAATGTAATGTAGAAAATATTGGCCGGAGTATACTACCTCTTCTTTTACAGTTGCAAACCGTTCAATCGTCCTGTAGTCACTTGCATTGATGCACCAGATCCCACCATAGCATAATCGGACGGTTCTGCATGACTCCATGGGACAATGATCAACGACTGGTTGGATTCGATAAAGATATATCCAAAAAGAAAAAGAAAAAGGATCGGAACTTGGCATGGTCCACTCATAAAGTAATTGTGTCCCGCATGCCTAGGCAAGGACTCTCACGCATGGTTATCTTTCACTCTGGACTGTCCATCTATTGGACCCCACTATGGATGGAAATTGATTTTAGGATACGCATAGAGCAGATGATCTGAACCATCTAAAAACTGTGGCCTTCAAATCCACGGTGGGAAAGAAACGTACTCAATTGTCATCATTAAGTGCTGGAAAGTAAAGGCAGGTGATGGATACGGTCTGCTGATAAGTATGATTTTACAAAATTCGTCCATCCATAATGAGGCCCACCAGTTGGACGGTTTAGATTATTGGACAGACTTCCACTTGTAAAGGGAGATGGCTCTACCGTTTCATCTCTTCTCAAACTTGATAGGACAATCTTAACCATTCGATTTCTGGCCAACAGATAGACGGTTATGAGGAGAGATAAAATAACGGTCCACAGCTGAAAAATGTCATAATATTCAGCTTGATATTCTGGTCTGGCCCCAGTACTTATCCGAATAATGCAAAGCCCACACGCATCCCCTGCGAGGGTATAAGGGCGAAGCTGTAACATACGTAAGACATCCGAGCCGTAAATCAGTTGCCCCACCATGCAGATCAGCTTCCGCATCAAACGAGCCAGTAAACTCAGCATGGCCTTTTAAACCATCCCTTCCCCTGCGCGTTGGATCTAAACCATCAGCAAGCCCTTTTAAACCGTCCATTATTTACGCACATCTATGGCCTACGATTCCCAACAGTTGACCCGCTAACTTAGGAAGCGGATTGCGTAGTGAGTAATTGAGTAAACTCTATGGGGCCCACCGTGATTTATGCATTTTATCCACTCTGTCCATCCATCTTAACATATAATTTTAGGCATGGATTCCAAAAATGAAGTATATTGAAATCTCAAGTGGACCACACCACAGGAAAAGTGTGAAATGAATGTATACGGTTGAAAATTTCTCAGGGCCTCGGAAATTTTGGATCAAGCTGATATTTGTTTTTTCCCTTCATCCATGTCTATGTGATCCTATGAACAGGTTGGATGACAAATAAACATCACTGTAGGGCCTAGGAAGGTTTCAAAAGTGGAAATCATTATTCCCACTGTTTCCTGTGGCATGGTTTACTTTAGCTTTAGATATGCTTCAATTTTAGACTCAACCCTAAAATGATCTAGAAAAACGAATGGACGGAGTGGATGAACCACATACATTCACGGTGGGCCCAACAGAGTTTACTCAGTACGATAAGAGAGTACTGGATTTCGCAAACTTATGTCCAGGTAGTCTACAAAGGCAAAAGATGTGAGAGATCCGGACCATTCTTCGCCCTGGGTAAAAAATCAGGATGCTCCACTCGGTACGTAGGTATACGCATACGTTGAAAATGCACCTATTGAGTGAAGATAGCCTCGCTGGCTTTGCGCTTCGGAAATCGGATTGCGTACTCAGTTTAGTAGTGAGTAAACTCTGTTGAGCCCACTGTGAATGTATGTGGTTTATCTACTCCGTCCATCCGTTTTTCTAGATCATTTTATAGGTTTAGCCTAAAATTGAAGCATATCGAAAGCTTAAGTGGACCACACCACAGGAAACAGTGGGAATAATGATTTCCTCTGTTGAAACCTTGCTGGGGCCCACAGTGATGTTTATTTCTCATCCAACATGTTCATAAGATCACAAGATCACACAGACATTAATGAAGGCAAAACACAAATATCAGCTTGATCCAAAACTTCCGCGGTCCTCGAGAATTTCTCAACGGTATATGTGCAATTCACATTGTTTATGTGGCGTGTCACACCTGAGCTTTGGATAAGCTTCAGTCTTGGGCTGAAGCCCTATAGTTATCTGATAAAATGGATGGATAGAGTGGATAAAATACATAAATCATGGTGGACCCCACCGAGTTTACTCCTGTGCTTCGAACCTTCCACCTCGCGGACACGGATCACCTGTGACATGGACCCATGAAGTTCCAGCGGAACCTAGGTGGCCCAACTGTGATGTTTGTGAGAAATTTACTGTGTCTATTCGTTTTGTCAGTTAAAAAAACAGGCATTTTCTAAACTCAAGTGACCCAAACGGTAGGAAACAGTAAATGTCTGTTTGGATTTGTGGAATTCTCCTGTAATGATTTGAGTAATTCTGATCGTTTAAAATTTTTGTAATGATAAAAAATGTGGTCAAATGAATTAATTTTTTGTTAATAAATAAAAAGAAAACATGGACTACTTAGTTAAAACTCTCTTGGTGAAGATGAAAGACCAGGGATTGAGAGTAAAAAGAAAGTGGGAGAGAGTGATGATTTTAGTGGGCCATTATCAACCTTCTCTACCATCTCAATCATCTATTTATTTCGATCATCAATATCAATCGTTGATCAAGAACTTCAAGTAAGTATACCCTTTCCATTTTTCTTTTCCTTTGATGATGGTGATAATGATGATGACTTTATGATTTTGGTGTGGATGATGTGGGACTCACTGTCTATGGCTCTACCTTGATGTTTACAGGCTATCCATTTATTTTTTAAAATCATTTTAGTGTATGCGCCAAGCAATGAGTTAGATTCAAAATTGTAGGCCACACTGATGGATCAGTGACCACCGTTCAAACCATCCTAAGCTACTGAAAGATAAGATGTTATTTCATGGATAATAATAATAATAATAATAATAATAATAATAGAAGGAAAAGAAAAAAATAATGAAATATTATATAATATGATATAGAGGAGAGGACATCCTCTGTGATCAGGAACATAGGGACCCACCATGATGTATATATTAGATCTACTCTGACTAATGTGTTTGGAAGGCCGTTTAAAGCCCGAGTTGAATTTTGATACAAATCTGAGATTTGTGTGATTTCCACTGAAGTCAAATGGTGAAACCATTGTTTTGGGTTCTTTTTATTATAATGGACCCCACATATATCATTTTTGCCCAAGATGTTTGCCCAACAATCATCATAAGAGTAATAATCATATGATCGGTCAAAAGGTTACACAGATGATAAGAGTAGATCCAATACAAAAATGAAGAGAAAAATAAAAAAAAAAACATATTATTTTACGTGGAAGGGATATAACGTCTAGAGTCTTCTTCTTTTAAAAAGGTTATGGGCACACAAGTGAATCTCACCATTATGTATAAGTTGAATCCACACCGTCCCACCATCTTTCTCGAATAATTTTAGGCCATAAGCCCAAATTTGATGCAGATCCAAATTATAGGTGGGCCATACCATAGAAAACAGTGGGGAGAGTGATGTCCACCCTTAAAAATCCATGCACTAGAAGACAAAATGAAAGAAAAGTTGATAAGACCATTTAAATGTTATTCTTTTCATAATGGCATTTAGGTATTTACACTTATGCCATTAGTACTTCATAATCATGATTTTCTACCATACTCATGCAATGACGTATCCAACATAACTTTCAAATACATGTCATTTAAATGGTGTAGAAACTGCACTTAAGTGATCAAAGAGATACCAAACACGTGTGTTCATTGAGACAAGTGAGTATATCTCAACATGTTTCCTACTCGTTTGAATAAAGTAGGTTGTTATGACGTGATGCTATGTTTGAGATGACTTGCGTTGATTATGATAATGTTATGTATATATGTCAATGTATTGTATTACTTATACACGTGGAATGAAACGAATGACACGAATTATATGTATGTGCCTCTCAAAAGGAGAGATGATTGAATAATATGTATGTGCCTCTTAGAAGGAGATATGACTGAATTATCTGTTGCCTCTCAATTAGATGGATGATTATATGAACACGATATGCCATACACTTCATACATTCATACATCGTTTGTCTTAGAGCATTGCTCTAGAAGACCGGTAGGTACTTAAGTACCCGGTTACCCAAGGATCATCCTGGAAGCCCACTAGCATGTGGAAGTCCGCCCTATAAGGAAGGGGGAGGTGATTGATGGGATCCAATCAAAACAAGTGGAAGATTGAGTATATACCCATTTGATGCATCATATTATCTTGTATAACATTCTTGCATCCATAGTGTAAATTTAATTGTAAAACTGTATTTGAGTGTACTGCTTTATTTAGACGGGTGTGAACTATGATGGGTTTACTCACTAAGTCTGGCCAACTGGCGATTGTGAATTAAATGTAAATAGGTAACCTAGAAGTTCATCCATTCGAGATGAATACTGAAAAATGATGCAGAATTAATGGAAGAACCTAAAAGGAATTGACTATACTTGACTGAAGAAGAGATTGTGGCTCTGAGATAAGATGCTTAGTTTATAATTATTTTGTTAACTTTTGTTATATTATTTGTTATTAATAATTTGTATCTTTTATTAAATGATGATACATTTAAATAGAATCTCAAATAGAAGGACTTAGTTCGATAGGTTGAAAATGTGTAAACATACAGATGGTCGGAATAAATTATTGTGAATAATGATGTGTGATGTGATGAGAATCTAGTTTAAACAATAAGTTGTACCTCCAACTAACTGTGTAACTTGTGGTTAAAGTAAACTACGAGTACAAGTCATACCCCATAACCTGGGCTTGAGGGTGCACACTTTGTGTCTGGATTGCGACGCGTGACACCTCCTGTAATAAGTGGTATTTCTATAATAATTATGAATTCACAAAAAAGATCAGATTACAATTCATTCCTTGTAGTTGTGGCTTAATCGGAACTAATTCCTATTGTATTAGTAAATCGGGTGATTGGATATGTTTATCTGAGCATAACAAAACAGATGCGGCCTCGACTGTGACGGGATACACATCTAGGACATAAGATAACAAATCTAGGGCCCTCATTGATGTATGTATCTCACATCCATGCCATCCATCCTCGTTTAAAGAAAAACCCTGAATAGCACTAGCGAAATGCGGTAGATTTGCGTTTTCACTACGGTGATGTTCTCAAGTGACTAGAATATGGTGAGAGATTACATATCTGATCGATTAAATACTATGGGAAAGTGTTTGTTTACAACCCTTTCCATCCATTTTCAGAAATCCAAACAAGCCTTGAAGATTTCTTGTTGAAACATTCGTAGGACTGCAAAAGTTTTTAAATAAAGCAAACGTTTTTACGTTTTCAGTTTATCCCAATGGAAATAACCTTACCAACTATTTGGATGGCATATAAACATCATAGTAGAACTAGCCTGTTGCTCTGGCTAACCATAGCTTTGCATATGCCTCATTTTTTAGGTACTAATTTGTAGGGTTGTCAATGGGTCGGGCCTGGGGTAGGCCTTGGACTGGATTTTGAACTGTTTTCGGCCGGACCGAGGGGTTGGCTCTGTGTAAAATTTTAATTTTTTGGGCCCAAGCCTGGCCCATTGACACCCCTACTTGGAGCTATACACGAGCCAAGCTAGCTTGGTTAGCTCACTTGACTCAGCTCGAACCAGCTCGATTCAGCTTGATTCGAAGGTTGGGTTCGAACCAAGCTGAGTCATTTTTCCAAGCTCGAAATGATTTTCAAGTCGAGCTTGAGCTAACCCAAGCTTGATTCGGCTCAACTCGAAGTTTGGCTTGATCGAAGCTCGATTCGACTCGACTCGGCTGACTTAGTTGGAAAAGTATGTTTTTTAAGTCCTACATCGGAAGTGAGCAAAGAAATAGGAGGTGAAACTCTCTATAAAAAGAGGGGGGGGGGGGGGGGGGGGGGTCCTACATCAGAAGTGAGCAAAGAAATAGGAGGTGAAACTCTTTAAAAAGGGGGGGGGGGGGGGGGGGGGGGGGGGGGGGGGGATTAAATGGGCTTTGAGCCCGATTTTAAATAGTTTTAGGTTGGGCTTTGGGCTGGGCCGAATTAAAATTTTATTTTTTTCAAGCTTGAACTTAGCTCGAATTGGGCTCGAACTCGGCTTAAAAATATTAGTCCAGCTCGAAGGCTGAGCTGATCTAAACACAAGCCAGGGTGGTCATTGAATGAGCCTAGCTCCAACAGGGCAAAGCTCGGCTGGAGTCGGCTCTGTGTATAGCTTTACCCCTACGAATTTGACAAACAAATAGACGAGAAACATATTACGATAACCCCGCCTAGCTACCCACCACATGAACTTTCTGCCGTCGAGGTCGCAAGGAAATCCAAGTACTCCTAGAGCTGAGCACTAGCCAAGCTAGCTCGGTTAGCTCACTCGACTCGGCTCGAACCAGCTCGATTCGAAGGCTAGATTTGAACCAAGCGAAGCCATTTTTCCAAGCTCGAATTGATTCGACTCGGCTTGGCTAACTCACTTGTAAAAAACTAAAAAAAAATATTTTTTAGTCCCACATTGGTAGTAAACAAAGAAATGAGAGATGAAACTCTCTATAAAAGTAAGTAGGGGTGTCAATGGGCTTTGGGTTGTCTTTGAGCCCAATTTTAAATAACTTTAAGCTTGACTTTTGGGTTGGGCCTACGAGGCTTGAACTCGTCTCAATTTGGGCTTGAACTAGCTCAAAAGCTCGGTTAAGCTAACTCAAACATTTCAATCAAGCTCGAAGGCCGAGCTGAGCCAAACACGAGCTAGGGTGGTTATTGAGCGGGCCTAGCTTGAACAGGGCTCAGCTCAGCTCGTGCTCACCTGTAGGTGTACTCCCACACCCATGCAGATTAAGGCGTGTCCCTGACCATCGGGTCCACATTGATATATGTGGAGTATATCCACGCCATCCATCTATTTTTTTAAGATTATTTAAAGGATAAAAGACCAAAATTAAGCTGATCCAAATGTTAGGTGGACCACATTATAGAAAACAATGATGATGTACTATTAGAAGTTTGTGGGCGACAAAAGTTTTGGATCAAAATTATATCTATTTATTACCGTTCATTGATGTCTGTGGGACCTTATTAACAGGTTCGATGGAGAATAACCATTATGGTGGGCCTTGGAAAGTTTTTAATAGTGGGTGTTCAATCACCACTGTTTCCTGTAGTGTGGTCCACTTGAAATATACATCTGCTTCATTTTTTAGATAACACTTTAAAATAAGCTGTTAAAACGGATGCACGGCTTGAATATACTACATATACATCAATGTGAACACGGTTAGAGCGGGACCGTGTTGGGGAACGCCGGGGCTGCACGTAGAGGTGGGCAACGATCCGAGCCGAGTCGAGTTAGCCCTAGTTTGGTTTGGCTTGTTTTTGTGCCACCTTAGTTTGTGGATCGGCTTGGTTTGGGTTTCAGGCCGACCCATGCGGCCCAAGTTTGGTTTCTCCAGAAAAATTTGTTTCGAGCTAGGATCAGTTTAGTAGAAAATTTTGAATTGGGCCGGGCTGAGTTCAAATAAGTGGTGGCTCTTTTTTTGCTTGTTTATTTAAATAGAAAAGAATTTAAAAAGTTAGAAAAAAAAAAGTACAAACATATCTTACTATATGATGTTTAATATCCTCCAAACGAGTGCAGCTTCAAAATAAACATGTAAGAGCATTTTCCAAAGAAAAGTACATGAGTGTAATTTTACAAGTGCAAGGAAACAATGTGCAATCATGTATATGTATATGCATCCATGTTATCATGTATATGTATTATCCTCACTGTCCATCTGTTTAACATATCATTTTAGGACATGATCTCAAAATGGAATCATATCTAAAGCTCAAGTGGATCACACCAAAAGAAATAGTGTGCTTACAATCTATGAGCTGAATGAAGTTGAATCAAATTCAGCTTCGAGCCAAGCAGAACCAAGCCAATATTACCCTAGTTTGAGCTTGGTTTGTTTTTTCAAACGAGCTTGACACCAATGCTTGGTTTGGTTTGAGCTTCCATTTGAGCCCATCCAAGTTGAGCTTTTTGTAACCAATCCCAGCCGAGCTTCTGGCTTGGTTTGTGCTCGCCTCTAGCCGCACGTGATCCGCTTCCCCAGTACCTGTCACGTAATCGGATTGCATCCTGCCGCCGCCTTAGACCGACTCAGTCCATGCAGGGGCTATGTGGAACCCGCCGTTACATAGCGGTTTTATCCATGCCGTCCATTCATTTTTCAGATTATTCTAGAGCATGGGACATAAAATGAGGAATAATGCCGCTCACCGTTGAAACCATACTAGGGTCCACCGTGATGTTTATTTACCATCCAACTTATTCATGAGGTCACATAGACTTAGATCCAGTGAAAACACAAATATCAGCTGGATCAAAACTTGCTTGGCTCCTAAGAAGCTTTTAACGGTGGAGTTTAATTTCAACTGTGTGGTCCACTTGAGCATTGTATCTACCTAATTTTTGGACACATATCCTAAAATGATTTCAAAAAATGACAGACGGCGTGGATAAAACTCATACATCACGGTGGGCCCCACAGAGTCCCTGCCTGGACCGAGTCTGTCCAGGCGGGGGCAAGACGCAATCCGTTTCCAGTTGTCACGTGTGGCCGTCTTTTAACAAACCTCTTTGTAGCTACTGAAGCGCCAGAGATGGACAGGCTTCCGACAGCGTTCCCACGAGGGACACGTACGAGAAATCCTGATCATTCATCATACCGTGGACCAAAAAATCAGGATACTCCACGCGTCAGGTAGGTCCCACAGGTAATTTCAGTAAGAACCATCCATGAAGTCTCCAACCATCTCATGCGGGATTAGCAGACACATGTCCGATGTCGCTAGTGCACCCTGCATGATGAATGGCCTGGATCTCACACGTGTTTGCTGTCGCCAGTGTGCAAAAAAGCCCTCTCATGGCGAGCGAGTACACGTACCATTCCTCCTCTCACGTCGACTTTTCCTTTTTAAATAAAGAACCCAACCCGAAAAAGTAGAAAAACAACCCCTCTCTACTTCCCATCTACAGTCAAGTCAATCATCCCTCTTTCTCTCTCTCTTTATAAAAACTCCCAACTCCAATCCAGACGCAAACCTCCCATTTCTCAGTCCAAAACCCAAAATCAAAAGGATGAAATAAAACAGAAACAGAGAGAAAAAGTAAGAAAGAGGAGAAGAGGGAGGTTTCTTCAACTTCTGAAATGGAAGTAGTAATCCCAGTCGCGGATTTCCATTTCGACAGCACCTCCTCTTCACCGTACATCAGCGCCCCTTCATCTCCCAAACGCTTCGGCGATCTATTATACTTCAGTGCTCCCACCAGCCCTTCTCGCGTCTCCGCCATCTACTCCGAATTCAACACTAGTCATTCTTCAATCCCCTTCGACTGGGAGGAAAAACCCGGTACCCCCAAATCCACCACACCCCACAACAACAATAACGACAACGACAACGAAGACGAAGAAGCTGACTATGATTTCGCCTTCGATTTCAGTGGCCAGTTGGAGACACCTCCTCTCACCGCAGCCGAAGAGCTCTTCGACGGAGGCAAGATCCGCCCTTTAAAGCCCCCACCAAGATTACAGTTTGGAGAGAGGAGCCCTGTCTCATCGCCCAAATCACCGAAGAGGATTTTCCGAAATGCCTTCTCCCCGAAAGCTAAAAAGGAATTCGACCCATTTGCAAAGGCTATCGAAGAAACCCAAAAAGGGTCTGCGAGAGAGCGTGGGAGAGAAAGGGCGCCGACACTGAATCCTTCCAATTCGAACCGGAGAGCGGCGAGATCGCACTCACCGTTTCGGGTTTCAGATCCGAAACCCGAAACGTCTTCTTCGGCATTGAAGGGCAGCAATAAGAAATGGAGGTTGAAAGATTTTCTGCTGTTCCGGAGCGCGTCGGAGGGAAGCTCGACTGACAAAGATCCACTGAGAAAATACAGGCTTCTATCGAAGAAGGGAAAAGAGGATCTGAAGAACGCGAGCTTCCGGTCGACGGACAGCGGCGGTTCAGTTTCCGGTTCGAGGAGGAGCGGGCCGATCTCAGCTCACGAGTTGCATTACACGGCGAACCGGGCGGTTTCTGAGGAGATGAAAAAGAAGACGTTCTTGCCGTACAGGCAAGGACTACTGGGGTGCATGGGCTTCAATCCAACGGCTCATGGGATCGCTAAGGGGTTTCATTCGGTTACACGTGGATGATCCTGATTTGGACAGCTGTCTCTAACTTTCCTGTTGAATAGCTCTTTGTATGTGAGTTCTCCACCGTCTTTCTTCGTGTTGTAGACATTGTTCCTGTGGTGTGTTTTATTCTAAGTGAAAAGAAAACCACATGGGAAGGAGAAATTCATATTCTTCTTTGATTTTTCTTCTATAAATGATATATGAATATATAGTGTTTTCTTTTCATCTTCTCTTTTAACTTAGATTTTACTCCATGACATGCCCATACCCGACCAGTGTTGGGCTGGACCAGAAATTGGATGGTCCTGATTGGCCACACGGGTGTGAGATCCATGCCACCCTTAAGTCGGGTTTGGCTGCGACTGGTGTGACTATGAAGGGCCGAAGGGCATTTTCGGAAACAGAGGTGCCAAAATAAGTGAATTAACATTGCTTTGGGAACCGGACTGGAGGCTCTGGACCGGTGGTTGGATTTGGGTTCGGTTCAAACCGGCTCAAATCAAACGTGCCTTCAGATCAGTTTAGATTGTGACATCATCCCGATGTCATGTACTCCTCAGGAGCGGATCGGTTGTTACCCCGGTAAAACCGTAGTAGATGTTTTCCTGGACGTGGGGCCCACCTTTATGTATGATTTGTATATCCACGCCGTCCATAATTTTTAATAGCTCATTTTAGGGCTTGATGCCAAAAATGAAGCAGATCCAAATATCAAGTGGACCACACCACAGGAAACAACCGTGATTGACCGTTAAAAGCTTTTTGTGGGCTACAAGAGTTTTGGATCAAGCTTATATTTGTGTTTTCCCTTCATCCAATTCTCTACGACCTTATCAGCAGGTTGGATGCAATATAAACATTATGTTGGATAGAATATAAACATGATATGTGGGTGCTAGAAATTTTTTAGTGGTAGGTGTTCAATAACCACTGTGTTCCTGGGTTTGGCCCGCTTGAGATTTGGATGTGCTTCATTTTAGGTAGTAGAAATGATCCGTGGTGTGGATACAAATATATACATCAAGGTGGGCCCCACAATCAGGGAAACACAACTGTTACCCAAGGTAATACTAATACCTGATCCTCTCCGTCTATATAATAATAATAATAATAATAATGCTCACACTCAACTAAGTGTAAATCCAACTAGTTGAGTGTAGGGCCTACCATAATGTTTGTAAGATATCTTGGCCATCCATTAAGATTATCCCATTATGAAAATGAGATTCTCTAAAAATAAGGTTGAACTATTAGGTATTAGGTAGGGCATACTGTAAAAAAACATGAAACAACACTTAAAAAACTTAAATTCACGTGGAGCATCAAATTTTCATGGTTGAATCATCTTAATTTTTTGGACATCATGTTTTGACTGTGGTACAACCTTGTTAGACAGGGGAAATGTCGTACAAACACCATGGTAGCCCCCACACGCCAACTTGTTGCAGTACAACTTGTTGCGTGTGAGCATCTCTCTCTATATATCTACGTATGTATATGCTTTTTTCCTTCTTCATCACCTTTTTAACTCTTCCGTAAATAGATACAGTCAGACTTGTATGTTAGTTTTTCACCGTTTAATAAATGGTAGCAACTTTTCAACCGTACACTTATGTTAGTTTTTCACCGTTAAAAACCGGCAAGCGACTCTTTCACCGTACACCTGCATAACCTCAAGGCAATTACTTACTGCCCAACGCTTACCGATATTGTCTATGATACGGCTGTATGTCGGCACAACATAGCGCGATTAAGGAATGTCATTGATGACACAACCCTGCATTCTACACTGTAACCGATTTTCAGCCATGATCAAGATTGTCCACAGATAGAAATTTGCACTGAGAAAATAATATTAACCATCCAATTTTTTCACTCACTGTTTTAACTTCAACCATCCATTTAATAGCTGTTATTGGATGGTGGTGATTACTTGATTAGTGTCATTTTAGGGATATGATCCATCCATGATGTGATTCACAAGGTGGATGGTCTGGATAGATGTACATCAGTGCCAAATCTGAGGAGGATTCGTCACAGCGAATTTTAAATGGTGCAAGACTAACATAGGTGTCTTACACTCCATATGCAGTAGTCAAAGCAGTCTAGCCGCCCTGTGCCCCCAGGTTTGAACCGCCTCATTGTTTTCTTTGTTTTATAAGCAAACCGGACTTGTTACACCAGCTGGTTCCTGACTGTCCGATTTACTCATCAAACCACTCGTTTCTCAGGATAGTTTGTAGTTTGTACAAGCAGGGTTCATTGTTTGATGATCCGATCCGTTGATGTGATTGAACACAGTGGATGGATCATGGCTCGAACCATCCTTGATGGGCTACCCTAGTCCTTCAGTTGGTGGCCTCAAATAGATGTTCAAATTTGAATGACTAGGATCTTCCAATCTGTGATTTTTTTGGGGGCCTGGTCCATCCATGATGGGCCTCAACAAGAGCCAAGTGGTCCACTTCTACAAACTGAAAACTCATGAACAGTATACTATCCTTCGGTGGAGGCTTCCATTTACAGTGGGTCCCCCATGTTTCATTGATCCATGCCGTTAGTCTGCTAAGCCACAGCGTGCATGGCCTTGTCCCTTTCATTAATAGCCTACAAATGGATGGGTCACCATTCAACTTACAACAAGTCAAACATCTGATGGATTGGATGGATCTTTCATCCAATATTTTCAGTTTCTAAAGGTAAAGTTGGGCCTTTGTTGACAATTTAACCCAAGTAGGTGAATTTTTAGACCATTGTCATCACTAGAGTGGAATCCAGTCAGACCTACTACACCACTACCATTGATTTCCAGAGTAATTTGAGACTTTCCGCTTGTTTGAGATTTTTGCATAATTGTTTGAAATTGTGGGGGATTTACTGTACTTTTTCATGCTGGAATTTTGGATTTTTAAATCCGTTTTAATGGAATTTCAAAACTATATATTTGTAAAAGAAAATGGAAACAGAAAATAAATTTGAAAATTAAAATTAGAAAGAAGAAAATTTTAAAAAAACTTATTTAACCAATGCACGAATAATCACTTGACTTGAAGTTGATTGGACAATCAACCTCAGGATATCCTCGAATGTTGTCTCTTCACACCGGCTCACTCGATGTACGAAAACCCAAACTACTTCTATGCCAAATCGAAAGACTGAATCGGATGAACCAAAAGAAAATAGTTATTGCAGAAATTCATATTATAGAGAGAATTGAATGCCTATGAAAAACGAACCAGAGAAGTCATTTTATAAACTTCAATGATTTCCATGAATAGGTGCAAAGCACTTCTACTAAAAAACATGGTTGCTGGGTTTTCCGAAGGACATCACTATTAATTCGAAATTCAAAACAAATACTTGCTTTGGTCAACAATTACAAAAATCAAAATTTAAGCTTTGGCAAGTATACTCACTACACTGTACTGCACCATGCCATGTCTTTGCCTAGCCCACGCATGTGGTTCATGACATAGATTGGGGTTGATGGATATGTGTATTACTCATTAGGTGAGGTCACTATGAGGATAAATATCAAATGGGCCACATGCGTCTATTTCCCAACCATCCATTTTTATCATCACATGTGTAGTTTGGTTTAAGAGCATGTTGGGAGAAAGATCCCTTCGGAGCATTTGGATCATAAATTACTTATACTACTTATGCCTTAAGTAGCTTAGCTTGATTCCTACTTATTAAACTAAAGTGATTTAGGGGCCATTTGGGTCTTAAGTTGCTTAAGATAAGTTATTTATGTCTTAAAGAAGCTTATCTTGGTTTCTACTTATTAAATTGAAGTGATTCATGAACTTTAATTAAAAAGGTTACTTATAATCAATCTTAAACCAAACTTATGTCAAGTAAGTTATTTATATACTGCTGTAAATAGAAAAGTAATTTATTTAGTAGTATCGAAATGGTCCCTTCTTGACCACCCACACAACAATATCTGAATTAAAAGAAAGTGAAGAGAGTCAAATTATACCATAGAGATTTATGCAACTCCCTTTTAATATGTCCACAAACTCACACCAATCCACTATGCTCAAAGACAAAAAACTAAGAAGCATCTCTTAATACAATGATAGTTCCCTCGTCCTCTGTCGATAGACTATCTATTAAAAAATTAAGGTTTTAAAAACTCCTTGTGAAATCATGAAATTATCTTTTAAATTACGAACATGCCTCCAAACCCTCAAGTAAGAGGGCTCTGCCCCTGTAACCCTAACAAGTTTAGCATGGAGCTCAACCTGCAAAAAAATTAAAAAAAAAAAAAAAAGCTTAGTTGGATGAACAATATGTTGGGAATAGGGACAACGGCAGCGGAAGCGGAAGCCGAACAACACCACAGTAAAATATGAGATCAAACGAGAAACACAATGTAATCAAACCACACAAGCATTCAACCACAAGAGACAATCCGATTTTACGTGGAAAAACCCCTCAACGGGTAAAAAAACTACGGCACAAAGCGATCCACTATGATTAACAGAAGATTATAGAAATTGACAGCCCACAAGTAAGAAAAACAGAGAAAACCCAAGCTCTCTTCCTCTCAAAACACTCTCCCCTCTTCTTAATGCGATTAGGAAACCTTGGACACCTTAGGATTACACCTAATTCCAGATTTTTACCATATGTATAGCAAGAACCCCGAATTAGAAACATATTATATGCAAATCCACGCAATAGCGCAAGAGAAATCTTGCTGTGCAAGTCATGCGTAACTGGCCGACCGGTCGGATCGGCCCAAAAACAATCCAGGGGCTAATTCACATTGAAACACACTCTCTACACTGGTCGACTAGTCAAGACTAATCAGCTCTCAGTGTCTGACCGATCATGACCGATCATGACCGATCATGGACTCTCCAGGAAGCCAAGTTTGAAGGCTCTTCTTCAAACACAATACAGCTATGATGATTAGGCTCCATATAGATCTTAGTAGCACAGAATCGTCTGAGTTTTGTGCTAGGATTGTTCACATTGTGGTCGACTTGATGGATGGCTTGATCGGATACACGTGGGGCATTAGGCACACATGCCGATGCAAATGGAGAGGATTTGAATTTGAAAAGGAATAATTACAGGAATAATGCTTTTTCAACGCCGCTGAAAATCTCTCTCTAGCTTTTTATGTGAGAGGTAAATTAAAAAAAAAAGCCAAAGCATGTGGAGGCTTTTCGGGACATGTTATGTCCAATGCACAGGAACCCCACATGCGAACGGACTCATGATCGTCTACCCCTTTTGAGCACTCTTTTGAAAGGAGGGAGTGGGGTGCCCACGACATCCCTTTCAATCATAGCTTCATGTCAAATGAGTTGTGACAAAAAAGAATTCAGTCACATACATCCGTCTACGTGTATGGTCGGATGATATATTTTTAACACCCCTCATTGCTAAGATCAACTGTAGATGTCGTCTGATTTGTTTTTTTTGTTTTTTTTTTTTTTTTACACTGGGGCCCACCCATTGTGGACAAGACAGCTGCCATCATGTATAGGATTGCGTTGAAGATTCCTCTGAGTCGACTCAGACAGGAGTTGGGTGGGTCAGGACATGTGAGTTCGAGTCAGTCCCACGTGACTCAGCCTGACTTGAAACAATTTTTATTCATTTTTGGCTCAAAACCTTAATCTGGAGATAGCTTACGAGACTCACATAATTTTTTTTTAATTTAATAAAACATTTTATTAAAATTCGTTATTTATTAAAAAACCAATTAAATACTTTTCAGGATTTCAGTGTAATATATTGTATTTTGAAGTCACATAATAACTAGATTTTATCTTAAAGTTACCGTTATTTTTAAAAATTATCTTTTTTATTCTTTTTCTTATATTTCGTGAACAAGGAATGACTCGGTCCGTCTCATCCGGGTCCTACCCGGCCGAGTCTCTCAGTCTTAAAACCAAGGGCGCAATTGACAGCCATCCATTGGATTGTCCAACGATATCATTCCAAGTGGAGGACGACCTTCAGTGCTATTTAATTAATAGAAACTGTGAATTTCTATCGTATCCATTTGCCAGGCAGTGGCTTGTTTTGATGGGCCATGATGTTGAGCGGAGACCCCAATGTACATTTGTTACACCTCTTCCAGGTCCTCCTCACACACTTGCATGCCCATCTTAACCGTCCAAAGCACGGACCTTATTGTGAATGGGGTGCAGCCCAAAAATAGTACTTACTGGATGATCTTAGCCGTCCAATTCATCTACAAAAACGGATAAAGGGACCCCAATACATGGAATTACAATATCAATCGATTGCCATCTGAAGGAGTGGTTGGATGGTGACAGTGACGTTGATTTATTTATATGCAAGAGGGAAAGAGAAAGACGCATGAAGAAATGGATACGTCTTTCAATAAAGAAAGGGATGTTGATCTGAAGGGATCCGATGATGTATGATGAAAGGAATTCTGAGGTTCAGCTCAGCAGAAATACATTTTATATGCTAACAAGCACGATTTAAGCACAAATGAGGCCAATGCCATCGATCCAAACCGTTCATCTGATGGGACCCACCCTAATGTGGGTATCCTGTGGATCTCCCACGTTGGAAGACCATATACCTTCGTCTTTTGGCCCTTCCTTATTTCTCCTTAAACCGGATACTGAAAGCTGAGGCATCCCCCCATGGATATTCCAAAGTGGGACCCATCATATAAAGAGATTGGAATGTCAGACCATGGGCCCAGCACGCATGATGATCAACAAAACACTGTAATTCCACGTGGGCCCCACAATTTACATGCATCTTAAATATTTCTTCCCTTCCACGTTAGAAACTACTTTCTTGCACCGTTACCAGCCAATTATCTCATCCAAATGCCATTAAAGGACCAAAATATCACGACATCTCTCCCCTTGATTACATCAGAAATACTCAAGTCAAAGGCATCTCTCACACGATTTCTGCCGTCAGATTATGGAGCTGTTCTAGAAGTGGACCATATGTAGTTGCCTTCATTGAAGTTGCATGCAAGTTGGGATCCACAGTCCTGACGCAACATAGCTACGTGGTGTTGGGATCACCACGCAAGCCACCTCTGCTCCTCACGACACACTTGTCAAACATGTCTCGTCATCGAGACCACTGATCTGGTGGGCCATCGTGTGGATAGGTTATAACCCAAAAATTTCTGCGTTTGGACAACTCTGGATACCCCTCTCTCTCTCTCTCTCTCTCTCTCTCTCTTAATGACACTTTCAATGGCTAAAACAATCCGAGCCACTTGAATTTCAGGTTATCGTCTATCAGTGTGGCGTCTCACCCAAACAACGGTCCTGATTACTAGACCGTTTCGTCACGTGTCCGTAAGGAGCGAAATGCATGCAACTTTTAAAAATGGACCCACATATCAGCGGTCCTCATTCTACAAGAGAAAATCAAGTCCTAGATCAAGACATAATCCCAATCCCCTGACGTTGGTTCACATTGATCAGAAGCTCAACTAAACTCAACGTTAGCGTCTGGATAAATGCAGGCACACATGCCAATATGGAAACACGTGTACGAGATCTTAGTTTTCCATCTGGTCCGATTCAATACTTAGATATGAGCCGTCCATCTGTTTTGACTTTCATTTTAGCTCTTAATAAAGAGCGAAAATGTTGAACTTTCTCAATAAAATACATAAACAAAATGAAATTCGATTCACTTGTACGCAACCACAAGGAAATGGCATTCAAATTGGATCTCCAGTTCGGGGATAGAATGGGCCCCACCACGGATGGAATATTCCACAAAGCGTTTTCAGGATGATGATTCTTATCCATCCAAATATAAGACCGTTGTTTTGGACCATCCTTTTGTTTCTTTCCTTAACAACTAATCCGACATGATAGAAAATGATCGCATTCATTCAAACATTTGATGTATGTAGTGCCCACCTATTTGTGTGCCTTTCATATGGTAGCCCACATGCTTACACAAATGTGTATGGCCACTTTTATCTTTGATTTTGATAAACTTGAATTCTAATTTTAATGTGTAAATATGGAGAATTTATGTAGGATTTGGTTTTTAAAAGGAGATAGAAAACCCAAATAGACTCTTATCTCTATCTTTATACTTTTCATCCAAGCTTAAAAATATGTAGAGCTGCTCATCTCTCTGAGCACAGATTGAGAAAATTGAGGAGAGTGAGCCAAGTGCGTTCATCATAGAAGGATGTGTGGAACGGCAATCAAGGGTATTAATCATCAAGTTTACCGCACAGAGTAGTGCCTTGCATTGTTTGACCAGTATAACTTAAAGTAGAGTAGGTGACCAATCCCTTTCCTAGTTTATGGTCTTCTAATTGATATTATTGCATATGTATGCATTTCAAGATCCTTAGTTTTGGAATCATAACCTTCCATTTTATTCTAAAAAAATTTAATACCACCAAGTAAAATCTATGGGGCCCACCCTAATATGTGTTTTATCGATTCCATCTATTCATATATTCGCTTTATGAGCTCATTTTAAAGCATAAGCCTAAAAATGAAGCATAACCAAAGGTAGGTGGGGAATAATGGTGTTCACCCTAGGGTGAACAATGATGCTTTTTGTCATCCAACCTGTTCATAACGTCACATAAACATGGATGAAGGAAAAAATATAAATATCAACTTGATCCAAAGCTTTTGTGCCCCCTCGAAGTTTTCAACAATATGCGTTCAATTCTCACTATTTCTTATAGTATAGCATACTTGCGCTTTGAGTATACTTTAATTTTGGGCTCACACCCTAAAATAAGGGGGCAAAATAGACTGATATCATGGATAAGACATATACATCATGGTGGGCCACATGGAGTTTACTTTGCATCCTAGATGTTCTTATCTTCCCTTGTATAAAAATAAATAAATAAATAAGGAATGGGGCTGGGATATTTGATCTTTGATATTTCACCAAACATGCATGGTCATACAAGAGTTATGCACAAACATGCTTATTCTCATTGGTAATGTTAGGCCTAGCTCACAAAATCAAGACTAATCCATCATTTAGGTGGGCCATACCAAAGGGAACACTGAGAGACATTGAGGATAGGGATGTCCACCAAAGAAACTTACATACTGAGTTTAGGGTCCACCTTGTAGTGTACATGCCTTACAACTTATTCACCAGGTGCACCCCACTAAAGATGAATTGACACTGTACTGAAAGTTAAGCCACTCCAAAACTTACACATGGGTCACGCAAAGTTAATATATCAGTTTAATTTACTGGTGATTGCAAATTGCGGCATGTGATGTGTCCCAACTGAGTTTTTAGTTTTGGATGGGATGATTCTTCGAATGTACAATGAACATTTGGATTCACACCAGATGCATGATTTAGATCTGATATACGTGTCATGTGTGGGTTCCACAGTGAAACGAATGGTAATTATCATACGATCAAACGGATGTAATGATTCCACTAGATGCGTTTTTAGGTATCTGCGATCTATTGCGTTCCTTCTCAATGGAATGAGAAATTGTCCTAACTGCTACTACTTGCATGGGGACATTGGGACAGTCCAATCAACTGTCTGGAGTTACAAATCATGGCTTAGTGGTAGACCCAGTGCATTTCAACACTGAGGTCTCTGGTTCGTGGGCCCATTTGTGTGAGCATGGGACAGATTTGGGTCACAAGGACCTAGCTAGAGACTGCATGGTCCTGTTAAGGGATTTGTGAGCCCAGTGTAATGTATCTATTTATTCTACCTGTCCATCTATTTCAACTTATCATTTTAAAGCATGAGCCCAAAAAAGAAGCAGATTGAATGTTCAAGTGGACTACACCACAGGAAGCATTGGGATTGAAAGCTTACCTGTTGAAAACTTCTTGGGAGGCATAGAAGTTTTCGATCAAATTGATATTAATTAGTTTTGCCTTTCATACAGGTTTATGTGACTTTGTGGATAGGCTCAATGGCAAATAAATATCATAGTGGGCCTTACGAAGTTTTCGATGGTAGGAATTTAATACCCACTGTTTCCTATGGTGTGAGCCACTTGAGCCTTCAATCTACCTCCTTTTTAAGCTAATGCCCTAAAATGATATGTCAAAATAGATGGACTGCAAGGATAAAACATATACATGATGGTGGGCCTAACCGAGCCCCATACAGGACTGTTTGTCCGGATAGTACCCAATGCTCGTAAGTGTGTGAAAAAACAGAGAGATTGTATCCGTCCATGATCAGTTGGCCTTCTTATCTATTTTAGATAAACAATCTTGTTTGTCTATTTTGAAAAACTTTGATCTTTGATTTTGAAATACTTGAATTTTAATTTTAATGTGTAAATATGGAGAATTTATGTAGGACTTGATTTTTAAAAGGAGATAGAAAACCCAAATCTATAAATAAGAGAGACTCTTATCTCTATCTTTATACTTTTCATCCAAGCTTAAAAATATGTACAGCTGCTCATCTCTAAGCACAGATTGAGAGAATTGAGGAGAACGTGAGCCAAGTGCGTTCATCATAGAGGGATGTGTGGAACGGCAATCAAGGGAATTGATCATCAAGTTCAACCGCACTGAGGAGTGCCCTGCATTGTTTGACCAATATAACTTAAAGTAGAGTAGGTGACCAATCTCTTTCCTAGTTTATGGTCTTCTACTTGATATCATTGCATATGTATGCATTTCATGATCCTTAGTTATGGAATCATAACCTTCCATTTTATTCTAAAAAAATTTAATACCACCAAGTAAAATCTGTGGGGCCCACCCTAATATGTGTTTTATCCATGCCATCTATGAGCTCATTTTAAAGCGTGAGCCTAAAACTGAAGCATAGCCAAAGGTAGGTGGGCGATAATGGTGTCCACCATTAAAGCCTTCCCGGGCGAACAACTGGTGCTTGTTTATCATCCAACCTGTTCATAACGTCACATAAACATGGATGAAGGAAAAAACATAAATATCAACTTGATTCAAAACTTTTGTGCCCCCTCAAAGTTTTCAACAACATGCTTTTAATTCCTCACTATTTGTTATAATGTAGCATACTTGAGCTTTGAGTATACTTCAATTTTGGGCTCACGCCCTAAAATAAGGGGGTAAAACAGACCAACAGCATGGATAAGACATATACATCATGGTGGGCCCTGGTAGAGTTTACTTTGCATCCTAGGTGTTCTTATCTTCCCTTGTATAAAAATAAATAAATAAATAAGGAATGAGGCTGGGATATTTGATCTTTGACATTTCACCAAACGTGCATGGTCATACAAGAGTTATGCACAACATGCTTATTCTCATTGGTAATGCTAGGCCTAGCTCACAAAATCAAGACTAATCCATCATTTAATTAGGTGGGCCATACCAAAGGGAACACTGAGAGACATTGAGGATAGGGACGTCCACCAAGGAAACTAACATACCGAGTTTAGGGTCCACCTTGTAGTGTACATGCCTTACAAATTATTCATCAGGTGCACCCCACTAAGAATGAATTGACACACTGAAAGTTAAGCCACTCCAAAACTTACACATGGGTCACCGAAAGTGAATATATCAGTTTAATTTACTGGTGATTGCAAATTGCTGCATGTGATGTGTCCCAACTGAGTTTTTAGTTTTGGATGGGATGATTCTTCCAATGTAGGGTGAACATTTGGATTCACACCAGATGTATGTGTCACGCGTGGGCTCTACAGTAGAACCAATGATAATTATCATGCGATCAAACGGATGTAGTGATTCCGCTAGATGAGTTTTTAGATATCTGTGATCCATTGTGTTCCTTCTCAATGGAATGAGAAATGCTCTAATTGCTATTACTTGCATGGGGACATTGGGACAATCCAATCAACTGTCTGGAGTTACAAACCATGGCTTAGTGGTAGACCCAGTGCATTTCAACACTGAGGTCTTCAGTTCGTGGGCCCATATGTTGTGTGAGCATGGGGCGGATTGGGTCACAAGGACCTAGCTAGAGACGCCTGTAAAGGGATTGGTGAGCCCTCTGTAATGTATCTATTTATTCCACTGTCCATCCATTTCGTCTTATCATTTCAAAGCATGAGTCCAAAAAAGAAGCAGATTGAATGTTCAAGTGGACTAAACCACAGGAAGCAATGGGATTGAAAGCTTACCGTTGAAAACTTCTTGGGAGGCAAAGAAGTTTCTGATCAAATTGATATATCTTTTTGCTTTTTATACAGGTTTATGTGACTTTGTGGATAGGTTGGATGGCAAATAAACATCATAGTGGGCCTTACCAAGTTTTCGATGGTAAGAATTTAATTCCCACCTGTTTCTTGTGGTGTAAGTCACTTGAGCCTTCAATTTGCCTCCTTTTTAAGCTCATGCCCTAAAATGATATATCAAAAAAGATGGACTGCATGTATAAAACATATACATGATGGTGGGCCTAACCGAGCCCCAGACAGGACTGTCTGTCCGGATAGTACCCAATGCTGGTAAGTGTGTGAAAAAACAGAGAGATTGTATCCGTCCATGATCGGTTGGCCTTCTTATCTATTTTAGATAAACAATCTTGTTTGTCTATTTTATACTTTATTTTTGGAATGGTTAGAATTGTCAGATTGGCGTGATTTTGCATTGCATGGTAATTCATGAAATATATGATGGATCTAATGGACAGTCCACATCAATCAAATGGTCTGTCCAGACGTCAGGATGCAAAGGATTGTGAGAGCAGGGGACCATTTCTCAATAATACATGTACGAGACACTTAACAGCGCATACATCTGTCCTTTGCAAAAGATCCATGCCTTTGATTGGACTTCATTAAATCACGACTAGGCTGCGTCACAACAACATTATGCTACTTCCAAGTCCCATCTCACTCCACGTCATTTTGATAGATATACACTATGTGGGCCCCATCTTGAATTGCTAAGTCCAGTCATAACACGATGCATCTGATCCCCTCCCATCCAACATCAAGGTCATCACTTGGATCAATCTAGACCATCCACCTAATAGGTGTCCATGGACAGAAACGAGAAAAGAAAGAAAGAAAGAAAGAAATTTACATTTTGACGATGATCAAGATCCAGGGTTAATGGCCAAGAAACCCATTGATCAGATGGTCAGGGCTCTTGGGTGAAGCTCAGTTTTTAGCCAGCAGTCATTTCCTAGAAAGGACTGCTAAAACTTCCCATCTAATGAGGAATGAGTCAGTTTTCCCTTCATGTCCTCATAGAATCGGCTTACTGGAGAAGTTGTACATTAGGGTGTGAAAAACTATTCAGCTGCTAGTAGAAGTTATTCACATGTTCATGCACCATTGCCTATGTGGGGCCCACCATTTTGTTTATGAGATGACTTATGAATCACGCGTATCTAATCATTAGGTGGTCCACACCATAGAAAACAATAAATATCCTCCAAATTCACATGATAGCTCACATGAAAGTTGGGTTCTTGTTATAGGGATGAATGGCATACATACATACATGATGGTGGGCCCCACACACCACCCTTGCTTATTCCACGGCGACTTATAGGGGGTATGGGACAGAGTGATAGATTTTTCTTGGCATTAAATGTATCAACACCTCTTTTTCTTTCCAACCTGTCAAATAATCTGAGCCGTGCATATGTAGTACTGACCATTCATTCAGTGACCTTAAGATTCAATTGATTTGACTACTTGTTTGCTTCCAAACGAGATGGTCAGAAATAAACATGGTCAGTGGTCCACACGAAAGAACATCAACGTCCGCTGACGTCATTGACAAACTAAGAATCATAAAAGCTGTATCAGTGTTTTAGAACCTGGCCCAGATTGGATGGTTTGATCGGAACAAGGGGGCATTTTGGATAGTTAGTTATTTAAGATAACTTATTTATGCCATGTGTACCTTATTTTGATTTCTACTTATTAGACTAAAGTGATTAAGTAACTTAAAATAAAAAAAGCTACTTATAATTAATCATGAGCCAAACTAGCTTATCTCAAATAAGTTACTTATCTACTGCTGCGAGTAAAAAAAAGTAACTTATTTGGTGGCATGCTCGTTTGGATACCACTAAATAAGTTACTTTTTCTACTTACTGCCGTGGATAAGTAACTTATTTGAGATAAGTTTGGTTTAAGAGTAATTATAAATAACTATTTTACTTAAAGTTAATCATTTCAACGTAATAAGTAGAAATCATGATAAGCTATTAAGTATAAGTACCTTATGCAACTCACTCACGATCCAAACGCCCCTTAAGAGATTCATCCATTCAAGTAAGAACCGGTTGTACCACTAGACTTAGTCTGATTTGTGCTGAATTGTGTAGAGAATGGGCCGCGAGACAGTGATGATGGTGCATGATGAGCTATCTAGATGAATTACAAATATTAATCTCAAATATCTAACCCTTCTCCTGGACCGCCAGTGAATTCTCTTGTAGACCGTCAATTGATAGGCCACTAATGGAAGGGTCAAGATAATTCATATTAGGAGACTTTCAGTGCATCCACATTCACAATGGTACCCATCAATTGGATAGTTTAGATCACCTAATCAGGGCCCACTTTCACAATCGCATTCAGGGCACTATTCGAAATCTCAAAGAGGCAGGTTCTCCTTCATGAAATGCCAGCGCAGAATGTGCCTATTCAACAGTGCTACGCTTGCCTAAGCATGCCTATGGCATCGATCTTGTCCATCAAAGCTGTCCCACCACAAAAACGAATTAAAAATCAGGCCGATCCAACCGTCATTTGGGCCACTAATTGAATATGGAAGTTTTTGTACTGTTACCTAAATTTACTTTCTTATGATGGGTCCACCATGTTGAGCGTATCACATCTAACATGTAAATCATGTGATACCTCCCATGAACTCAAAATCCATAACCCCAATTGCGGTGGGAATACCATTTAGTTTACCTATGCCTGTTTGAACAGCCTTAGTTAGAGGTGGAATTTGTCGAACGAAGTGCACTCCTTTGTATGGGGTTGGGAAAGCTAAAGCTTGAATCCAATTAAAATGTACCAAAACATCAAACTTATATAATCATTAAGTGGGCCACATTTAAAAAAAAAAAAAAATTAGACAATCGACCAAAAGCTTCCAAATTCACAGCTTTGGACCAAATGATGGTTGGATGGGCCTAATTTTTCTAGGCATCTCCATGATGTGTGGACTTTGATGGACGGATTCAGATGCCAAAATTGCAACACTTGTATAATATGATTATTCTACAAGGACTTGTAGGGAGGAACATGGCACGGGTGCATGAGAAGGAAGCACCCAAACTCGCACGTGGGTCAATGTTAATTACCATAATTCCGATGGGCCCCACCAAACGCCGTTTTCTTTGACGCTGGTTCGCCGACGTTAGAACCAGTCAAAGAGGAAAGAGAGTGGTCTGGCCTCTCACTGTCCTTGAGTAAAATCACGTGCAAGAATTCGAAAGAAACCTACTTGCAGAAGCCCTGAACATAAGTTACATAACCTCCACACGTGACAACTTAGCTCATGCGTGCGAAATCCAGGGCAATTATCAGATGGCCCCTTCACTGCATCTTCTATCTTAAATAAGGCTTGTTCGCTCATCACGTGGGTGACAATTGCACGTTGGATATAGACGGCTGGTTGTATTTTTGGATGTGTAGCCCACCTGGTAAAAGAAACAGCTGGGTTATTGGAAAAAAGGCATATCCACCTTTGGATCAAGCTATGAACCGTCTGGATGTCTCATACGTGTTCCACTGGAGCACGTGCAAAACTTTTGTGCCTGGACTTGGAGATGTGCGTGATAGATTGAGCACTCTTCTGGTCCAGGAGCCAAAATGGAGCGAATGTGAAAGATCAGAGCCATTCATCAGGTAGTCCGTACTGTCAGCATGCCCTGGACCAAAAATGAGTCATGTTCACACGTTAGATATGGCTCGCATACTTATGCATCATATACGGACCATGTGTTTTTCTAACCGTTCATTTTTCTCACACGGTTGAAGAGTGCGGACCACTTGATGAGTGAACACGCCCTATCTAATAGAAGGACGATATTTTGGTACGTGTGTTGCGAAGACCCTCATTTCATCTCACTCGCGCGAATACACTTATAGTTTAGTATAAAATGGCTGCTTAGAGAATGAAGTAGCCAGGTGTGACAAATATCGCGTAAATTTTAAACTTTCACGATAATTTAAAAATGTTGGGAGATTTTAAATATCGTATTTTATTGAGATATTACCTCGGAAAAGAGTAGAAAATTAAAGAATCTATTATTTCAATACATATTTAAATTCATATTTATTTATAAACTTTCAAAAATATTAATAACATTTTTATTTTTAGCAATATTTTCTCTATAATATCCTGAGAAAAATCACTAAATTTGAAAATATCCCGAGAATTCCCGAGAAAGAGATATCACAGGATGAGTTTAATACGGTTGCAACTTCCAACGATTCCCATAGTTCAGTCATCTAGACCATTGATCTGTTGGTCCACCACAGATGGACCCCACATCAATCTTTTACATCCTTTAAGTTCATTCTGGACCTGTGTTGAATTTTTTTTTATGAACCGTCTATTTGCAGGCCACAAATCCAAAGGCCATTCTTTGAGATGAATTTTGGTTCGTGGTTCAACCAAGCGACGATGCACGAATCAATGGTCTGGATCAACGAACTTTAGACTCCACATCGAGAAAAAATCGAGTAGACTACGCAAAGCCATGTGTGTTGGATCCTACCATTCATTTCTGCCGCATGCGGCATGCTACTCTCTGCGCTTTCCTGGTCCTACTACCTTCTGTCGACTCTTATGATCCTCGACCCTCCTAATATACTCGGTTTTTCAATTTGTATATCAGGATCCATGTTTCAGTGACCCCTGATGGGAAGATCCTAGCCATCAATCTTCTGCTCTCTCTCTCTCTCTCTCTCTCTGTTTTTTTTTTTTTTTTTTTTTTTAACCTCTGTTGGACGCGAATGTGGACCATTACTGTGTTCTCTTCATGACCATCTATTGATAAGCAATGGATCAAAAGGCAAGATCGAACCGATAAGATTTTCAGACCATGGTCCAACATGGTGGTGCCCAACAGACCCAAGATCTACACCACTTAAAAACCATGGGCCCCACTTGTACAAGCTGAAAACCCGAGCACACAGTGGCAGTCGAGTAAAGGCAAAAAGTACACTTTGAAATTTTGGTACAGGTACATGAACCTACTAACTTTTGCTTGTGTCATTCCACCAAACCCCTTCCAATGTTTCCTGCGTCAGGACAATTAACTCTCCCCACGACGCTGCATTCTTCCATGAAAATTTACAACTGAACTTTCACATGTAGCAGCTGTATGTGAACTTTCAAATACAGCCATTCTTTCGAGCCAACATGCCACACGTGTAAGATATCTGATCCATTCAAAACGTGGGCACACCATGATAATCACCTGATACAAAAATGAGGCAGATTCAAAATCAATGGATAGCCGCTGGTATGAGTAATTGTACCGGTGCGGCCCACTCAAACCACTGGATCAGAAAATTTTCCAGACTGGGTAAACATCATGTTGTGGCCCATCTTCTGCACAAGACAAGTATTCTACACGTGACACGATGGCAGAAAAAAATGGATGTGGTCAAAAGCTAACATACAGCTGCTGTATGTGATCATTTCACTAAACTATCACAGAAGATATGACTTAAGTACTTTTATTGACTGGAGTAGGTGAGACTAGTGAGAAGAAAGTGTTTTAGAGAACCCTTAATCTTCCCATAATCCATGGGTCAAGATAATTGCATTTCAAAATCGTTACCTTTTCTTACGTGGCCAGATCCGGCTGCCACATCGGTGGGCCCATGATCTGAATTTTTTAAAAGATGTAGAAATCACGTGGTTCAAAGCATTCTAAGGACAATTTATTGGTTGTTTATTCTTAATAATTCTCAACCGTCAAAAAACAGGAATGGATTGCGGATCTTTGAAGCTCAGATCGCTGTGAATAGTTATGTATGGTTCATTCGATGGGTTTCTGCTTATTGGACGGTCCTGATCATATGCATTTTGTAGTTTTGTACCATCTGCTAAACCTTTTCTTAATGAGGTGCAATCACACGTAGGGCTGTCAATGGGCCAGGCCGGGCTAGCCGGCCCAAACAGTTCGAAATTTGGCTGGCCCGCCCAACCACTAAATGTGGCCCACCAAAGTTTTGGAATGGCCTGATTTTTTTTTTGCTCTTCATCATTGTGGGACACATCTGCTGAACAGCTTGGGTGACATGTACACAGCATGGTGGGCCCCACAAGCAGTCTGGTAGGTTTCATTTGTTAATTGCCACTCCCAAATGTCCATTGGTGTGGCCCATCTAAGTTTTTGATCGGGGTGATATTTTGGCACTATGGCCCATCAATGGAGGGAAATCGCAGTGGATGGGATGGATTTGATGCACGCATCACGTGCATACGGAAGTAGCCCAGTATCACCACAACTAGTTGTGGCACCCATGTAAGCGTTTTCCTTTCTGAATAATATCCAATAGTATAGAAGGTCATACAGATAGATACGTCTATTTCATTACCATCTTCACACACACACACACACACACACACACAGATTTTATATATATATATATATATATATATATATATATATATATATAAGGCTACATTTTGTACGAGAGGGTCTGTGGCTTGGATCAATTGGAAGAGCTGACAGTCGTGTCCCACTATCGATGCCCCATGTGACACACATCTCCCAGATATTTGAAAAAAAAAAAGAAAAAAGAAAAGAAGAAGAAGCTAATAGCCATGCATTGGACCAAAAAGGGCAAAAACTTCCATCTTCTTATCAACAGTTTGGATCACTGGAACCATGGGACCCACTTGAACAAACTGAAAAACAGAGGTTACTGTACAATGTGTCATCCTAATCATCGTATCACACCTCAGTTGTCATTTGTTTGGGGGGAGTTCCATCCTCCTGGTCTGAAATTCATTGGCAGGAAAAATATGAATGAGTCTGAATGGTTAGAAGTGCAGCTGTATCATGTCAATGTTGTCCAAGCGCCCAATCTTGACAGAACCTTTGAATATAACCGATGCCAAATGGTTCATCCCCCTCCAGATGCGACGCTCACACTACAATTTGGAGGACAGCTGTGACAACCATCAGATTTCCAATAATCCCTGCTTATGGCATATATGTTATGAATTGGCAATGAGTGGTTTAACAAAGTCAGGAGACTTCTCAAACCAAGAAAACAGAAGACATTTGAAGACTAGAAAGGAAAAAGAAACCAAAAAGCAAGTACATTTACAGAATGGTTCAAGTTTTAAATGCAGATGAGTTGAAGAGTTTTGAGCTGTCATTGAAATGGTATACATGTATTAGAAATTGAAAACATTTAACTGAGATTATATTCATCCATGCATCGGTAATGTAAATTATCATCATCATCTTCTTCTAATCTATGCCATTCCACTCTATCAAAGGACCATATCCTCACTTATAACTATGGATCATTAAATGTTTCCTCACCACCTCCACCCATGTCCTTGTGAGCCTTCCCCATGCCATTTTAGAGCCTTCAACTTAAACCCACCCATGACCAGTTTTGAGTAGACTTCTCAATCTCTTTATCTTTTACTGAAATGTAAATGATAACATCAAGAAATGGTGCTCTGGTTTATGTCTATTTCTCCTCCAGTTGTTTCCACTTTTCCTCTGCGGATAAAACAACATTATTTGCAAGAAATGATGTTGCACACACCTCAACATTCTGAGTAGACATAAATGGACGTGGATTGACTGATGATAAGCTACAGTAATCATGTTATACTTGTTAGGTTTCGGAGAGAGCAGCCACAAGCTGCTATGACTGTTCAAAGTTTGGTATGGTCTACATTTATTGGAAAGTTGTCGTATGAATCACGATAAGGTATTGGACCATAATCAGGCAACAAAATATATATATATATATATATATATATATATATATATATATATATATATATATATATATATATATATATATATATATATATATATATATGAAGCAGCTCAGTTAAACACTAAATCTCAGTTTACATTGTGATTTGGAACTTCCATGCAATGAAATCAGAATTAGAATCAAACACATACCACTTCAATGATCAAACTACCCAAGATAAAACACAACTAGATAAATAAGACTAATAAAGGACTTGAGCAGTTGAGGAACAAATGCTTAAAAGATCGTAGAGCAACTGATGCATGGATGAAGAGCAACTAATGCTTGTAAACTATAAAACCTCAAAAACAAACTTATATTTAATTCATCATCAAATAGTCTTCTATGTCTGGGTTGCCTTGCCTCTTTATAAAGGATATAGAAGACTCCTCTAGAAGATTCTGGATCATTATTACATAGGTCTATGGAGTGTTGTTAAGCAGCTCCATTGCTGGTCTTGTATACACCTGTGCAAGGTTTTGGGCAATGATATTATTCTTTTAAGAAACATTCTGAAGAAACTGACATTAAGGGATTGCAAAAACCTGTCAAATAGTCCACACCAACCTAGATCACTCTCAGCCTCGTGGTCAAGTGACAAAGCTCACTGCTAACCAGGAAAACTCATGATTGGCATGGCATTATGGCTGGCTTCTCTGTATTTTTGTTATTTCGTGGGTTATATTAGGTGTGGCTGGGCTGTTCTGTAAGGCATTTACTGCAGCAGATTTTATTGCATTTTGGAATGCTCCTTGAGACAGATCATCCTTCAGCAGATTTGATGCATTGTTTTAGTCTGGGATCTCATCGGCTGGGAGTCTGATCCAAGGATGACGCTTCAAGTGTTTTGATGCCAGTCTTTGATTCCGTTTCCTGTGGGCAAGCGGTGGCAATTGGCTACATAGCTTGAAAACTCGACTATAGCAGTTGGGTTACTTGGGTAGTGTGTGGGCTCTTCAGTGTGTTGCCTAAAGCAGCCTTGTTTGTGTTGATTGCTGTAGTTAGATTAATTGGCTTTTGAAGTGTGCTCCTGCTTTCTTGCTTTCAAGAGTGGTCATTTGTTCTTCTCCCTTTTGGCTTTTTGGCCTTTTGTTTTCCTTTTGGGTACCCTTTGATCTTAGGATTTTTAGCCACTTTTGGGTTGGCCTTTAGCCCTTGTAGGAGGTGGCCTTTGTGTTTAATTGGGCTCCCTCCCTCCCTCATTCTTTATTTATTTTTATTTTTCCTATTTTTAATAGAAGGCAACTATAGGATTTCCTTATACAGCCATGAAAGAGAGGTATTTCAGCTGTATTTGAATATTGGATCAAATTAGGCAAACAACTGATATAATGCACAAATAATCAAAGCTCAATAGGATTGGTGAGCAATACATTCCAAATGGTTGGTGATCCAGGCAATCTGATTTGATTTGTGGATCCCACAATCCATTAAAGACCACTGATCTGATCTGCTACATCCATCAGGACCCTAGACCCGATCCATACGTTTGATCTAGGTCAATCTGGACCTTTAATGTGGTCCAAATCTTCAATATTGATGGTTAAATGGTCCAGATCTTCAAGCAAGATGGTTTGATCAGCTGGATCTGTAGTTTGGACTCTTGGATGGAACCGATCTAGGCCCTATTCACACCTGATTGCCCAACTGTTGATGGATATAATAAGGTAAATCAGACATGATATGCATCCACCCCTACCTCTATGTATGTTGATGATGCAATAACTGCAAAAAGAAAGAAAAAGAAAAGTGTGAATACCGAGACACGAGTATGGTAAGGATGGATCCATATCAAGTTATCAATATGCCTTATCTTGGAAAGGGATGCATTTCAGAAGCACCAAGAGTTCCATATCCAATAAATTGTGTTAGGCTTACTACTACCACAATAAAAATAAATAAATAAAAGAAACTGTTCTCAGCATGTTAGAAATTCTACTGCTGTTGAACAAGAATCAAGATACATAGTTTGGCGATACAGAGAAAACTGGTGCACACTCAAGACATATTTCATGGACCCAGAACACAGTTATATATAAACTAGCTTACATGTGTTCAGTCGAAGACATTTAGAGATCAGGAAGTACGGACATGCACCATCGATCCAAATGATGAGGTGATGGCTGAAACAGTTCCATTCCTAACAATCAGTATGACCTGTATAGACCAAGCAAGGGTTTCTCTCTTTCTTCCACTCTTTTCTTTGCAGCCTCCCTTGCTTTAAGAGCAGCTTCTTCCTCTTTGGAGACAACTTTGCGCTTGCCATCTTCCCTCTTTCTTTTGTTGACAGCTATAGATGATGGGGCACCTCTAACAGATCTCATCGGATTTCGAGATGCGGGGACGACCAAACCCGGTGGGTTTCCACCCTGATGTTTCACAATATCTTTATCTTCCGCAATTGGTGAAGGGAACTTCTGCTGATGACAACTTCTGAGGATTGGGTTTTCTGTATTTGGATTCTGACAGATTTTGTGAATCCGACGTTGAAACTTGAGGTGACGGGAATGCCTCTTCCTGGGTCACCCACTTCCCTGGTTTTCCAAACCATATGAATAAAAATATAATAAACAAAAAAGCCTAGAAAATCTGCATAGAAAAAAGTTTTATAAGGAAAAGGCTTGGTAAAGAAATCCAGCTCCGAGTTCTGAACTTAAATACCTATTGCATCAGAGTAGTATAAGCCAGAGTTTGGGTCATAGTGATAGCCATTAGCCTGATTGTAGTAATAACCTGAAGCACTATCATACTCCCATCCTGACACAACAGCATCTGCTTCAGTCCAGGAGTAGAAGCACCAATAACCACAATAAAGAAAACCTAATTTGTAGAATGATATGATCCTCGACCTAACAATATGTGAAGTATCCTTGATTTGGCATCCCAGACCATCAATCTAATTGGTCCAAATTTCTCCTTGACAGGACGATCTTTCTCTTTTCATTGGTGGCCAGCAAACATATATTTTAAGAAAAATGCAGCAAGTAGATGGTTAGAAAGGCCAAAGATTTCTTTCCTTCTTTTTTTAGGAGAGAGATAACTGAGATTTATTAGAGAAGCGCCGAGGTGGCACAAAAGCTTACAACCCACTCAAAGAAAAGAAAAGGTACAACTCTTTAAGGCTCCTATACAAGATATCCACCCTGACAAGCACAGCTTAGCCCTACAAACCACTTGAGATATAGAGGAACTTGTATTGTCGAAGCATCTCTCGTTCCTTTCCTCCCAACTGGTCCATAATCCGGCTAGCAATGATAACCTCCACAGCCCTCTCTTGTTTCCCGAGACTCGTCCCATGCCATGACAAAAAACACCACCTCCATGTCACCTGGCAACACCCACGACGTATTAAATGAATTAAAAAAGCTGGACCACACCTCTTGAGCGAACGGACAATGAATAAACAAGTGATCCCACCAATTCCAAGTCTCCCATACACATAATGCATACGTTCGGGATTATCATTGCCCTTTTTTGGAGATTGTCAACTGTTAGCACCCGCTTTCTCCCTACTAACTATGCAAAAGTTGCCACTTTCAAAGAGGCCCTGTACTTGCACTTGAAAGAGGTGTGTGCATGCTCCCCATCCATCTGAGGTTGGCAAGGCATCTTGTAGAAAGAGCAGACCGAGAAACTACCAGATCTATACTTACGCCATACCATTTGGTCTGTCTTCCCACAAGAGCATGGAGCTGGATACTGTCTAGGAGCGCAACATGGTCTTGGCTCTTGTCATCAGTAAGATTCATTCGGAAAGGGGGAAGCCACATGGACGCACCACCACTAACCAAGTAACATCCTGAGATCGAGATATCACTTTCTGTGGCTATGAAAGCTAGTATCAAAAGAACATCCTCAAGGCGCATTTCGCCCAGCCACGCATCCTTCCAAAATTGGATCCTCTCCCTATTACCTAAGGAGAACCCGATCCCTTCCCTTTGTCGACCAACCCCCTGATCGCACCCATACCTTGCTGCTATTACCTCTCTCCATATAGAATCTTCCTCTGTCTCAAACCACCACCACCATTTGCCTAGCAATGCGAAGTTCGCCTTTTCCAAATCGCTGATACTAGCTCCTCCCTCCCTGTATGGCTTGCAAACCTCTTTCCACCCAAGCAGATGGAATTTCTTCTGAGGGACATGACTTCCAATTTGGGAGTCCATCCATGTAATCTATTAGACCAATTCCCTTAGATCAATGAACCATGGATCCAACTCGTAAAACTGAAAATTCAACAATGCTCTGCTAATGGTTCATTGAAGTATTCGCTTAAATCTGTGTTGGTTTTAAGTAGCAGCAGGGGCAATAAAAGGACAAAAAGACTTTAAAAGTGATAAAGAGGATCAAGTATACCAAGCAGATTAAAACAATCCAACATGATACATCAAAGAGGAAGCCCCAATAGAAAGGATGTGGCAATAACTGCTTGGTGTGACAATCTTCTCATTACTTTTTTTTAATATACTTGGTGCGAGTCCACAGGGCATCCTTGTCCTGTATTAGTTTAGCTACCTATTTATGTGAAAGACAGAGATAAGAGAAATCTTTTTTCTTTTTATTGGTTTCTTTTTCTTTTTCTTTTTAAATGAAGATACATCAACCATGAGCTCAAATGCATTGATCTCATCTGAGATCAGATGATGTCTCGACCCAAATCAATGGTCATTCAAATCATGTCATTGCGGCAGATAAGAGCTGTATATTACCATCCCCAGATGCTGAAGCACATTTAGTTGTTTCTGGAATTTCCTCACAAGCTTCTGATGCATGAACATTCGAATCCTTAGCCTCCTGAAAAGCTGCTAAATCCTTCTGATAGCTCCGCTTAGCTTTCTGGCAAACAGATCAGATAAAAGAAACAAATATAACAATATGACCAAATGAAAAAAATTCAGCACTGCACAACATACAAACTTCTTAGAAAGTATTAAGAAATATTTTAAGATAACTATATCGATGAATACATACGTTGCAACTTAAAAAACTTATATATATAATCTGCGGCTGGATTCGTTGCGTCGGCTGCTGTCCCGACTTATGATGAAGGAAAGGAGAGCTGATTAACTTATTCATGCATTCTATACAAATAAATAAACAAAAAGGTACTTATGTATGATTCTCAGATTTATAAAAATGTTTTTTTCAACATATGTTAATAGATTTTTTTCCCTCATATTTGTGTTGTTATTATACAACAAAATAATGATCTGAATATTTCCGACATACCAAAAAACCAAAAAGCGAGTTCCAATCGGATAAAAAAAAAACTTTTATATAGAAGTGCTTGCTCAGTACAAAAAAAAAAAAAAAAAAAAACACATGACTAGAGTTTCACATGCATTGTGCTAAAACTAAGTTCCAACCCAGATTTGTTAAGTCCTAGTGGCCTGAAATTTATTATAATTCCTTTGCTCAAAAAAATTATAACTTGTGGCCAACAATTTTCATGTCACAGATTTTTTTTTTTCTAACTTATAACTTGTGGCCATTTTTTTTTTTCTCATGTCCTCGAAATGAATGAAGAACACAATTCAAAACCTGAAATGAATAAAAATTCAACACTGAAGCCGCTGAATTTATTACCACGTGTTACTCTATTCCTGTAGCTAATGACTGTTAATAAGAGATTTTAATATAATCCTTCTGCAAAAAGTAAAGTGCTCCCAGTTATTCTAAAAAACAAAAGCTTACTGCTTCGATTTGTTCAATGGCCCGCTGAGCATCTTTATGCTCCTTCTCCTTAGCAGCATTCTCCTTTCTCATAGAAGCAAGCCTCTTAGCAACGCTGTCCTTGTGACGCTGACCGAGTTCATGGGTTCTGATGCTCAAAGGGTTGTTTGCTATATAAATCTTGCAAAAGTCGCACCATTTGTTTCCCTGGCTAACCCAATACTGAAGAAAAAGAACAGTTTTTAGAAGAAGAAAAAATATGCTTCTATGCAATCAAAAGGAAGACACAAGGATTCAGCTGAGACTTGAATTGTGTACAAACTAAAAGATACAAGAGATGCAATCAGAGATAAATCTTGATGAAAGAAAGGTCAAGCAACAGAAGAATAACATAAGACCATTTATATATAACTTCTCAGTGTAGCCGCCTCAACAGGAATACTCATTCAACATTTGCCGCAGGGGGGGAGGGGGACTGGAGGATTTTGCTTGGCTCAAAGTGGGTGTGGATTTTAGGCATAGTTTTTTGGTGTGCTTAGTTGAAAAAAGGTACTAGCTATTTGTTAGTGATAGCTGTTTATGACTTATTTATCTGTGAGTATTTTGTTGGAAAGATCAAGACTAATGGGACTTCCTCTAACTATTTCTTTTGTCATTAGTTAGCAATGGACTTCCTCTAACTATTTCTTTTGTTAGTTACCAATTGGTATTTTAATTGCAGCAGCAGCATCTATTGCTCACTCCGTGATTATCAGGGAGGTGCCTGCTGTTGTTGCTTAGCTTGTATCTATAAGTTGTTGCATATGATGTAATATAGACTGCAGCAGGAACTACTTGAATTTCATTAAATACAGCAGCAGCAGGTATTGATGCTGAACATGGGAGTTTAAATAAGAAAACTTTCAGCTACAGCAGTTCTTCAAAGCTTAAAGCTGAATTTGAAGTTAAGAACATGATGCCAGCAGGGGCTATTAATGCAGACCTCTAAAGCTGAATTTGAAAACACACTATAGCAGCAGCTCTCAATGCTGAGCTTTGAACGTGAGTTTGAAAAACATGCAGTAATTGCAGGTGTGGTGATCATTGAACCTGAATTTGAAAACAGGCTGCAACAGCAGGTCTTCATGCGTAGCATAAACCACTAATCTCATGGGATCCACTCTGAACACATTGTGATCCATGAACCAAGAAGGTCAACCAACCACTCCATAGTAATGTGGACCACTTGATGAGTTTTCGCAGGTAAATCCCTGCTTCAAGCTCACAAACGATGGATGTGGAAATAAGAAAAAAAACCAAAATTCCATGGAAAACTGCCATGGAAAACAAGGAGGACAATTGACTCAGGACAAATAACCACTTGTTCTAAAAGCTCGAACTGATAGAGCTTGGCGAATCAAACCCTATATCTCATAGCCCGGGCTCCTGCTTCACACAGGCCAGACCCTCGGCCAAACTCTCCTTTGTGGGCCCCAAATCACATGGGTTCACATCACACGAGCCACCCGCCTCATACAGATGGGGCCCGCATCACACGAGCCACCCACCCCAAGTGTGCCCCTGCATCACACAAGCCACCCCACTCGATCCCGGCGTGAAAATGCCCCTGCATTAATCACCCCCGGTGAGGAGTCTCGAACACGAGACCTCCCGCTCTGATACCACTTTGACGCAGGACAACTAATCACTTTCTCTAAAAGCTCGAACTGATAGAGTGTGGCGAATAAATCCCTTTATCTCGCCTAGGCTCCTGCTTCACACAGGCCAGGCCCTCGGCCGAACCTTCCTTCGTGGGCCCCACATCACATGGGTTTGCATCACACTAGCCACCCACCTCACACGAGTGGGGCCCACATCACATGGGCCGCCCACCCAGAATGTGCCCCCGCATCACACAGGCCACCCCACTCGAGCCTGGTGTGAAAATGCCCTTGCATTAACAATTGTTGTTGGAATCCAAAGTATTCTCTTTCCACGGGAATCCATGTGCTTTTCTATATTCATGTTTAAGGTTTCTTCCACCCAAATACAACCTACCCATGCTACTAAAAAACTTTGAAGCAAGATTTTCAAAAGCATAAAGTGTAATATGTGTATGCTAAATCAATTGGTTATGATTCAATAAAAAAAAAGATTGCACAAAAAATATTTACAAATTATTATTGTTTATGTGCTATTTTTTTTTTTTTTTTTTTTTAATTTTTATTTAAGGATTACTAATGCAGGGGCATTTTCACACTGAGCTCAAGTGGGGTGGTTTGTGTGAAGAGGGGGCACACTCGGGGTGGGCGGCCCGTGTGAGGCAAGACCCATGCAAAATGGGGCCCACAAAGGAGAGTTCGGGCGAGGGTCTGTCCTAGCTTGGGCAATGAGATAAAGAGTTTGATTCGCCACGCTCTTATCAGTTCAAGCTTTTAAAGCAAGTGGTCAGTTGTCCTGCGTCAAAAATGGTATCAAAGCGGGAGGTCTCGTATTCAAGACTCCTCACCGGGGTGATTAACGCAGGGGCATTTTCACACTCGAGTGGGGTGGCCTGTGCGAAGCGGGAGCAAACTTAGGGTGGGCGGCCCATGTGAGGCGGGACCCACGAAGGAGGGTTCTATCAGTTTAAGCTTTTAGAGCAAGTGGTTAGTTGTCCTGTGTCAATTACGAATGAAATTTTATTAAGAAAAACCATGAAAAGAATACAAAAACAAAAGCACAAGGGCTACATAAGAGTATGTTAGTTCAACACCATTTTATGTGCTAAATTTTAGCCATACCATACAAAAAAAAAAATCAACTAAATTAATGGCATACATAATATAGGATGTGCAATGCACATGGAGAGAATGGTTTGCAATTTTTTTTTTATTTTTTTTTTTTTTTTTATTTTTTTTTTTTGTGAAGATAGATTTCTTTTTGTGCGCAAAACTCTTATGTTAGTTCAACACCATTTTAAAGATTGTGACTCCTCAACCTCACACATGAATAGTCATACAAAAATCCAAGCCATCCAAATCATTGATCTAATTGTGGATGTATGCAGCCAAAAAACTACAATGACAACATGATACTAACCATCTGATTTTGCATTTGGAATTTGGCCCATTCACTATTTTACTTCTATCCATTTATCTGATTAACATCAAATGGATGATTAGGATTGCTTGATTAGTGTGATTTTAGATATATGCACCATCCATAATGTGCCCACAATTTGGGAGGTGTAGATAGCCGCATATGAGTGCCACATGTGAGCAAATGAGTCATCACCACTTCAAAATGGGGTAACCTTTTTATGGTGGATGGCGGATATGCGATTTATTTTATTATTATTATTATTTTACGGAAGCTTTATTAAGAATGCGCCAAAAGGCGGCAAAGAATACAAATGCACAAAACAGCCACCCCACCCCCCAAAACAACAAACAATAAGCCCCTACATCCCAAAATACATCAAGCCACTCCTAGACAAAGCCCCAAGATCTCCCAATAACCTACTCCACGTTGTGGCTAATATTACAGAAGTGCCTTCCATTTCTTTCCTCCCAAATCCCCTAAAGACCCGCCAACAAGCAGAGCTTCCATGAATCTTTTAAATCCTTTCCCATTGATACACCATGCCAAGCCATTAGCAAATCGCCTATAGAAAACGGTATAACTCAACGGACATTGAATCCAGCAAGGGCACCATACTACACCTTGGATGCAAACGGGTAATAGATGAATAACTGATTGACCGATTCCGAGTAAGCCATACATAACAAACAAACATTGGGAAGAGTCACACACCTTTTCTGAAGATTATCCACATTTAAGACACTCTCTCTCCCCAAAAGCCAACAAAACGCTCCAACTTTAGGCAGAGCTACATAAGACCAAAGGAACTTGGTATTCGTGGTTTCTCCTTCCACATCAGACTTAGCAAGCATGGCATAAAAAGATGATCTAACTGAAAAGAACCCAAACGCCTCCTTTTTCCACATCATATGGTCCCTTTCTCCACTGATCAGGATATACGGCTGAACGAGCGCAAGAGGTAAGGTTAATTCAATTGTTTCTTCGTCCGAAAGAAATAAGTGATGAGGAGCCCCAAGTGACTGAAATGCCATAGGTGGAAACATAGTGCACAACAAGGATGTTACTATCCAGTGATAAGAGAGCAATATTAGGAAACAATTTTTTAATGGAAGATCACACACCCAAACATCTTCCCAAGATCAAATCCTCTCCCCATTCCCAAGACAAAAACCAACCCTAGCATCAAAGCTTGATTTTGTGGATAAAATTCCTCTCCATATTGTTGAAACTCTATATGTGGAAGAACCTTTTGTGCCCCAACCCCCGACCTCACATCCATACTTAAGAGGCAATCGTAGCTCTCCAAAGCGCATCCTCTTCCGAACCAAACCTCCACAACCATTTACCCAATAATGTTGTATTCATCAACTCGAGATTCTTGATACTGGCCCCACCCTCTCCAGAAGACTTGCAAACTTCTTCCCATTTTAATAAGTAGTACTTGGAAGCACCTTCGGCCTTCCGCCCTTTGCCAAAGGAAATTAGGCCACAATCTGTCTAGCTTAGCTAGCACCGACTTTGTGCAGTGAAACAGGGACATGAAATAGATTAGTAGATTTGAAAGGGCCGCTTTAATTAGAGTGATGCATCCCTCAAGAGAGAGATATCAACACTTCCATCTTGCCTAATTTTCTTTTAAATCTTTCAACAACAAAATCCCAAAGATGCTTCACCAGTTTGCCAATAACCAACAGCAGCCCAAGATCAAATGATGGAAAAGAGCCGGCCCCACATCAGAACACACCTGCTAGCCTTAAGAGCTCTTCCCTAGGCAAATGAATACCAATCATAATACTTTTCGCAATATTGACATTCAGCCCTGACACAACCTCAAACCAGCAGATAATTATTCTCTAGTTACCCACCTTTTCTGCCTCTTCCTTGCAGAATAATAGTGCATCATCCACGACCTGAAGATGAGATATCAGAGGGATCGTCCTACCGGCACAGAATCCCCGGAAGGGTTCTTAACTGCGACATTCCTTTCTTAATTGTCGAGTCATCAGCCCCAACCGAAAGGGTTTGGATATTCCAGACTCCAGTCAGAGAGTATTCCGGGGCAACCATTTTCCTACTGGCCCATCAGAGAAACGACATGGATAACCGAACGATGTGCTCCACTTCTTTCATTGATTCGACATGACCGGCCAAAAAGGTCCGAAGAAATGTCATTCCAAAAAATGTAGCAGTTTCTTTGGAAGACCTAAATTCGAACCGGTACAGAAATTTTCTATCTAAGAATTCAATCCACGTATTTGAATTCTATAACAAGCCCTATAAATTCAAAGCAACTAAAAAGAAATATATTCCAAAATCACAGAGAGAGAGAGAGAGAGAGAGAGATTATCTACCTCTGTCATGTTTGGAACGAGAGATGTCTACTTCGCAGGAATCAGAGGTTTTCTTCCTTCTCTTTTCTTCGCTGTTGGATCGAACCCTTAGCTGACCAACGCAGATCAGAGTCTGAGAGGCGAGGTCTTTTGGTCGGATGCGGATTGCCTGCGAAAGCCTTTGCAGGCATCTCCTGCGCTCGGAATCTAGATGGGGCCCACCGTGATGTTTGTGAGAAATCTACGCCGTCAGAGATCATTTTAGGCGTTGCGACCAAAACTGAACGGGATCCAAGACTCAAGTGGGCCGAAAACGTGACGATTGAACTTTCACAGTTGAAATATTCGTGGGGCCACAGAAGTTTCTAATCAGGATAATATTTGTGTTTTCAGTTCATCTCAGTAGGAATGACATATGAACGGTATGGATGGCATATAAACATCACTGTGGACCCCATAGAGGTTTTAACGGTAGAAATTTCCCTACCCACCTTTTGCTTTATTGCGGCCCACTTGAGTCTTGGATCCCATTCATTTTTTGGTCTCAACGCCTAACATTATCTCACAAAACGTTTGTACGGCGTAGATTTGTCATAAACATCACGGTGGGCCCCACTTAGATTCCGAGGCAGGAGATGCCTGCGAAAGGCTTTCGCAGGCAATCCGTAAGGTTAATTTCGAGCTGTGTAATGATTGCAAACGTTAGAACGTAAGGTTAATCTCGAGCTGTGTGTGTGGCCCACCATAATCTTTGTTTTGCATCTAATCCGTCTATTAGATAAGCCCCCACGTGTTAGGACTAGAACCCAAAATCCATCCTGATCCATACCTCAGCTGGGCCACACCAATGGGAACAATGAGCGACATTGGGGATGACCCCAACAGTAGAAACTTCCGGATGGATTGTGGGGTCCACCGTGTTGTACAAAAGCGAAACGCCAAAACTCAGATGGGCCACACCACGTGCATAGATAGGTTTTAGTTGTCACCTGCATTGCTGCATGTGTCCCACCGGAGTTTTGGATTGGGATAATTCTTGGGATGAACGGTGAACACGAAGAGGAACGCAAGATGCACGGTTTTGATTCTATGTACATATCATGGGTGGACCCAAACAGCTCAAACATGTAATTACCTTACGTTCCGTCGTACGCGATCATTCCCCTCTTCAATCAGGGCATGTGCTTCCTTGATCATCGGTGATGCCTTTCTCCAACCAGGGACTATTAGAACGGGCGTCCACGTCCTGGTCGAGTATTCAAGGAGTTCGATTATGAAGATTGGGGCCCATGATTCAGTAATCCAGACAACCATTCTGCAGCTGGGTCCCACCCTGGATGGAGTTTACGGAATAAATATCCTTGATTGACAACCGCACACTCTCCATTTGTGGACTACAGGTAGACGGTTCAGAATACATGCAACAATAGTCCACTTTAACTGAAAAGAAATCCAGATGGGTGGCTGGGATCTTTTGATCCTGGAGATTCTTGGGCCATGATCAATCCCTGTTGGGACACAACAAAACAAAGAGCTGGATTAGCAAAACATGGGCAGCTCTTGTAATCATCAGAAGACGGGGTTGTCTATTCCACTGATGGACTGGTGCACTTTCAGCTGGCTCGTAATGTAGGCCATTTATGGTGGAGCCCTATATCTGATAATTTCAAATCCTAACCTTCCATCACTGGTGGCCTTCAAGTATATCACTAAAAGAAGGGCTAGATTGGAGTGGCCTTCTGTCACTCATCCACTGCTGCTAAATGCATGTAATGTGCATTGCAAGTGGGAGGCACTTCAATGGTATACAACACAACAGGACATCCTTTGAAGGATCATAACTGTTCATATGATGGCCCTCCCTTTGAATGGAGAATACATGAAAAAAAGACACTCTTTAAATTAGAATATTTCAACTCTTTAATCTTTTGGTTCTTTTCCTTCAGAACCCATTGGAAATCAAATCAGGCTGTTCTACTAACCTGGTGAACCACGCGCATAGACTGAAGTTCTTAGTTGCCAACTAATACATGCATAGGTTCATGAATTCAATAATATTTGAATGGTTGAGATTGTCACATCAGACCGTGATTCATAGATATCTGTGGTTTGGGATTGTTGGACTTACCAAACGTTCTTAGTTCCGTATGCATACATACACATTTACTCATTCCATGTGATTTCAGACATTTCAATCCAGGCCATTTTTTTTTCCTCCTCTCTTTTGGCATTCAACATGAAAATGACCTGCCAGACGTGGGGCCCATCTACTCATCTGGTGAGCCACACATGTACAAGAGGTTAGATTCCTGATGGTCAGTTGATTTTAATGGCTTGGCCAGCCTAATGAATTAATTAACCTGGTTTTGCACTAGGCAGTCTTCGTGATGGAATGCACCTTTTACATGGGTTATAATGCCTGAAAAAGTAAAATGGATAGCCTAAAACGTTTTGGGATAGTTTTTTAATCATTTATTTGTTTTATAAATTGGGGCCCCCCCCGTTTGATTAATGGACAACCTTTCAGCCTTATGTGTATACAAAAAGCCCATACAATCGGCATATTTAGAAAATTAATGGATTTTGTATGGGTAGAATTAGAAAGGACTCTATATTAAACAAAAATCTATTTCAGTTCTACCAACTCGTTTGCCAAAGTAGCATGTGTGCAATATCCAAGCCGTACACAATGTGTTGCTGGCTGTGTAATATTCCTTCCTCAAAAATCAAGCCAGCAATCCTAACAACCCAAATTGGTGGCCATCAGATGGGCAGATCAAAGAAGATGGCCGGCCCAAATCGAACAGGATAAATCAGATGTTATGATTGGAAAATCAGCTAAGTTGGTTGACACATGCATCAGGTATGGCCACATATATGATGTATGCTATCTATGACCAACTACAATTCAGACAATCTAGAAAATTCATGTTCTACTAGCGAAAGCTCTTCAATCGAATGGTTAGGATTACCTCAATGGGGCTTGTTTCGGGCTATGCTCAATGCATACCCAAAGCCACAACCGGACTGCAAAATGGTAAGCCACAACCTGTTTGCCATGTTATGGTGCTTGCCTCAACCGAAGCCCGAACAGGATCCCATGGATGCCCTGATCCTGAACAGCAGCTCCTTGTCAGCCATGTATAAAGAAGGTTATTGCATCAGAAGGTAAAGAGTACATTGTACACTCACTGTGCCAATTGTACCCAGAATAGGCCAAAGTTCAACAACTGCACTGCCCACAGAAATCCTAACCATCCTATTAGGGACTTCTGAATATTCATTGGTTATTAGTTGATCTGGAATTTACTGACTGACGGTCAAGATCCCAAGAGGCATTTCTGTGGGGAACATGAATTTAGATTAGAGATTGGTCTTGGCATCTTTATCCAGAGGCATTCAAACTATAATGAGAATTGTCAATAGAGAGATTAATAAACTGACTTATTTCTTCCGCAGAAAAATATGGACATAAACAACTGCCGTTAGAATTAATATATATGTTTGTAAATAAGATCTACACTGCCAGATCCTACAAAGAGACTTCGGGAACAACCAGGAAAAAACCATCTCAGGGAAAACTCATTTCAACAATCAGGTTGCAGAGCCTGGAATCCGAAGCCCAATCCGCATTTTTCTTAAGATCCCACACCCACAGGCACGTATAGCTCAGACCTCTACCTGCCAGCACATGTGCCGAGTTGGCATGTGCAATGAAAATCCAAGCTGTCCATCAGGTGCGCTTCAGTGCATAGATGACACATGGCAAAGATCAAGCAGGCCCACAGAACTCATAACTTGTTTCAGCTGTTCATTTGTTTGCACATTTTGGAATAGCCTGATTTCTAACCAAGACACCTACAACACTGAGCCCACTCTATGGATGGTTTGGATCTTGCACACATCCTCAAGCTTAACCATGTGTCAGCGTGTGAAGGGGCTGGGCTATAAATGTGTGTGGAGCTTAGCAAACCTCTTTTAACCCAACTAGGATGATGATTCCAAAGCCAACTCCTTTAGAAATAAAACAACTTCTTCCGATGATGCGAGCAGATAACGTGCATTCGAGCGCTTCCGCCCAACAGCACAAGAGAAGTAGTTCTCGCCCTTTAGATCGAGCACCGATGATCCCTCATGCCATGCTATGTTCTCTTGTGAGGACCGCCATCCGCTATCACTGCTGTGGTTGCTGTTGGTTGATGTTTTCTTTTCTGAGCCTGCTGAATTCTTGTTTGTCCTGCCATGTGATGCCTTGGAACTGCTTTTGCTAGTTGATTGTCTCGGCGAGAACCGTTTGTCAAGGGATGATGGCTTGACAGCATCAGCTGCTTTTGCTCTTGTGGCAGCGAACTGGCTCAGCAGGAAGTTCTGGCTCAAAAAATGTATAGATGTCTTCATCCTGAAGTACTAACCACATGTTATTGAGTTGTTCTGGAAGAACAAGGCTGTATTTCAATGCCTAATTGAATTGAATTGCTATTATTCAATTCAATAGTGGAGATGACCTACATGCATGCGTAATGAGAATCCATATTGTTCAAGTCCACTTGAAATATGTGAACTCACAAGTAGGAATTGGTCATTGTTATGAATTAAAATGGTCCCATCACCATTTTGGCCATTCCCTCTTATGATTAATTGAATTATTGCAATTTAGCTCAAGTGAACATCCAAACAGCAAAATATAAAATAAAGCATATGTGCACTGCCAGTGTTAATTAACTCGTCTTTGTCTTTTCTTTTTTTTGAAACAACAATGATATTTCATTAAAAATGCCGCCGCCAAAATTTACAAATATACAACTCAGGCACCAAAAACAACCACCCAAACAATCTATAGATGGAGCTGAGAATTCAACGCATATGCCCACTCCATTACATTGAGAATCGCCCTTCTACATACATCTATTGCTCTTCCCTTTTTATTTTTGAAGCATGGCTCATTCCTTTACTACCATAAAGCCCATAGAACCGCTAACAAGCTTAATCTCCACATCCTTTTCTCCAGTTTTCCTATCCACCCACCATGCCAAGATAGAACAAATTCTTCTATCAAGTTCGAAAACACCCATCCAACCCCGGATAGCTAAAGAAAATGACCCCACACCTCCCTTGCAAAGGAACAATGGATAAAAAGGTGATCCGCAAACTCCGCATCTTTGAAGCACATCAAACAAACATTCGGGAGAATCATCCTCCTCTTGCACAGATTATTGATTGTTAACACTTTATTCCTCCCTATAAGCCATCCAAAAGCCACCACCTTTAAAGGAGCACCATAGCGCCATAGAGATGACATTGGAGATATCCCATCAATTCCATCACTTTCGCTCAGAAACTGATAAAGAGACCTAACCGAGAATGAACTGGACTTCTCTTTTAACCATTTTATGGAATCCGCACTTGATAACACCGGGAAGACCTTCGCTAACAGTTGAAGGAGTTCAACCATTTCTTCAATCTCCTCGTCCGCAAGATTTCTTCTACAAATAGGAACCCAAGTTACTAAATCACCCCTAGCTGAAAAATAATCGTTCACCTTCATCCCCTCTTCCCTAGCTATCCCCGCTAATGATGGAAACCTTTCACACAACTTGAAATTTCCTACCCACCTATCGTCCCAAAATCTATTACTTTTACCATCCCCCAAATTAAAACCTATACCCTCCCACACTCCTTTTAGGGACGCCACTAATTTTCACAAGTAAGAAGATCGATCCAGTGAGGATGCCTTGGTCCACCACCCCCCTTCCTCTACCCCATACTTTCTTGATATGACCTCTCTCCATTTAGCTTCCTCCTCCGACCCAAACCTCCATACCCATTTCCCCAACAACGCTAGATTCATCTCCTCTAACTTCTTAAACCTCAAACATCTTTAATCCTTCGGCTTACAAACCTCGTCCCACTTCAAAAGATGGAACTTTTGTTTCTCTTCCGACCCTTTCCACAAGAAATCACTCCTTTGTTTTTTCAAAATATTTAGAATAGACTTTGGGCATTTAAAGAGTGACATGAAATAGACCGGAAGATTTGGCATAGAGGAAACAAAGCCCCAAAGGTCATAGGAAAGCTTATGATGCCAAAATTTCCAACATTAAAAGTGAAAGTTGATCTACAATTGAAAAACAACCTGTTTTGGATTGGAATGACATCAGATGGTTTCCTACTCCTATTAAGTACCAGTTCCTAAGTCATGCCATCTGCACTCACTTGATCCAAATGGCATGAATGTAATTAGGTTCTACAAGCAACAATTAATGGGTTTTCCAGAGATCAATCAAAAAATAATTGGTTTTCCAACAATCCAATTAAGGGTTTGCAATCACAGCAAGCTACGAAGAACACATGAAGATATAAATATTATATAACCAAGAAAAAAAAGTTAAAAACTGCTACTGATTGAGGAATGTTTAAATGCTTAATCAAAAGGAGGCATACCTTTCCTAGAAAATGGCCAATGCATAAAACATAATCTATGGGTGTCACCATGCATTTGCTATGCACTATTTCTCCTAAAATACGATCGATTGCTGCACCCTGCATGAATATAAGAATTTCAAACCAGGTTCGGCATAAATGACAAATGCTAATAAGAAAGAAAAGCACGCGAACAATACCAAATCCCTTCAAGAAAGTTGAATTGCACCCACCTTTGTAACACCAACAGATCGGACCTCAACTGATCGACTACCTTGGACTACATCAACAGCTGCATTTGAAATTGGGCCTGTCCATAGATGCTGCAACATATCCCTTGCTTGAAGCCTTCCAAATTCAACATCTACAACCACAATAAGATGAGAAGGAAAAGGGAATGGAAACAACAGTGTACCTAGCACAACAAAGAAATTAGTCGAGAGAATGGAAGCATATGTTTCACCAATTACCAGCATACTTGTAATTCCATACGAGTGACGTCTCACGAAGTTCGAAATGAGACCTGGGCGTTCTCTCCGTGAAATACTCAAAAACATGCTGGAAAATTTGTATAAGCATCACATGTTTAGCATACCCAAAATCACCATAAGATAAATAGAATTTGAAAATATAATTTCAGCGAAGTGAAATTGAAATCGAGCCGCACAATGAGCACCTTCACACTGTCAACCCAATCCATACTTAGATGCTCCGGCATAGTCGTCATCCACTCTCCTGTAGTGAGGCGCAAAAACATACCATTTTCCTGCTGCCAACCACATGTTGTAGTCACAAAAGTTCTGTGGAAGCAATTATTCTGTTTTGAGTAGAAATCATTTAGGGAAAGGCAATCAAGATTTAAATGAGATCTCCGGAAGGCATACATCATCCAGGACAGTTCTGTCACTTCCACTGAGGACAACAATAGTTGTCTTTGGATCATTGCAGAGAATTGCCAACGGTTCTTTTAAATCTGGGTGCAATTTAAGCTCCATCTCTTTAATTTGGTCACCCCCTCTTCTTCCAGGGGTATCCACTGGTTCTGTCAATGTTGCATTGAATCCCTATAGTTTTGAAAAGCTCATTATATGAAAGTGGAAAAACTAGTCACAGATTAATGAAAAAGGAATGGGAAGACATAATAGAACATTGATTAAAACAAGTGCACCAAGCACCAAGGGAGGATAAATGAATGAATATTAGGGTTTTTTTACCCCTTCCGATCTTGAAAGAGACTGAGTTGACTTTGTTGAATTTTGATCCTTATAAAAAATGGAGTTGAAAAAAAAAAGAAGTTTATGGTTCTTAACTGTGGTGGCTAATGAATGATAGAACAGCATGTTCTTATAAATTCCGCTTCAAGTAATAGGATATTCTATTTATCACCATCAGAAAAATAGAATTTGTGGATGGAGCATATCTCTAAATAATACTGATCAAGCACTCCTAACCATCCAATTAATGGCTATCAAATGGCCAGTCAAAAGTAAAATAATAACCAGTCCAAATCTGAAGGGAAAAACAAGATGGTTAATGTTATCTTCTTAGTGCAATTTCTCGGTTATGCTCCATCAACAGTTCAGTCAGTGAATTGGATGGTCTGGATTCCATAAAACTATGCCATGTGCATGGTTGAAGAGTCACCATCATTTTCTAAATGATGCAAAACTAACATAGGAGTGTGTAGCAGATGTTTCCAGTGGTTGTTTCCGAATTTCATATGAACTTGACACTTTAGACCTTACCTTATATCAAATGGTGACCAATCTCGACCATTGGTCTGAACTGTCCCACTATGGATAGATCATTACGAAAAATCATTTCAGGTTGGGAGGTCCTAGATTCATGAATATAAAAGAGGTCCTAGATTAGTTGAATATAGACAGTTCTACTTCTTTTATCAACCAGCTGTTGACCACTGTAGAATATTGAGAGAGAAGAACGAGGAAAGTTTTTGAGAAGGAAAGGTCTTATATGTTATGGACCTTTATCCTTAATTTTTCAGCCTTTTGTCTTTGTTTCATGCTTTCCTTATTTGCCCCTTGATAGAGTGGAATGGCAGAAAAGGATTCATGTAACTGACCCAGGTAGTCGGCATAAGGCTTAGATGATGATGATGATGAAGTTCCAAGCAAGTACTAAAATTGAACACGTGGTAAAATGAGGCACAATGACCAAGCTAAGCCATCAAACTGCTAACAGAGTGTAAGACCAAATGAACATAAATGAAACTAGAAAGCACAATCACTATATTGATATTACCAAAGTAACTAAGCTGAAGTTGTCCTTTAGAAATGGAAAAGAAACATTGCACACCACAAAGTAGTAAAATCGACCCCAGGGCAAGACAAAAACACGCATGAGGTTGAGCAAGTCTTCACTTCTTACAACACTTTTACTGAGGACAAACATTATGGTGCTTTCAGGTTGTAATCACATAATAGCTGCAGAATGGAAAAGAAAATACCAGTATGAGCAATCGATTCTTCGACTGCATATAACGGTTGACTGCAATCCTAATTGGAAGTAAAGGAGGAACTTGTCTTGTCCTCAGTTGAGCTTCAACAATGGTATCATTCAGTTCACTACATGTAAAATAAGTAAATTACAATCTCAAAATTTGACAAAACAATATGAAACATGATGGGTAATGTGTTTCAGTCTCCCTCCCTCCCTCCCTCCCTCCCTCCCAACCATTTTATCATTGAGTTCACTATGTGTAATATAAGTAAATTACAATCTCAAATTTTGACAAAACGATATGAAACATGATTTGGGGTTAAACATTTTTCATGTAAATGTAATTGAGTTTAGCACCCATTTTTAACAACAGATTGCAACAACTGCATCAAAGAATATCAAGTCTATGATCCATACCTTACGAATGTTTCAGCCCAATCTTGAGCAGTGTGTGTGGTCACATGTATAAAGTTATGTCGATGTCGCTTTTCTCTTTCATCAGGCTGCATATCCAAAGCATAACCAATTGAGTAGGCAACTTCTGTGATGTTCCATGGGTTCACAAGGATAGCTCCAGCACCAAGGGATTGCGCAGCCCCTGCGAACTAGAAAACAAAGCCAATTCACAAATATGAATAAACCAAGTGTTTTATCATTTGCACATAGCCAAGCAATATTTGAGAGTAGCAATTCCAACATTTTAGACTAAAGGGGGGGGAAATGGATCTATCATCAGTACCAAATATAATAAAATTAAGATTAAAAAGAGAGAATAAAAATAAAAAAAAAAAAACGATCAGGAAACATGCCTACCAGTAATCTAAATGGTTGGAATAAGTATTTTGCATCATAAGAATCCATAGGTTTCCAAGAATTCATGATGTTGGCATGATATTTCCTTTTGAAAGGTTTTCCTATTAATTCTTTTATGTGAGTTCAATCATCCCTCAGAATTTACAAAAAGAAAAGAAGTACATATATGTCCATCAATGATTAAATTCTAAGGAAATTTTGATAAATTCCACGTAGCTTGATATGTTCACAGAGTGTTGGATAGACAAGACTGAATAAAACAAGTTTGGAGGGGCCAATGAACACTCAAAGTACCAGAACAATCATTTCTAATGGTTAGCAATGGGAAACTAAAGGCACATAGTCAAATGTCCAACATATCTATGTATGGTGGAAGTAATGATTGCAGTATCAATAATACCGGCCAATATTTATCGGTATCGCAGGTCAACAACACGAAACTGACCTGGAGTTTCAATTTTCCTTGGTATCGGGCAAAATATTGCAAAGTATCGCAATGTATCACTTGGTGTCACATGTACCGTGAGATATCGCTAATATCTCACACGTTTTCTTATCGACAATATCTGTCGATATTGACATTATGTCAATATCGACACCAACAGGAACCGCAACCCCTCTCCTCAAAACTTCATTTTTCTGTCATTTTCCTTCATTCTTCTCAAATCTATACACATTGTGGATGGATTCCGGTCCATCCTTTGCCATCTTTTGGGAGAAAAACAAATATTTCAAACCAGAATCAAGATTTTTTCGGATTTGGGTCTGGATTTCATTCAATGAGTGATTTTGCATTTCCATCCTTTTAAAAAAAAATCATACAAAATCAGTGCTAAAAGCTTAGAAATTTTTTATACTTCATGTTTTGGATGGAAAATCAAGAATTTGAAGCTTCAATTTCAAATTTGAGGGTAGGTGGTCCGATTTGGGGAAAATTAGGGAAATTTGAAATTTCCCCAATTTCTCCCAAATTGGTTGTAATCTTACACTCCAAACACGAAATCAAACATGTATGAGTCCTGATCTACTGATTCATAAAGTTTTTGTGATTAAAGAAAATATATTTTTATTAAAAATAATATTAAAAATATTAAAATATAATTTTTTTCGAAGATTCCACTTCTAGCAACGGTCAATTGAGTCCAATTTTTCAGTATGTAGGAGTGTTTGATGGAAATCATCATCACATGCACTCTAATTTCGGCAGGTTGGTGGTTGGAATCTCATGGTGACTCTTGCAAAATATGGTCTTAATGCTAGTAAAAGGAGGTCGAGCAAAGGAAGATATATGTGTTTGAGAAAGATCAACTAGTGGAGCCAAAGCCTGAGAGTAGGCATCAGGAGGCGATAGTCAAGGATCAACCAATAATGGGTGGTAAGAAAAATCTTTCAATGATGCTTGTAGAGGTGGGGTCTCTTCAGATCTTCTACGAGATAGGAAAGAGTTCTTTGATGGTAAGATGAGTGTCTCGATGAAGGACTCTCACAACTAATAGGCAGTATATGCTTAGGGCGTGTCTTGTTAGAAAAGAATGCTTCAATAAGGTTGATTGGGAGTTACTAAGATGGGTTGTCAAGGAAATACATTGATCCCAATGGAAGTGAACAAGCTAAATTGGTGCATGACGCTATCTTGCTTGTTGTCAGAGAGCAAAGCAGTCAGGACCTCAAGGCAAGATAGGTGCTCCCTGAAGGTCAATGCAACGTCTTGATTGTTGGAACAAGTCGGTTGATTCATCTAGGTGGTCAACACAGTTTGGCGGGTGGGGGTGCAAATGCATGCATGGAGTCAAGATTTAGTGGCAATATCTTATCCTCCTCTTACAAGAATTTGAAATTGAGATGTGCCTTTGGATTTTTTGAGGCATGTGATGGTCTTAACTCATTGAGTGGAATTGCAACTATTAGGAGGAGAGCAATAAGTTGATCATAACAAGAAACTATAGAGATGAGGGTGACCAACCAACATTAATATTGATTTTGCAACTGTGGGTGTAGAAGTCAGTGGAGATGGCCCAATGTGGGGGCACCCAAGGTCATGGTGAGGTGAAGAGAGAGTAGAAGGATCAACAAGATGGGGTTTTGTCATCTTCAATAAGAGGTAGGACTCCAATATCCAAAGGTCCTTCTTTGTCATCTAGATCATCTTCAGAGAGTAATTCAACCATTTCGGTCAATTCCATGGACCAAGAAAATTATGATGAAATGAGTCAAAAAATGAATGGGTCAAGAGTCTTTAAGAAAGCTATTATGATGGGGAAGCAGAGTCTTAAAAATAAATTAGCCAAGGCATATGTTATGAAGGAAAACAGTGGCGAAAAATCTGTAGGTGAAATAAAAAATTTACTTACCGTGTTGTATGATGGAGATGGATGGACTTGGATACTATATTCTTAGAGTTAGATGAGCATAATAGTCATCAAAGATGTGAAACCGAGATACTAGCAGTCAACGACAGAGGTAAGCAAGAATTGGCAAATCTAAATTCTTCAAATAATTATGAGAAATCCACTAGTGGGCTTGCAATCAAGGAGAAGAAGGGAAGGCAGAAAAGGGGGCAAATATGGTGCTCAATGAAGGATGGATCGTGGAATGTTAGGGGGCATGGGAACCCCAATCAGTGAGTAATTGTGAAAGAATTACTTAGAAAAAGGTGATGTTATAAGAATCACAATTAGTCAACGTTAACAGCAATGTGATCAATGAACTAGGAGTAGGGGCTTAACTATGTAGTTGCAGTGGTAAGTGTTTCTCTTTCTTATCAACCATTGGATCAATGAGGGGGACTATTATCATGTGGAACAACAATAGAATTGTAGTTAAGGACAATTGGAGGAGACTATCTTCAATTCGATAGTTCGTTCACTTGTAGGGGAAAACTTCAAATGGACCTTGCCAGTGATTAGCAGACCTAATCAACTGACCTTAAGGTCTCAATTCGAGTTGGAGTTATCTGATTCTTATGATGGAATCTCCCAGTGTATGGGAGGTGATTCCAACACAATCAAGTTTTCACACAAGATGTTGAGGGAAGTTGAATTATGACATGAAGGAGAAATTAAGCAGATTTCATCGAAATAACTCGATTGATATGTCGCTTTCTAAGGGGCATGCCAGGTCAAGTAATCAAAAGAGACAACTATGATAAATTCTTAATTTCTACTAATTGGTAAAGGCACTTTGGTGGGGTCGTCCAATTGGTGCTTCCAAGGCATTCAGAAGACCACATCCCCACTTTACTATAGTTTTCACGGATATCCATGACGCCTATTCTATTCAAATTCGAAAATTGGTAGTTGGAAAAAGAGGAATGTGTTCAATTGATATCTAAGTGGTGGGGAGATTGTGAGGTGAGATGGTGGGTGGGATGTAGGTGTTTGAAAAAGTTCTAGATGGCCAAAAAGAATCTCAAAGAATGGAATAAGAACATATTTGGAAATGTGGAAAAGAGGACAAAAGAAATTTAAAGCCAAATTAAAGCCATTAGGGGTCATTTGGATGGGTAAATGGAGGTAAATGGGTGGAATTGGGAGTAAATGGAGGTAAATGGTATTTAGAGAGTGTTTGGATGGAAGTAAATGCAGGTAAATGAAATCAAATGGGAGTAAATGTATATGTAAATGAAATCCTCTCTACGAGAGAGAATTTGGAAGTAAATGGGCTGAAATGCCTTTTTGAGCTCCCTTGGAGAGTCGCACGTGTAAACAAAGGTGCATCCATGCACATGTCCACCATACACGTATCACGCTAATGATACTCCCCAACAATCCAAATATTGGCTATATCACTAAAATCATGCCAAAAGAATGATCCAAACCATCCAAAGGATGGCCATCTAAATGGACGGTTAAAAAATGCTTGCAAGTTGCTTGTTTGTGAATTTTACGTTTGTGGCCTACCCAAGGCTTGAAATTTCTTCATTTTCTGTTGAAGTATATATTTCAATGGGCTTATTACAATCATTCTATTAAATATCGCATATGTAAACTACGTTGGGATATTAAAGCTAATTTGGGATATCATATATATTCCTATGAATATACTGAAAAATTCAAAAGCATTCCAATTCCTCCCATTTATTGTCATCCAAACAGAATATTTTGATCTCAAATGCATTTTGTTTACTCCAATCCAAACACAACTTGTGTAAAGCCATTTACTCCCAATTCATTTACCTCCAAATCCATTTCCCATTTACTTCCATTTACAAGCAACCAAATGAGCCCTTAGTTGGGGGGAAGAATAAGGGAATGTGAAAGAGGAAAGGCAAAACAAACACAGTGTCTTAAGGTGGAGCTTTGATAATTTTGATAAGGGACAAAGCTTCATGGAGAAAAAATCCAGAGTGAGGAAGGGGATAAAAATATGGCACTCTTCCACAACATGGCAATAAAAAAAAAAATTAAAAAAAAAGAGTGATCACATTCGTAAGCTATTTGTCAACAATTTGTTAGTTGAAGATTAGAACCAAATTAAGGACTCAATCGTTGAGTTCTACACCACGTATTCCAAAGAAGATTTTAGAATAGTTTTACCAGACAGGCTCACCTTTTGAGTTATCCCAAATCTGATGGCCAATTGGCTTGAGAGAAGTTTCAATGAAGAGGAGGCTAGAGAAGTGGTCTTTGAGATGGATAAGGGTAAAGCCCGGAGTCCTAATGGGTTTTCTACAATGTTTTTTTAAGTTTGTTAGGCCATAATAAAAGAAGATACTATGAGCTTCTTCTTTGAATTTCATAAAAAATAAAAACTGAATAAGGTTTAAACATTGCATTCGTCACTCTAATTCTGAAGGTAGAGGAAGCTTTAGAATTTGGGGGCTCAAACCTATCAATCTTGTGAGTGGGATTTACAAAATTCTAGAGAAGATTATGTCAGATGATTGAGAGAGGTATTGGGCTTGGTCATCTCAATGCTTTCTTTAAAGATAGGCAAATCGTGGACGGTATTCCAGTTGTTAATGAGCTTAGAGTGATGTTGGAATTACATGTAAAAGGCATATGACCATGTTGATTGGCAACATGTATTGCTTGGATCAGGAATTTATCACTGTAACATCCTTTTTGGTTTTGGTGAGTGGCTTGCCAATCAACTATTTCTCCAGTTCTAGGGGCCTTTAGTAGGGGGACCCATTGATGCAGGATGACCTAATTATGATGCATGTTATAGACACAATTATTCAGCGGAAATAAAAGGCAATAATAATCTAAAATTCTAGCATTAATCATCATAACTGAGAAAATCATAAAAGAAACATGCAATGGAGTAGGCCATCATCACAACCATGGAGTATGGAATTCAATTATTACTTAGGTTGGATCCGGCGAGGGATGAGACCTACCGATCTAGCATGGTCATGCCCAATCGATCAATGAAGATCACTAGTCCAAAGAATCAGGTTGTTTCTCTGATTATGGATTTGAGAATTTGGAGGTTTAGGGTTTAGATCGATTCTCAAGGTTTGATCGAGGAAGGATTAGTAAAACTGGAAAATAGAAAGAAGAAAATAATTACCTTGAAGAATTTGGAGAGGCACAAGAAGTTAGAAGAAGAAGATCAAGGAAAGAGAAGAAGCACCATGAGAGAGAGAGATGAGAGAAGCCACCAAAGAGGTTTACTTTTTCATTAACAATCAACTAATTCCCATTTTTAGGGCTTAGCCCACTTAAATAAGCAATAAGAAAACTTAAAAGTACCAAACTACCCCTAAAAATCAAGTAAAACAAAATTTAAAAAAAAACAGTTCGTGTGGGGGCCGGGCGCCCGGTGACCAATTTGGCGAGGGCGCCCGACCAGGACCAAAAATGTCCAGCAATAACATCTTGAAAATTTCAAAATTTCGAGCGCCCAACGACAAATTTGGCTGAGCGCCCGGCCACCTTCAGTCAAGCATTCTTCCATTCCTTCAGTCGGGTCTTCTTCCATCCTACACACGTGTCTTCTATGTGCCAAATCACGTGCGTAGGGTCTTCAATGCTCCTCAATCATCGCCTAACCATAAGGAAGGTGCTTGTGGTGGGCACTTTCTTCGCCGATAGACTTTGAAGGCTAGATGTCCGCATCACCCATTCTCTCGTATTTTACTTACAATGGTTGCAAAAGGCCTAAGAATGCTTATGGAAAAAACCTCAGAGATTGCTCTCAATACGGAATTGGTGATCACAACATCTCGCACTTTCATTTCATGGATAATATTTTTGTGAGGAGCCTCTTCTGCACATGTGGTCAATTTGAAAGGTATAGATAGAGTTGCTTGGCGGGCGGGGCATTTCCAATCAAAGCCTTTGGCCCAAACTTCAATATATAGATTTCTTTTTTCTTCAAAGTGGATCTATTAGGGGCCAGCCCAGCCCGACCATACTTTCATTTCAATTGACAACTGTCATGAGATGGAAAGTCCGTGTTCCTCTTCTTTTTCCTTGATCTACCCGAGAAGGAGGCGCACGCCGAGTGATGAGGTAGAGTCTTTATGCCCCTGCCGACACTTCAAGCCGAAGAAAGCCTAGCCACTTTAGATCTTTCTTTATTCATAAAAAATCTCAAGACGAATCGATGGTTCCTTAATTGAAAGGCTGAGGATGACCGCTAGAGAAAATCATGCCCGGAGTGGCTCATCATTAATAAATCACATTTCTAAAACAAGAAATATGGGGACTCAGAGATTGAATATTTCTTGAGTATTGGCGCTTGTTCAACAAGTTCTAAGGTATGGAAGGTTATTAGCAATGTGGGACACCAGTCTAATGGTACTAGTAGAGAAATTTGCAGTAGAGTTGGGCCAAAATTTAGAATAAGCATTCGTTTCCTGGCTGGTGAGAGATAAATTTTGGTTCTGTAAGGATGCTTCATTGTATGAGCACCCACTTGAGTGCGTTCTTATAAGACCATGTTCTCTCTTGTGAAATGAGATGCTAGCCCTACAAAGGTATGAATGACTAATGATAAATGTGTGTTCCTAACAATTCATAGTGCAGAACAATGTTAAAAAAATGACACGAGATTAGTCCCATTTAAAGGCCTATTAAGCAAGCTTTCAACAAGCCCAAGATCATCCAATTATGACATGAACTCGGTGACTTACAACCCACTTACAAGACGACTCTATGCTTGTTGATTGGATTAGGGATTTTTTTTTTTTTTTTTTTTTTTTGAGAGATAACTGGAACTTTATGCTTGTTGATTGGATTAGGGATATTTTTCTCAATTTTTTTAAAATTTTATTAAAGTAGATGGTTATGACTAGAATTCATGGAAGGAAGGATTATACTATAGTTTCTTTTATTTGGCAAGAGTATATGTAAATGTAAACTCTTTTTTTCTTTTTTGAAGAGTAATGAATTTAATTTATATAACAAACTAAATGACAACAAGTAAACAATAAAAAATACAGCCATGCCAAATCACTACGTACGTCAAAGGTAGAAATGAGAAAACAAATCCCCTTTAATACCCCACCCTTGACCCCAAATTATCTCAGTTCATCTTCATTTACATTTTCCTTATCTAATGCCCAATTCATAACATCCCACTTAAAAAGCCACGCTGTTTCTTCCCATGGTCCTTGTGTAGGAAGCAACGCCAAGTTCACTCCCTTTATATGTTCCAAACAACTGCTAACTGTACAAGCCGCCAAATCGCTCACGTTTCTTTTGGAAGATGAGTGTCATGCCGGGCCCAAAGCATATCAACAACCGACTGGGGCATCACCAATATGATGTTGAAGGATACTAGCAAGGTGATCCAAACTCACCACGCAAAGGGGTAATGGATGAAGAGATGATCTGCCAATTCTACATCATTTGTGCACATAAGATTGTCTATCATCAAAATACGATTATGCCCAACTGGCCAAGAAAAGGTTGTGACCTTCGGTGGTACCCCATAGAACCAATACGCATTGAAAAATTCTGAACCACTAGACCCTTCAAGATCTCTTATCATCTTGTAGAAGGACTTGACTAAGAACTTGCCTAATGAAGAAGCATTCCAAACCAAAGAGTCTTCCAAGGCTAGCGAGGGTTGAATGTTATGAAGCTGCCCCAGTAATTTTGCGAAGTCTTCCACCTCTTCAGCTAATAGAGCTCTTCTACATCATTCTTTAATGGGGCCAACCTTGCCAAAGATCAAAATTCTGATTCCAAGGGTATATTGCCACACCATAGATATTCCCAAAAAACGAATTCGGTTCCCATTTCCTAGGGAAAAGGTTAACCCACACTTAAATGGGGGTCCTACTGAATAGATGGCACTCCATATTCTAGTGCATAGAAATGCGATGAACTTTTCACCTCCCAACCCCCCTCTTGGACCCCAAACTTGCGTGCTATAACTTCTCTCCAAAGTCTACCTGCTTCGCATCCAAATAGCCATAGCCATTTTCCTAATATAGTAGCATTCATAGAATCTAGGACTCTTATGCTTGTAACCCCCCCACCCCCAAATCAAGTGGAATTTTTGTCTTTCCTCTGCTCCTTGACATAACAAATCACATTTGAACTTTTCCAATTTGTCCAAAATTGACTTTGGGCACTTGTATAGAGACATAATAGACAGGAAGGTTTGGTAAGGCCACTTTGATGGCAATGATCTAGGGACAGATGTCGACTCTTCCATCTTGATGGCTTCCTTTCAAACCGCTCTATCACCTTGTTCCATAAGTGTTCGGTGGTTTACTTATGCATAGTGGTAGGCCTAGATAGGATGAGGGAAAGGATCCAATTCCACATACGCCTGCAAAAGTTGATCATTCCTCATTGGAGATTCCAATGCCCAACATTTTGCTTTTCATTTCATTCACCTTTAATCTCGAGACCAGATCGAAGCATCCCAGAACTTTCCTTAGAGTATCCACTGCTAATATGTCCACATAACATGATAGAATGGTATCATCCATGAATTGGAGATGGGAGATACGATGATCTTTTGACACACCTTTGAAACCAAATGCAAGCCCCACCTCTTGCCATTTTACCAACATTTTGCTCAAAGCTTTCGCTACCACTACAAATAGAAAGGGGAGAGTGAATCCCCCTATCTTAGCCCTCTTGAGACTTTGAAGAATCCCTTTGGAGATCCATTCACCAAAACTAAAAATGAAATAGACGAAAGACATTCATGCATCGATGCCCTATTCTTTTTAACATATACTCAAGAAACCCCCAGTCCACATGGTCGTAAGCCTTCTCTATATCTAATTTACAAACCACCCCATTTTCATTATCCTTGTATCTTGAGTCTATACATTTATGGGCAAGTAAGGCACTATCTAATATTTGTCTATTAGCCACAAAGGCACCTTGGTTCTCAGATATAACAATAGGTAACACTGCTCTGAATCTAGAAGCAAGGATATTGGCCAAAATCTTATAGGGACTCCCAATTAGACAGGTGAGTCGAAAGTCTTTTGAGTGAATAGACCCCTTCTTTCTTAGGGATAAGTGATAGGAATGATGCCCACATACCTTTGGGTAGTCGACCTATCTCCCAAAACTCTTCTATAAAGTCCACGACATTCCTCTTGAGTGTTTCCCAACAAAATTGATAAAATGCCATAGGATATCCATCTAGGCACTAAGCCTTATCTTTGCCCAAAGAGTCTACTACACATTTAATTTCTCCTTTCGTTACTTTCTTCTCTAGAAAGTCCTCTTCCGTGAGCAATGTATCGTAAGGAAGATTGTCCAACCAATGTCTTGATCCCACCTCAGTTGATAATAATTTAGAATAAAATTGCACAATGGCCGAACAAACCTGTTCCTTCTCCTTGACTCTTTGACCTTCCACCTCCAAACCGCTCATACAGTTATTCCACGCCCTTGCACTCGCTACACTATGAAAAAATCGTATGTTCTTGTCTCATTCTTTTAACCATACCACCCCCGATCTGTGGTGCCATTTAATCTCTTCCTTTAAATACTTAGAATATTCTGCTGACAGGGAGATCGCCTTTGCCACTCTTCTTCTGATAATTGTCCCCCTTCTTCTTTGAGATCAAGCCCTTGTAGTTCACCTAAAAGACTCTTATGAACAGTTGAATGAAAAATAGAAGCTATTCAACAGAGAGGTCAACTTTCTTTTGGGGAGCGATTCCTGAAAGCCTATTGGGTGTGATGCGCAATGCAAGTATGGTCTGATGTTATGCTCACACAGAACGTGATGCTAGCCCTATGAAGGTATGAATGATAAATCTGCATTTCTAACATTTAATAGCGTTTTTCCTTGTTCATTGTGGCACACTTTTCCTGTGTAAAGCAATCTACCTGGCATGTAAACCTGCAATCAGGCAGTAAAACCAAGTTATTCTTGCCTAGGTTATATGGTGAATGAATACTCTCAACACAATAAGTACTCTAAGGAACATGATTAAACACAATCCACGTTGCATTCAAACTAAAGATTTGAAGCATTCATTTATACTAATGGAAATGCATAGACAAACACATAAAAAGACTGATCAGTAGAAATCTCAAATAAAGGGTAGATAATTACTTCACTAAGAATGAGGACTCCTTTCTTTGCATCTTGACATGCTACAAATTCATAGCTGACAAGATTCATCCCATCCCTCAAAGATGTCACCAGAGCCACATCTGAACCCAAAACAAACTAACAAGTAAACATCAACTCAAGAAAAAGACTGAAGCACACAACATTTTGAATCACAAACCTCACAGGGAAAAAAAATCCTAGATTAAATAGGAGAAGAAATAACAACAGCAGACTTGTTTACATAAAACACTTCGCAGTTCAAAATCACACCACTGATCCTTTTCAATGGTATCACGCCATTGATATTCTCTCATAGATAAACCAACTCAAATTGATAAAAAGATTAAGCTATGAACTCTCAGTTTCAATTCATTATGTAGTAATTTAATATTCACCATAAAAAATGAACAAAGAACTTGGCACCGTTTCCAGAGCTTTAAAGATCGTCTCATAACTTTGTGTCAACGGTGGAAATGGTGTAAGGTCGGTTCTGACTTGATTTTAGGTGTTTCAGAAAAATTAGGAAATTATTAGCAGTCAATATTTCTTCATGAGAAGTATTGATTCCTTTTCTTCTTTATTTTCTAAGAAAAGAATAAAAATACAACGAGGCTATGGAATAGGCAACTGATGATACAACCAAAATTGACCTTCTCCAAACCGGAAGGAAAAAAAATACAATGAGACTATGGAATAGGCAAGATGAGACAACCAAAGTGACCTCCTAATTCCACATTCGGTTAGGGAATTAGCTAGTTTTTTAGCCTCTTTCCACACATCATGAAGGATACGATCAAGAAACGAGCTAGGGCATCAGGATACGATCAACAAACGGGTTGGGCATCAGATTTCAACCAGTCGTCTGATGATAATTCTCAATGGGCTCAAATGTGACTTGATTTCTAAGTTATTATTATCAATATTAGCTTTAGTGTTTTTTAGCAACTTCTAAATCCTCTTGATGAGATGAATGTCATAGACTGTTCATTCCTGGATTGTGAATTCCTTACGCAGTGAATCTCTCTTAACAGAGGACTGCATAGTTTTGGAACTGCTGAGACCATCCAAATGATAGAAAAATGAAATGCAACAAACATTTATGTTCAATGTTAGGACAATCTAAGCATGAAAGCGAGAAGCTCAACATGATCAAACAAATGAGTACCTGTTACTGCGTAGAGTGCACATAATGCATGGAAATCAAGGGAACGGTCCTGCAAAAGACAAGAAATGACCAAGAAAATTTAATTTTCTTCAAGTTGAACATAAGTGCTCAAAAATGTCGGCTAACATAACAGAGCACAGATTGCCCCAGAATAACGAGCATGATACGATAAAATAAAGTACCCACTACTAATAGTAGAAACATAAACTTGGAGAGTTTGCTCCCATGCACTCAAGTGAATTATAAACAGTGACACCATGGAGAATATTAAAAATACTTATAAGGTTATGCATGCTTTGAAACGACAAACTCAAACCAACGAAAGAAGTTGGAAGTGACTCCGTACCACCTATCAAGAGATATGAGAAACCATACTAAGGAAAAAGAACTCTTTGCTGAGCTTTTGTTATACATGCTGGGAGGCAGAGGAATCTGTCGATCATCTCTTCCCGCAGTGTTCTTTGGTGAAAGAAGTCTAGTCCCACTTTGTTGAGCGTTTTGGGATTAATTGAGTGGCTGAATGATTGGTGATCTAGCTTTGTGAGATCTGTGATCTAGCTTTTCTCTCATGGCCTCGCATTGATTGTGCTGGGTATATTTTTACTTTTTTTTATTTTTATGGGTAACCATTCTTTATTGAAAACAAAACAGAAGATACAACAGGGGCAATACTCCTAAAAACAGAAGTCACTCGGCTAAAGCATGTTGAAACATAAGGGCCTTTGTGTAAGGGTTCTATTGGGGGTCTTTATGTAAGTTTTTCTATTCTAAGGTGGTTAGTAGTAAAAAAGCCAATAAGCCATTTTAATAAAACTTAGAGGATTAGGGTTTCAACCCTATCACTCTTCTTCTCTCGCAAGTCTCCTTCCCTTTCTTTTTACTGTTCTTAAACTACATGGTATCAAAGCCAAGGACTTCCTTGCTCCTCTAGATCACGTGGACCCCATCGGAGGTGTTTCTACTCCTAGCCGCAACAAAGAGGCACCCGTTGAAGTTCTTCTCCCCCAACCGCACCAACAAGAGGTCTATGCAACACATGAGGGCGTCAGATCTGTGATCCGACACCGGTAGGCTTGCCAGACCCACATTCCGACGTCGGCAGGGCCGTCGAACCCTAGATCTGACGTCGGCAGGTGCATCGAAACCAAGATCCGACCACCCCAGGGCCGTCGGACCACAGATCTAGGCGCCGGCAGGTGTGCCGGAAGACAGATCAGATCCACCCAAGGCCGTCGGACTGCAGATGTGACGCTAGTAGGGCCGCCGGAAGCTAGATCCGACCCCCCAAGACAGTTGGAGTGCAGATTTGACGCCGGCAAGGCCGCCAGACCGACAATCTAATGTCGGAGCTGATATTCATGGGTCTTCAGATGGTTGTTTGTTTGCAATGGAGCCTATTCGAAGCCATTCAGGATAATTGAAGCCACTTCGGCCACCTGGTATTGAGTATTATTTTTTCCTTGAGATTGCTGTAATTATGGACTCGAAATCTTCTGAGGGCTCAATCTCCATTACTTCCACCAAATTCAATGGAAAAAAATTTCTGTTGTGGTCCTGAGCTGTCCAAATGTACGTTGTTGGAAAAGAAAATTTTGGATGTCTCACGGGTGCCAACAAGAAACCTACAGATCCCACAAAAATTGATGCATAGGAGTATGCAAATGCCATTGTTATGGGTTGGTTATTAAATTCTATGGAACCACATGTTGCATCTACTTTTTTCTTTTATGAAAGTGCCGCAGTTTTATGGATTGCACTCCAAAAATCATATGGAACAACCTCAAATGAACCTCGCATTTTTCAGCTGACAACAAAACTTTACTCACTAGCTCAAAATAATATGTCTGTTACTGAGTACTTTGGGGCCTGACAAAGCAGATGGGAAGAGTTGAGTTACTTGCAGCCATTAACTGAATTACCGGATACCAGAAGTATTAAAATAGTGCGCCAACGTGACGACAAAGCCAAAACTTACAAGTTTTTCGCTGGACTAAATGCAAACTACTAGTCCCTTTGTATCCAGCTGGTTGCTACGAAATCAGTTTTCATCACTTGAGACAGTTTACTCCATTGTTCATACTAAGGAGGCTCGCCGTCAAGTGATGACCATGCCTATTACTTTATCATCTCCTACACAAGAACGAACGACATTTACATCTTCCACTGCTTCACCTCATGGAAGGGGTGGCCGTTTTGATTCGCATGGCAGTTCCTCAGTTCGTGGTCGAGGATGTGGACGTGGCGGTTCGCGTTACTTCTATACTCACCGCAACCGCTCAGGGCATTCGGTGGAACAATGCTTCAAAATACATAGCTATCCCTCAGCACATGCTGCCACAATAGATGTTGAGGAACAACCTGTAGATAATGTCAAAACCTCTGATACTTCTCTTTCTGAGTCTACATTGATGACCAGAGCAGATGTTATGGACCTCCTAAGATCGAGGCAGCCTTCTACATCCACTACGCCTTCCTCTGGTCTACAGCCCTCATCTACTTCCTTCACTGCAACCACAGGTACTACCTTGCATGCTTCATCGGCCCCATCCACTTGGATCATTGATTCTGGAGCTTCTGACCATATGACTGGTATGCGTCACTTCCTTACACCTTCTACTGTTACATCCTGCTCTAGGTTTGTTCGTGTTGCTGATGGTATCACCACTCCTGTTCAGTTTATTGGTTCTATCGTGTGTCCTCAGTAGAAGAAGATTAGATGATTAGGATGGAAGAAGAGGAGAGAAGAAAGGGAAGAAGAGGAGAAGAAGAGGAGAGAGAGTGAGAGAGTTTTAGGGTGAATCTTGTGTATGTGTGCCACATGCCCACCACACAAAGCTTTATTAGAATAAGCATATAGTACACTGTAGGAGAAAAGAAAAGATGTGCACATGCACTTACAATCAAAGAGCCACATACTAACATATATACTAATATTCTCTAGACTCCCCCTCAAGTTGGAGCATAGATGTTGATCATGCCCAACTTGTTACGAACACGATGAAGAGCATCTCGACTTAAAGACTTCGTAAGAACATCCGCAAGTTGATCCCCGGACCGAACAAAAGGAGTGATGATTTCCTTCAAGGCAACTTTCTCCCGAATAAAGTGACAGTCAACCTCAATATGCTTGGTGCGCTCGTGGAAAACAGGATTACGAGCAATATGTATGGCTGCCTGATTGTCGCAATGAAGAGGAATAGAGCCCGAAAGAGAATAGCCAAGTTCGTCAAGAAGGGTACGAAGCCACACGAGCTCGCATGTAGCATGAGCCATAACACGATATTCTGCTTCAGCCGAGGAGCGCGCAACAACTGATTGCTTCTTACTTTTCCACGTGACAAGATTACCACCTAGGAAGGTACACAACCCGGATGTAGATCGACGATCATATATACTACCCGCACAATCGGCATCGGAATAGCCCGAAAGATGAAGATGACCATGAGACTGAAAATGAATGCCAAGGCCCGGTGCCGATTTAAGATACCGGAGTATGCGGTAAACAGCCGTGAGATGTGAAGAACGGGGAGCTTGCATGAACTGGCTGACAACTCCCACCGCAAAGGAGAGATCTGGACGAGTAATAGTCAAATAAATGAGCCGACCTACAAGCCGACGGTACATGCCAGGATCAGAAAGAAGAGTACCATCATCTGGCTGAAGCTTATGCGAAGTATCCATAAGGGTGGTAGCCGGTTTGCATCCTAGCATGCCGGTCTCCATGAGAAGATCAAGAGCATATTTTCATTGGGATAAGGATACCCCGGTTTGGGAGCAAGCAACCTCCAGAAAGTAGCGAAGAGGACCAAGGTCCTTGATCTCAAACTTGTTCTTCAGAAATTCTTTGACATCGCCCATGCCAACCAAATCACTGCTTGACAGTACAATATCATCCACATACACAATGAGAACCATGATGCCCGTCGATTGTCGACATATAAAGAGAGAATGGTTGGCATGACTACGAACAAAGCCAAACTCCGTGAGAGCTTGACTGAATTTGTCGAACCAAGCACGTGGGGACTGTTTGAGCCCATAAAGGGCCTTCTTCAATCGACACACAAGCGTAGGATTGTGGGAAGCAACAAAGCCTGGAGGTTGATGCATGTAGACCTCCTCCGCAAAATCCCCATGAAGAAATGCATTCTTGACATCTAGTTGGAACAAGGGCCAGGATAAATTGACGGCCAAGGAGACCACCACACGAATAGAATTAAGTTTTGCCACTAGAGAGAATGTCTCGAAGTAATCCACACCTTGAGTCTGCGTATATCCCCGAGCAACAAGACGGGCCTTGTAGCGATCAATAGAGCCATCAGGAAGAAACTTGATCGTGTACACCCATCGACACCCAACAGGTTTGTGCCCTGGAGGAAGAGAAACTAGCTCCCAAGTATGATTCTTCTCAAGAGCAAACATTTCTTCCATCATTGCCTTCGTCCAGTCAGGACTTTGAAGAGTGTGGGAGAGAGACCGAGGAATATCCTGTGATGAAATGGAAGCTGCAAACGACTGAAAGGACGGTGAAAGATGATCATATGAAACAAAATTGTTAATGGGGTGTTGAGTACATGATCGTGTCCCTTTACGCAAGGCAATGGGAAGATCCGGACTTGAGGTAGGAGAATCACCTGAGCCAACATCCAAAGTGAGTGGAAGAGTGGACGGCGGAGCGCATGAAGATTTATCTCGACGATGATACACTCGCAGAGGCTTCGGGTCACCCAAATCACCAACAGAGTTAGGAATGGGAGGTGAAAGAGTCTCCCTATGATCACTAGTGACAAGAGGAATGGGAGAAGCAGTATGCTCCCCCTTACTCGCAAGAGGATCACAGAGGGATCGACCGTGAGGCGAAAAAAAAGGAACATCTTCAAAAAATGTTACATCGGCGGAGATATATTTCTTATGAGTCGAGGGGTCATAACACTTATACCCTTTCTGGCTCCGAGTGTACCCTAAGAAAACACATTTAGTTGCCCTGGGACTAAGTTTATCATTACGACCATCCAAAATTTGAACGAAGCATGTGCAACCAAAAACTTTAGGGGTAAAGGAAATGGATTGTCATGAGGATACAACATATTAAATAAGGATTTAGAAGACAATATACGTGAGGGAATACGATTAATAAGGAAAGTGGAAGCAAGAAGAGCGTCACCCCAAAAATGCTTAGGTAGATGCATACTAAGAAGAAGGGTACGTGCGACTTCAAGAAGGTGACGGTTCTTTCGTTCTGCAATACCATATTGTTGTGGAGTGTAAACACATGATGTCCGAGACAAAATACCATGTTCTGTAAGAAGGACAAAAAAGGAGTGAACATTTACTCCCCCCCATTATCAGAATGGAGGGTTTTCATTGAGCATTGAAATTGAGTGCACACTTCACGATAAAACACTTTATACACATCAAATACTTCTCTTTGATTTCAAAAGGTAAACCCAGGTCATGCGAAAATAATCATCAATAAAGGCGACAAAATATTTAAAACCAAAAGTGGAAGTAACCGGGGCTGGTCCCCAGACATCTGAGTGAACCAGATCAAAAGGTTGAGATTTCCTTCATGAAACACTTGGAGGAAACATAGTACGATGATGTTTTGATAATTCACAAATATCACAACACAAAGGTTTAGTAACCGAGAATGAAGCAAACAAAAGTCTCAATCGAGCTAAGGAAGGATGTCCTAAGTGGCAATGCCACCGTGTGATGGAGTCTCGATCAAGAGAAGAGGTACTCGAAGCAGCAACAGGTGTATCATTGAGAAGATAAACGCCTCCTCGCTCATAGCCCCCACCAATCACTCTCTTCGTCTGTAGGTCCTGAAAAAAACAATGAGAAGGGTAAAAGGTAATCAAACAATTCAACGATTTAGTAAGGGAGCTAACAGACAATAAGTTTAATAGAAAACGAGGTACATGCAAGACCGAGGACAATGGCAAGGAAGGGGAAAGGGAGATGGAACCAATCCCAGAAATGGGGGCATGTGTTCCATCTGCGACTATAGCATATTGAGGGTGGGAGGAAGGAGAATAAGAGGAAAAAAGATGTGACTTACCAGTCATGTGGGAGGAAGCTCCAGAGTCAATGACCTAGAAGGTGGTAGAAGAAGACGCTAGAAGAGCGGTACCTGACTGGGCCGAAGCTGCATGAGAAGACTCATGAACATCACGTAGATGAAGCCGCATCAGGGCATCATAAGCTGCTCGAGAAATAATGACAGACTCTCCAGAAGAAGGCTGCTCAGCTGCTAGGGTGGAAGGTTGTCCCTCAAGAGCAACAGTAGCTGTAATAGAGGCAACAGCACACGTAGGACGACCATGGAGCTGCCAACAATAATCAATAGTGTGATTAGTTCCACCACAATGCAAACAAATGCAGGAACTATCACGCCCTCGTCCACGTCCACCACGACCTCGAAGATGACGACCAACACATCCCCGATCTCCCTCTCCACCTCTGCCACGGCCACCATAACCAAAAGTGCGCCCTGAACTCAAGGATGGTGCGCGAGATCTAGGAAAAATGGAAGATGGATCGCTAGCAAGGTGTGTTGAACGATCTGGTGGTACAAAAGGATGTGAAGGAAGAGCTGATATAGTAGCGCGCTGACACATGGCATAGACTGTTGTCAACGGAGGAAGGGGATCATTAACAACCACTTGATCCCGAACACTGAGGTAGACGGAGTTCAACCCTGCGAGGAACTACATAACACGAGTGTCATCCCGTTGCTTGTGAGCATGCTCATGATCGTCTAGACATTTCGAAGGAAGAGGTTGATACAAGTCCAACTCATCCCACATGCCTCGAAGTGTCGAATAGTAATCTTTTAATGATCTTGAGTCTTGCTGGAACTGACCAATTTCTTGAATAAGCTGAAATACCCGCGAAAATTTTTTAGACTCGGAGTACATGTCATGGAGGGAGTCCCAAATGCCTTTAGCCGATGACAAAAACATCACGGAGTGGCTAACCGAAGAATCCATACTGTTCAACAACCATGCAATGACTTGATAGTTCTCCTTTGTCCAAGTCTTGTAGGTGTCTTCTGTAGAGCTTGGGGGATCATCCAGAATATACGACAACTTCTCACAAGCCCCCAAGAACACTATTACAGATTGTGCCCATTGAAGATAGTTATCACCATTCAACTTAATCGAGGTGATTTGGAGTGGGTTGGGTTCAAGCAAACCCATGCCAAGATGAGATTGCCCTTTGTCCTCCATAAGAATGAGGGGTCCAAGTAAAATGTACTTCAACAAAGTCTCTAATAAGCAATCCTTTGAGGAGATGAGAGACTAACCCCAATCAACCAGAAAACTCTGAAAATACCACCCAAAGTACTCAAATATGACGCAAACAGCCCAAAAATGACATGGCCGCACCTCTACTTGGGGCTAAAACCCACTCAAATCTTAATATCAGCCAAAAAATCCTTCAATATTAGCTTGAGTGAGAGATATCAGTCCATCTAGAGGAAAGAAACAAGAGAAAAGCTTACCGATTTGAGAAAAATCGACGAAAAACTGATTCGGGGCCCGATTTTCGAATTTCACTATTTCAGCCAAATCACCATCAAGAAGGCTCTAAAAAATTCTCAAAAAATCATAACAAATCTTCTAAAATAGAGATCTATCAAACCCCTAAACTTTCAGCTCAAACGGGGTCCATTTGACCGTACATTGCTGACGTCAGCCATACGGCCACTGACGTCAAGCAATTTGACGTGTCGCCTCTCAACTCCCTTGATGCGGAATAGTTTGATCCTTGCTCTGATACCAAGTAGAAGAAGATTAGATGATTAGGATGGAAGAAGAGAGAAGAAAGGGAAGAAGAGGAGAGCGTGAGAGAGAGTTTTAGGGTGAATCTTGTGTATGTGTGCCACATGCCCACCACACAAAGCTTTATTAGAATAAGCATATAGTACACTGTAGGAGAAGAGAAAAGATGTGCGCATGCACTTACAATCAAAGAGCCACATACTAACATACATATATACTAATATTCTCTTAGATCCTCTTCTCTCACTCTTCCAAATGTCCTGTATATTCCTAAATTTCATGCGAATTTAATCTCTGTCAGTAATCTCACCCGTACTCTGAATTGCAGCATAACTTTTTCTCCCAAATCTTGTATGTTTCAAGACTTGAGTACGAGGAGGATTATTGGTACAAGATTTGAACGAGATGGTCTTTACTTTCTACAACAAGGGGAATTATTGGCGGCATTTACTAATAATAGTAGTGGTTCTTGTCTTTCTGTTGATACTACTGCTCCAATTACTGCTTCAAATAATGAGTCTATAAGCTTGTGGCATGCTTGATTGGGCCATGTATCAAGTCGTGTCTTGAACTTGATTATTTCAAATTTAAATAAAAGTGATGATATTACTGGTTGTGAAGTGTGTCAATTAAGCAAACACGTTCGTAATTCTTTTCCTGTGGCTGAACATAAAAGTATCAAAGCATTTGAACTTGTTCATTCCGACATATGAGGACCCAGTCCCATAGCCTCGTTTGATGGGTTCAAGTACTTTGTAACTTTCATTGATGATTTCTCACGAGTAACATGGGTATATCTTATGCGTCGACGAAATGAATTATTCTCATTGTTTCAAACCTTTCACAAGCTGGTGGCGAATCAATATGGGTGTTCCATTCAGACCTTGCAGTCTGCCAATGGAGGGGAATATTCATCCAAGTCCTTTGCCAATTATCTCCAGTATAATGGCATCATTCATCAACTTTCTTGTGTGTATACTCCTCAACAAAATGGGGTTTCTGAGTGAAAGAATCGTCATTTATTAGAGGTTACACGTTCTCTATTACTAGGGATGGATGTTCCCAAGTCATATTGGTCTGCCGCAGTTCTAACAGACTACTTCTTGATTAATCGGTTTCTTACCCGTGTCCTTCAAGGAAAAATCCCAATGCATATCCTTGTTCCGTCCTCACCATTATTCCATATTATCCCTCGTGTGTTTGGGTGTGCTTGCTTTGTCCATAACTCTAGTCCTTCGAGGGACAAACTTGACTCCAGAGCAATTAAATGTATATTCATTAGATACTCTATGCAACATAAGGGGTATAGGTGCTATCATCCCACAAGCAGAAAGCTTTATGTTTCCATGGATGTCACCTTTCTTGAGAATCGTGCTTTCCACAGTGCTGATGTCGAACTTGGTTCTTCCTCATCCACTCTTCCATTACCTGCATTAATCACTCCATCGGCGACGAGTAAACCTAAGAAACTCATTACCTATGTTCGTCAGCGGGTAAGACCAACTCAAGTTCAACCCGTGGCAATGGATCCAACTCTGAACTCAGGCACTCGTTCCTCTCCTGTTGCATCTCGCACTCGTAGTCATCTTGTTTTGTATCCTATATCTAATTTTTTGTGTTATGAGTCCTTGTCACCGTCCTATTGTTCCTTCTTAGCAGCTATATCTTCCTATTATTCCTTCTTAGCAACTATATCTTCTCATAGTATTCCCAGATCTGTTTGCGATGCTTTGGCAGTACCTGCCTGGAAAACAAGCTATGGAAGCCGAGATGAAGGCTCTACACAAGAGTGGCACATGGGATGTTATCTCTCTACCTCCAGGTAAAAAGACGGTTGTAAATGGGTCTTCTCCATCAAATATCGTACAATGGTACTATAGAAAGATACAAGGCTCGACTAGTGGCTAAGGGCTACACTCAATTTTCGGAGTTGATTATACTGAGACTTTTTCTCCCGTGGCGAAACTCAACTCTGTTCGTCTTATCCTTTCTCTGGCGGCTAACCTGGATTGGCCCCTGTTCCAATTAGATGTCAAGAATGCTTTTCTGAATGGTGATCTGACTGAGGAGGCATACATGGATCTTCCCCCTGGTTTTCAGCTTAAGGGGGAGTTGGGAAAGGTGTGTAAGCTGAAAAAGGCTTTGTATGGCCTAAAACAGTCTCTTAGAGCTTGGTTTGCAAAATTTAGCTCTGCAGTTCTCTCCTTTGGATTCAAGCGCTGCCAAATAGATCATACAGTGTTTATTCATTCACGCCCAGAGGAAAGAACTATTCTACTTGTGTATGTGGACAACATTGTTCTTACTGGTGATGACTTGCAATTCATCCAACAAACCAAACACCAACTAAGCAAGGAGTTTGAAATGAAAGACTTGGGCTGTCTGTGATATTTTCTGGGAATTGAGGTGGCCCGCTCATCAAAGGGAATCTTCATCTCTCAAAGAAAATACACCCTTGATCTTCTCAAGGAGACAGAAAAGTTGGGTTCACGACCAGCGTCTTCCTCCATGGAGCAGAAGCATTCACTGCATGCAGACATATGTGACAAACTTGATGACACTGGCATGCATCAGAGACTAGTTGGGAAATTGATTTATTTGACAATCACAAGGCCAAATATTACTTAAACAGTAAGCATTGTGAGTCGATACATGCATTCTCCCAGGAAGCCTCACTTGGAGGCAGTTCATCATATCCTAAGATACCTAAAGACATGTCCAAGTCGAGGAATTTTGTACAAGAATCATGGGCATGTGAATATATGTGGTTTCTCAGATGCAGATTGGGCAGGTTGCTCTACAGATAGAAAATCTACGTCTGGGTATTGTTCTTTTGTGGGAGGAAACCTGGTGACTTGGAGAAGCAAGAAACAAGCTGTGGTCTCAACGTCAAGTGCGGAGGCAGAGTACAGAGCTATTGCTCATGGGGCATGCGAGCTGCTATGGTTAAAGTCCATTATGAAAGAGTTGGGTTTATTCTCTGACTCAACTATTCCTCTTTATTGTGACAATCAAGCAACCATGCATATCGCCTCAAACTTAGTCTTTCATGAGAGGACTAAACATATTGAGGTTGATATCCATTTCGTTCGAGAGAAGATTGCTTCAGGAGAACTTTCCACACCCTTTGTTCGCTCCTCGGATCAGTTGATAGATATATTTACAAAGGCTCTAAATTCCACTGCTCTTCGTGAGATTTCTGGCAAGTTGGGCTATGATAGATATTCATGCACCAACTTGAGGAAGAGTGTTGAAACATAAGGGCCTTTGTGTAAGGGTTCTATTGGAGGTCTTTACGTAAGTTTTTCTATTCTACGGTGGTTAGTAGTAAAAAGGCCAATAAGCTCTTTTAATAAAACTTAAGAGGATTAGGGTTTCAACCCTATCACTCTTCTTCTCTCTCAAGTCTCCTTCCCTTTCTTTTTATTGTTCTTAAACTACAAAGCATAGCTCATAAGCAAATACAATATAAAACTGTCCAAACATAGAATGGGCTAACAAACAGCACAACAGAACCCAAAATTAGCCCATACCCTGAGATCTTGCATTTACATTTTGTTTGTTTTGGTCAACAAGAGAGTCACTCAGTTTGTGCTGTCAGACTTCTTGTTTCTTCCCTTTTGTTTTTAATATTTTTCTAGGTGATCTCTCAAAAATAAATAAATAAATAAAAGGAAATGAGAAACCATGTAGTAGAACTTGATAAAAGGACATGCAAGGAAAGTCAACGTGTGCGTAGCACGTGAAAGCCGAGGAACATGCAATGGACAGAACATGTGCCTAATGCATGAACCTAAGGGCTAAGGCAAAGATAAGAACCACCAAAACATTTAATTCAATTACATAACAGTGAACTAGAGCATGATTGCAGTTCATGAAACAGACAATCTGCTCTCTTAGACCGATAAGCATCACAATTCACAATGCAATGGTCAGTGACTGTTTCCATTCGGACAAGGGTGGGGGTAGATGGAACCTCCGTATTATATTCTCCCACAAGTGGGCATTGTTTATGGTGTGACCAGTGCAGAGTTCCACCCCGCACGTGAACATTATGGGCAAGGGTACAGGACACTCACTTTTCTGACAAGTATGTTTCCTTTTTTGTCTAAATGCATTTAGCAAGCAAACTAATTAGTGGAATAGATAGATTAGGAAAATTACTGAAAAAAGAGAAAAAAGAGAATGAATACAAGACCATACACATGATAAACTTGTTAGTTTGAATAGAATTTAGAATATTATACTTCCAGTGATTGGAACATGTGAACAGTGTGATTCTATCGTTTCCTTGGATGTGGTGCCCTAGAAAGACTGGAACAGTGTTTTAAAATCCGAACCAAAGCAAATGGTCAGACCCAGTGATTTAAATATTGGTATCAATGCACGTATAGCACCCTAGGGAGTTGCAGGATCCTACTAACTAGGTGACACTCCCACTTTGTATCCCTGCTTCCGATTCTCACTCTTGCACCCACGTTCTACCTATTTATACTTGTTTACATTTTGAAAGAGACGCTTCACCACTCCCGCACCCCAAGTTTATTGCTGCTTCACTTCACACTTCCTGCAACTATACTTGGGATACAAAAACATAACGGTATTGCATGAGATATTGCATGCATTGGAAAATGTGTCACTGTTTGAGGGAAACATTAGGAAATGATGGAATTTTTCAATAAAACTTCAAGATATTTTGAAAGAGACATGATTGTACACTTAGAGCTTAAAAGATAACAAAAAACAAGAATGCACAACAAGTTTCCTTTGTGAAGGGTCCTAAACTCTGTTGTCTGACAGAATTTATGCAATTATTATCCGAGATGAGTTCATATAATTCATAAATCATATAATCCAAGTACGAAACAAATTCCCCAAACAAATTTGGGAGAAAATGGATTTTTCTAAGGTTTTTCGTGAATTTATTTTCGAATATATGGTGGAGGAATGTATTGCAATGTATTGACAATACATACCACAAAGTATTGCACGTATCAACGATACAGAGAAATTTTATGAAGGCTCTTTGGCAAAATATCGCAAGGTATCGATACATCGCGGTATATTGGCAATACATGGTGATATTTTATGTGATATAGGGAAATTCAATTACTCTCCTTGTATATCGTATTGCCCACACGCGATATTGTCAGTATCGGCCAATACTATCAGGTATTTAAATCATTGATCAGACCATTTGGACCTAAGCGGCCACTAATACGGGCAAGGTCACCAAAAACACCATTCAACCAAGGTGATCAAATGTTTTCTTAAATTAAAAAAAAATAAAAAATAAAAAAATAACTACCACATAACTTCAAAACCACGATCACCACTTGGAAAACAAACTCGCTCTCACAAACACACGCACATGCGTGCTCTGTTTGTTCTCTCATTTTTCTCTTCTTTTTGCTGTATTTCAATGTAATGGACCCGCATCCACCAAATAATGCTAAATCTGTGTTTGATTAGAGTTTATTTGGTGGACTTCAACAGGTTAAGCCAACAATCATCATCATATCAAAGAATGGTCTGATACACGATTAAAAACATGTTGAAACACACACACACACACACACACACACACACACACACACACACACACATATGCACGCACATGCGCGCAGATAGATTTTGTGTTTTACATTTTCTCCTATTCTCATGATTAATTTTCAATTTTTTGGGTCAAAAAAATTCAGCCTATATGGGCCCGTATCATCTTTTACCGGTCCAATATGGTCTGATATGTGCCCCATATCGTATCATTTTTGGGCCCAAACAATATGCCCATGATACCAATATTCAAAACCTGGCATTGGATAAAATCATCAATTGTCGCTGAAGATGAAAAAGGCACGATACAAAGGCAGATGGTTTAGCACTTAGCACAAAAGCAGAACGCAAAATTCTTTTCAAGCTAAGCTGATTGATGAAATCAACCTCACTTTGCATCCCAGGTCAAAAGGCTTCAACGACACGAGATCAAACCATATTGGTGGGAACCATAAATTATCAAGACATTGGTGGGTCCCACAGGTGGTTTGATCAGATTATATGACATGTCCCTTGTGAATATGTGAATTGTGGCTCAAAGACCAGAGCAAACAATTCAACATTTGAAAAGGCAATGTAAGGCAAAGATTTTGGTTGCACAGAAATACAAACAGAACAGGTTCTACAAAAGGACACCAACAAAAGCTGTGCCATGCCAAGTGCCACCAGGTAGGACTGCATCGTCAATTGTCACTAAAACTGAATATGACACAATAAAAAGGCAGACGACAAAAATGCAAAAACTAAAGGGCAAGCAAGGGGGCATGCAATCAACCCCAGCATCACATCCAAGATGTAAAAGGGTGGGCCACACAGACAACCAAATCAAATTGGTGGGCCCCAAAAACAATCAAAGCAAATTGGTGGTCGGCACGTGGTTCAATGAAGTCATGGACCACACACATGCCTTGCTTAGAAGTGTATTCAATTGACACAAGCACAAGTATGCACTATTAACACGTGCTATATTCATCGTACACATGCATGGATTGGCTAGTTAGCAAGTTCCTCTGATTAGTTACTCCTAACGCCTGAGAATGTTGACAGTACAGCTGGACATCCCACCTAATGGATGTGGATATGGGCTGTCCCACTGTACGGCCCACCTAGCTTCTTTCTCCTTTATATTGGATTAGAACTCGTTTATTTATTTATTATTATTTTATTTTTAATTTTTTGAAGATTGCAAATATTATTAAGGCCAAAAGGTAACAAAGAAAAGCTAGAAAACTATACAAACTAAAAAAGAAAAAGAAAACAGGAAAAGAAAGGCACCAAAGAAAAGCAGAAAACTATAAAAACAGAAAAAGGAAAAGAAAACAAGAAAAGAACAAAAGAAAAGCAGGAGAAACCTAGGAAACTATACAACTCAAAATAGGGGTTGGGCCCCGAAAAAGACTTAGGCTAGATACACTGATCCAAAGCCTAAGAACTCGAAGCCCAATCAGCAACATCTCTAAGGATGAGCGGTAAGATGCGAGCTGAGGATGAGAGTGGATCTTGGAAAGTTTGAAAGTTTCTTTCTGTCCAGAAGGCCCAGAAAGTTGCAAAAATGACAAGGGGGCAGTGAGATTTCTTGGTGTCCCTGTAGTGGCCGAATGCTAAGCAAAGAGAAGACCACAAACCAAGGAAGGCATCACCTGGAAGATGTACAGACGATTCAGGATGGCCAACCAGATTTCGAAGGCTAAAGAATAATAAATGAACAAATGGTCAATGGACTCAACATTCTACTTGCAAAGAAGGCAGATATTGAGCAAAATCATGCCTTTTCTTTACAGGTGTCGATGGTGAGGGTGCGGCTTCTAGCCAGAATCCATGTGATGGTTGTGAGGGGGGAGCTCCGTAAGCCCAGACGATGGAAGGGAACGTTGGATCCTCTTCAAAATGGAGGGGACTGAAAAGCTTGAACAGGGACTTCACCGAGCATATTCTGAATGGGCCCAGAGTCCGAACAATCGCATCCCTGTCTTCTGGGGATGGGCGGAAGACAAGTCTTCTTGATATTAGGCCAATTGATACACCAAAGCATCTAGATCACAAACTTGTTGGTGATTAAGAAAAGGTAGATGAAGACCCAGGGAGATATAGAAGATTGGTTGGGGAAATTATCTAACTATCATTCGGCCAAATATATATTATTCAATGAGTGTGGTGAGCCAATTTATAAGCTCTCTGATAGTACCTCACATGGATGTAGTTGTTCAGATTCTGCAGTATCATAAAGAAGCTAGGACAAAATTCTGTATAGATGGAACAATCACCTTTAGACCATAGGATACTCTTATGCAAACTGGGTAGGTACTCTAACAAATAAGTTGTCTACTACTTGGTACTACATGTTTGTGGAAAGAAATCTAGTCAGGTAGAAATGTAGGAAGCAAAGTCTTATTGCCCGATCAAAAGATGAAGCAAAATATAGAGCAATGACTCATACTATTTGTGGGGGTGACAGGTTACTTTAACCAGTTTTGTAGCTGGTCACCCAGCTCGTAGTCCCCATAACCTCCTTTCATCATCCTACTATTCAAATGATTACTAAGAGGATAATCATCGAGCTTACCCCCCACCAGACCTTACTCCTCCACCTTCAAGATTATCTGACGACCTCAATCCTTGGTTTCTGATGGCATATAGCATGATCCCACGAGGCGAGGTTTAGCCATTTAAGGACATTAGGGTTTGGTCCAAGGATTGAGGTTAATGTGGATCAAGAAACTGTTGTAGGAAATGGAGTTTGCGGTGAATCTACCTATGCAATTGTTTGGTGATAATCAAGTAGCAACCCGCATTGTAAACAATCCATTTTATCATGAAAAAACTAAGCATATTGAAGTCGACTATCACTTTATACATGAGAAGGTCTCCAGTGGTGAAATCTCCACACCATATGTCTGGTCTCAAGATCAACTTATTGATGTGTTCACCAAGGTCCTTCCTTATAGTTAGTCTACACACATATATTACAAGCTTAGCATCGATAACATCTACGCTCCAACTTGAGGAGGAGTATTAAAGCATGAGAATGTGGGCCATACAGTTGTACAACACCTAATGGATGTGGATGTAGGTCGTCCCATTGTAAGGCCTACCTAGTTTCTTTCTCCTTTATATTTAGTGTTTATATTGGATTAGAACTTGTTTGGAATATGAATATTACTAATGAGGGTATTTTTGTATTTTTGGCTTTTATATAAAAGGAAAGAATGGGGATGTCCAGCTCTTAACACTTTTTCCTCTCCTCCCAACTTTCTCTTCTCTCCTCTCCTTTTTTTTCTCTTTAATATATGATTCTATAATTACTTTTCTATTAATCAAGTAAGTAGTAAGTACCTTTTTTTTCTTTTTAATAGGTAACGATGATTTTATTAAACCTAAACAAAAAAGAGCAGGGATGTTGAGGGGCCTTCCAACTAGTCCCCCAATCGTCACCAACCTGATTACTCTTTACTCTGACGGTGGGAAGAAGATAAGAAAATGTGAAACGTTCTCTTCGTTTGATATTGAATCAACTGAAAGCACTTCAAACACTCATTTCACTTTTGGTAGACCTTGTTTTATATCACCCGATTTCAATATTTCATATATAAATGTCAATCTCCCATAGCATAACCCAGCTTAAGCCCAGATGACTACAATCATAGCATCCTTTATATAGAGGATGCACCCATTTGTGATTACCAAATTCTTTCTTTATCAAATGATAAGAATGTTCTTTTTAGCAACCAACCAACCAAAAGTGATCACTCTAGGATAACCAGCAAAATGTCACATCATGCTTTTAGGCCTCAAGGTTGTGCTGTCAAAACCACCCCATAGTCATAGGAAGATCTCACATAAAACCTCCTTTAAGGTTTCGAGCTTCCGCCACCAAGTATCCGCTTCATCAAGTAGGACAAGAATTTCCAAACTGATTCACCAAGGCAGTGAATTCCGCAATCACATCTTCCCTCAGATTCTCAAAAGTCTAGGAGACCAAGCACCCCCATCCCCTTTTTTTATGAACACCAAGGGAGTTTATTGGTGAGAGACCCCCATCCCCAATTAGACTAGAATATTGGGAAATCATTGCTGATTCGAAGAATGTTGCAGAATCTCATAAACTCATTGCAGAAAATTGAGTTTACCACAGCAAGCATCTTCTGATAGCAGGGTTCTGTCTCCTACCAATCTCCAAAGCCATGCCTTCCATAGAATTTCCAATTCCTCCCAAATACGCAAAGATCTAGTAAGCCAAACCAACCTCCCTCCTGGATACTGTATTTTCTCATGACGATCTTCTCCTGCAAGCTATTTTCATCAGTTCCAAATGGCCAAAACCATTTCCAAGCGAGGTATGAGCCATAATCTTTAGATATGTAATCCACACCTCCATGGACTTTAGACTAGCAGACCAAATAGTGAACTAGTTAGATTAGAAGTAATTGAAGAAAGGCCTCAAACACGAGACTATACAAATGTAATAGACATTTTATTTAATGATTGGAATATGTGAGAAGAGTGACACTTTTATTTTTCTTGTATTTTTTTTTCTCAGAGTGATGTCCATGAAGACTACTGGAATCCTTCAACAGTTCTTATTTTTCACAATTTCTGCACATTACCAAGGAGTTTTGGAGAGAGATTCAACATCACAATTTATCCCTTATATATCTCAATTATGAGCTCGATTTCCAATCAGACATTGTTCTGTTGGACTTATAAAGTGATCCATCTACATGGTAGTTTCTCCTCATATTCATGAAAATCGTCCACTGCTTTACCAGGGGCACCAGCCTTCATGTGTGTGATAACCAAACCCCTTGGCAATGGCAGCTTGTGTGTTTGAAGCTGATCTGGGAGCAGCAGATCCGAACTATAAGGTGGATGCTGTTTGTTCATCTGGTTCTTCAAGGAAGTATAGGTATTGTTTTGTGCGAAGAATGGCAGTTCTGGGTTACTGATGTTAAGGGTAGCTCGCCCAATGGTGTAGACAGACCAAGTCTTGATACCAGCTTGTGGGGTTTATAGGAACTGACGAGTGTCAAATGAGTACAGCACCACAGGCAACAGGTGGGTGGATGAAATTTTTGTCCCCAGTAATACTGTTTAAGAAAGCAAAATGAAGTTCTAAATTCCTTATCTGTCTCATCTTTGCGACCAGTTCAAAGAACAATTAGTTGCACTTTTAGCTATCAATTAGATAGGAAATACTGATGGGAAAGTAATACTAACCAATTTGCATGATGCCCATGAAGGTCTTGTTTTGCACCCAAAAAAAAAAAGAAAAAAGAAAGAAAGAAAAAAAAAAAGAAAAAGAAAAAAAAAAAGAAAAAAAGGAAAGAAAAAAAAAAGAGCCATAAGATTCAGAAACCACTCATTTTTAAAATGTTAAAGTTAAGTCATTCATGGATGGGACTGAACCCTTGAACCAACAAACAGATAGCAAACCAGTTCACCAAATTACATCATTTCTGGTTATTTTGAGGACTCTAGAGAGACTATTAAATAAAGTTGATGGTAGAGACAGACCAGGTGATGTATGGGAACAGCTGTCAGAGTTCCAAATCGGCCATTAATACGCCCAACAATTTCATGAACCTGACTCGTAAGCTTTTGATCTGTGGAAGAAGAAGAAGACATTATATCTTACTATGAAATGTTCTGTAAAATAGATTTATCAGTACAATAGACAATATGGTTAGAAAAGAGATGAAAAATGTACGGCTTTGTCTAGCAGAAAACAACACAAGAATAGCCTGCTATGAGCTACCAACTTATAGCCCAACAGCTGATAAGAACAGAAATTGATAAATGACGTGAATAAGTTCATCATAATTCTATCATATAAACCTTTCTTTTTTCTTTTTCTTTTTCTTTTTTTGGAAAGGTAATAGAAACTTCCATTAAAAGGAAAAGAGGCGTTGAGGTAACATTGAATACAAGCCAAAAACAAAAGCAAAACGCAAATTACAGCTTTCATAAGCAACCCAGGCTTATGGCCCACTCATTTACAAGAGTTAACCTCCACAAACTTCCTGCTCCTCCCCACTGCATTCATTACAGAAACATATACCACTACCATTTCTCTCCCCATAGAACTTTTAACTTCCAGAAAGCCACACCATGCCAAGCCATTAGAAGATCCTCAATGTCAAACGGCATGGACCACACTAAATTGAGACTTCTAAGGGCAGCTGGCCACACTCTTTTCGTGAATGAGCAGTGGATAAAAAGAAGGTCAATAGATTTGGCAGAAGATATGCACATTTGGGATGATCATTGATCGCTTTTGAAGATTATCGATAGTCAACATTCTTTTTCTGCCCACTAACCATCCAAAGGCCGCTATCTTCGGAGGAACACCATAATACCACATGTGGCTAGTTTGAGCATTCTTCATTCCCTTCTTATGAAGCATGTAGTAGAACGATCGAACCGAGAACAAGCCTGATTTATGTTTAACCCACACCATCCTATGGCACTCTTCATTTGACGAGTAACATAGATGCAAACACTCTAGAAGAGAGAAAAACTTGGCCACTTCGTCGTACCGGAAATTCCAACAACACAGGGAAATCCGAACCACATATCCTCCACAAATAGAGTAGCATCTAGCAACCATTATATTGTAATCCGGTGCAAGACAAGCATCAACAAAAATCTAATATATAAGGGTAAATCACCCCTCCAAACATCTTCCCAAAAGCAAATCTTCTCCCCATTCCCGCTTCCTTGAATTTGGCTTTCACCCCATATATCCCTTTCCGCACCACCGACACTCTATATAGAGAGAAATCCTTGGTCCACCACCCTCCTTCGAGGCACCCATATTTGCTTGCAATAACCTCCTACCAAAGGTAGGGCCCGATGGGGTACCCAGACCCAACCCATTTAGACCCAACCTAGACCCGACCCATTTGTTAAATTGTACGGGTCAGGGTCCAAGAACAAACCCATTTGCTAAACGAGTCTGGGTCTGGGTCTGGTTTCCTTTATATTTGGCCCGACCCAAACCCATTTAGTAAGTGGGCGGGTTTGGTCTATGTTTCAAGGGACCCGTCCAGCCCAGACCCATCCAAACCCGATTTTAAGCCTTGTAAAAATGCTTGCATACTAAATCCAGACCTAGACCCATTAGACCCGACCCATTTAGTAACAGGTCCGGGTCGATCTCCCTCTACCAGACCCAGACCCATTTATAAATGGGTCTGATGGGTTGACTCGGACCTGACCCAGACCCGCCCATTTAGTAAAAGGGTCTGGGTCTAAAATTTGGACCTAGACCTGTTTAGTAAATGAGCGGGTCTGGTTTTGGCTAAACCCGCCCTGAACCCAACCATTTACAACCCTAACCGAAGGGCTCTCCACTTTGTCCCAAAGCACTACCCCCATTTTCCCAAAAGAGCCTCGTTCATCCCTTACAACTCTGGCCCCTCCCTCATCATAAGGCTTGCAAACTTCACCCCACTCCAAAAGATGGGAAAATTTTCTCTTTTGTGTCCCTCCACAAAAAATCACATTTTAGTCTTTCCAACTGAGCTAGGTCCGACTTTGGACATTTGAAGAACGATATAAAGTAGAGACAAAAACTTCCATCTTTAATAAGGGTAATCTATCCTTCAAAAATAAAAAAGGGTTATCCACCTTAGTTAGATGATGTTGCTTTAATAAGGGTAATCCGCCTCCAAGAGACAAAAAAATGCACCTTCCAACTCGCCAATTTCCTCTCGAATCTTTCCAAAACTCGGTCCCATAAGTGTTTGGTTGGACTCCCTATACAAAGGGGTAGCTGACACAGGACGACTAACCACTTGCTCTAAAAGCTCGACCTGATAAAGCCCGGTGAATCAATTCCTTTATCTCATAGCCCAGGCCCCAAGTCCATGGGTTAGGTCCTCGGCCGAACCCTCCTTCATGGGTACGCACCACACGAGCCACCCACCTCACACGAGCCGCCCACCCCGAGTGTGTCCCCGCCTCCACAGGCTACCCCACTCAAGCCCGGTGTGAAAATGCCTCGCATTAATCACCCCCGATGAGGAATCTTGAATACAAGACCTCCCACTCTAATTCCAATTTGACGCAGGACGACTAACCACTTGCTTTAAAAACTCGAACTGATAGAGCGAGGCGAATCAATTCCTTTATCTCATAGCCCAGGCCCCAAGTCCATGGGTTAGGTCCTCAGATGAACCCTCCTTTGATTGCCCCAAGTCCATGGGTACACATCACACGAGCCACTTGAATCCACTAGTGGAGCCCGAATCCACGAGCCACCCACCTCACACGAGCTACCCACCCCAAGTGTGTCCCCACCTCCACAGGCTACCCCACTCGAGCCCGGTATGAAAATGCCCCGCGTTAGTAGCCCTAAGTCGAGGAAAATGATCACACCTTGCATCTAAAAGACCGCACCAAGCAAGCAAAATCTTAAATCTCCAAATGGACACCAAGCATTTCGCACTTAGCTAAATTACCCTTCTAGCCCGAGACCACCTCAAAACACCGTAAAATCATGCTCAAATTGTTGACCTTGTCTTCATCCGTCTCACAAAATAAAAGCGTGTCATCCGCAAACTGGATGTGGGAGATCGGAGAGCTTGATCTAGCCACCTTGAAACGGTAAAAAAGACCCACCTCTTGGCCTCTACTCAACATCCTACTCAACGCTTCCGCAATCACCACAAAAGGGAATGGGGAAAGAAGGTCGATTATTTAATGCCCCTCGAGCTTTTGAAGAATAATTTAGGAGATCCGTTAACTAAAAAATAAAAATAAAAACCTCTTATACGCTTTCAGGACAAGGTGATTGAAAACATCGAGAGAAAGCTTTCCGCTTGGAATTGTCGTCACTTATCTTATGGTGCGAGGCTGACTCTTATCAAAGCGACCTTCTCCAACATGCCAGTGTATTTCATGTCACTTTTCAAGTGCTCAAGTGCGGTGGTGGAAAGGCTTGAAAAATGAGATGGGATTTCTTTTGGAAATGGGCAAGCAAGGGGAGGAAATTCCATCTTCTTTGTTGGAGGGAGGTGTGCAAACCAGTGGATGAGGAGGGAGCTGGAATCAAGAGTTTGGGACTCATGAATACTGCTCTTCTTGGCAAGTGGCATTGGAGGTTCGGGACAAAGGAAGGAAGACTGTGGAGAGAAGTTGTGACGGCTATGTATGGTGCTTCGGAGGGGGGGGGGTTATGAAGAGATCATCGCTTTATCGAGCATCAAGTATATGGAAAGGTAAAGCGAAATAGGATTGGGAATGCGTTGGGCAGTGGAACTTGCATTCATTTCTAGTCCAATGTGTGGCTTGGTGATGTGGCGCTACAAGAGGCCTTCTTTAGATTAGCCCTCCTTGCTCCTGGCCGTTATATTACAGTTGACATGTTTTTTTCTATTATTAACAGGGCGATGGTTTGGAATCTCCCTTATCAAAGGAATTTGTATGATATTAAAGCATGCAAGCTACTAGCTTTTTTGAATTGTCTGAAGCCAATGATCCCTTCTCCTTTACAAGTTGACTCCCTCATTTGGAAAGACCACTCTTCCGGAATTTTTTCCGTGCGGTTTTTTTTCTCTGCTCTTCATAATGTAGAGACTGGTCTTTGTCCGATTAGTGGGAAGGAAGAGAATTCTAACGATTGATCATCTCAAGATCCCTCATCCTTCCTAACATTTGCTTGATGTGTATGAGTGAAGCAGAATCTATCGATCACTCGTTTATTCATTGTTTCTTCACTTGAGGGGTGTGGGACTACTTCTTCGTGGCAATGATGATGTCTTAGGTTATGCTGAAGTCAGTAGAGGATCTCCTTTAGATGTGACATGGGGGAGGACCAGGTAAAGTGATATGGAGTGATACAGGACGACTAACCACTTGCTCTAAAAGCTCGAACTGATAGAGCATGGCGAATCAATTTCTTTATCTCATAGCCCAAGCCCTAAGTCTATGTGTTAGGTCCTCTGTTGAACCCTCCTTTGTAGGCCCCAAGTCCATGGGTACGCATCACACGAGCCACCCGAGTCCACAGGTGGAGCCCGAATCCACGATCCAACAGCACGGGTGGAGTCTGAGTCCACGAGCCACCCGCCTCACACAGGCCGCCCACCCCGAGTGTGTCCCCATTATGGAGGCTACTTATGAGGTTGTATGTAGGGTCTATTGGTTTATGACAGAATCCCCCCCCCATGTTTAGGCTCTTATTTTTGTGCCTTTTTCATCTTTCTTTTCTTTTCTTTCCTTCGTATTCTTTTCCCGTGTCTGCGGGTCTTGTTGTTACATCTAAAAAAAACCTAGCTGAGCTTACACATTCAATAATCCAGGCTCTCCAATGCATCTCTTCCATAATCCAGGCTCTGTTCAAGGGAGGTCTTGTTGTTACATCTAAAAAAAAAAAGCCTAGCTGAGCTTACACATTCAATAATCCAGGCTCTCCAATGCATCTCTTCCATAATCCAGGCTCTATTCAAGGGAGGTCTAGAGAAGGGGTTGTGCAAATGGGAAAATTGGACTCTTGTGGGTCGAAGGAAGTCCGACTTTCCATTAGAGGCATGCCGATGGACTTATGGTACATGGTGGCCTTCGTTATGATAGGTGCTTGTGTGGGGGAGGTGATGGCAATAGACCTTGAACCGTCAAAATGTTGGATGGGTTGGAGGCTAGCCTGGCAAGGATCTATGTTCGGAAGAAAAGAGTTGTGCCTTTGCTAGAGTCGATCAATTACGTATCTCTTGAATGGAAGTTCCTTTCTCCACCTCTGCCACCAAGCTCCACCAGAGAGACTCCCAAGCTTACTCAATGACACTTGGATGAACCCTCACCACCAAACCTCTAACATATCCTCCCTCCACAACAACTTCTCACTCCCCACACCTTTCCCACCCCCTTTGCCACCCTTCTCAACCCCTTCTTAATCTTCCAACCATCCTTAGCCCCAGCTCCTTTACTCCTAGAAATGACGTCCCTACAATACCCCCTTCAGCACACCACCCCGCTCCATTGCTTCTACCCTTGCGCCTTCCGAGAAACCATCTCCACCTTTCCGAGTCTCACCCCCGGTGGCCCCCTCCCCATTCTCTCCCCTACTTCCCTCTTCTCATGTTTCTTCTCCACTGGTTGGTTCGCCAAGAGAAGCCCATACGAAGCTCTGGTCACTGAGATCTTTCTGCCATCAAAGCTTCTACCATTGAGAGCCTCAATTGCACTTGAAACCTCCTCTTTCTCAAGTCTGACAATGGCGAACCCTCTACTCCGCTCAGATCCTTTAACCCTTGACATCACCGCTTCAGATGCTGATGCCACTCTACCAAAGACACTTTGGAAATGAACCTCCGTCCACCCCTTCGAGAAACCTTCCACATAGAGAGTGGGAAGGATCGGCGGGGGGTAAGAGGATCACCCTTTCCTTAGCTTCCTTCCACCAACCTGGGTCCACTCACTCCCACAAGCATTGTCCTCAAGTCACTATTCTTTCCAGATCACTTCCCCCGATCTATCAAAAGCTCCTCCACAATCCAAACTTCTTTACCAAGTCTTCTCTCCAAGTGCACATAATCTCCAACTCGACCTTCCTTGGTACCACCAAAAGAGCATCCACAAGATGGATCACACGCATCACCCCTTCAATCACCCTCGCTAATGAATATCATCTCGCGAACCTCTTTTCTTCTAGATCTTCCTCTAAATCTAGCACCTCGAACCAAAACAAAGAATCTCGATTTTTTCCTCAATTTCAATTGGTATCTCTCTCTCTCTCTCTCTCTCTCTCTCTCTCTCTCTCTCTCTCAGAAGGTTGTATCTAGCCTCTTGAACAAATTATCAAAAGAAACACAACATAGCTATGCACTTAAACAGAAATGTCTAGTGACAAAGTTAATCATTGCAACTGAAGAAACTTTGTTGTTGTCAAGAGATAAGTTGTTGTACAAAGTTTTCATTTCTTTCTTTTTATAGTGAAGTTCAGTCCCTTTTGCTTTTGGTTGATGACGTACCCTTACACGAACATAATGTTATTAATTCTGGTTCAAGTATTGTTTGTAATATATATATATATATATATATATATATATATATATATATATTCTCCTAATCAAATCTCTTAAAACAAAACCTCTTCGTGATTCAACTGCAATACTGCATGTACAAGCAGCAAAAAGAAAAAACTTACATTGAAGTCCAAACCTTATGATGAATAGATCAAGGGAACATCATGAATCATTGAACTTCTTTTCCCCCTTTAATCTCTTGAGACTGGTCAAAGGCTAATATAATCAATGTAAGGCCTGAGTAGCCTGAAAGCATCATTCATCAAGGAGGTGGCAGCGTCCAAAAGGGTTCCATCTATTGATGCTTATGGTGATTTTTTCTTAATTTTTTGGAGACTTCCAAGGAGTTCAAAGTATCTAAATCAGAAAAGAAATATGATTTGTGATATTTCAGTGATGAATGAACTTGTCAGTTCTCTGAAACAAGGTTTTTCACTGAGAGTTGATGGTTTATGCTGAAAAAAAAAAAAAAAAAACTTGACATATTTACACCCAAACCCACTTTTTTCAAGTCGAGGTGGTATTGGAATTTCGACTTCAGATCTTATTACCCAATCCATCCACAGTCCAAAGATTGAATGGCAGAAATCTGTCAGTTAATGGAAGGATCTAGTTCCAAGGGAAATCGGTTAGTGAACCTGGACATGCATTGACCACTACATCAGTTTATGCCTTCAAAGGTATCTCATATACGTAGCAAGCTGAAACAATGGCATATGATCCCATGCAGAGGGACACTATCTCTCATTTCTCGGATTGCTGCACTTTTATTGTGGTTTTATCCTTCCCTTTCTGAATGTTAAGGCATTCCTTTTATTATCAATTAAAAAGGCAACATTGAGAATTTGAGTTTTCCAACCTAACATATTAAGTCGACAATTCTATAATAAACACATTCCATAAAAAAAAATCCCACAATATTCTATACTCGCACTGTCGTAAAAAGTAATCCATGTGTGGAGAAGCAATGTAGCATACACTCAGGAACATCTGTTCTTGTTGGAACGGCAATTTGCAGTAAAACTACTTTATCACGCCAATGTGGATTCTCCTCAAGGAACTTTTCAAATGCCAAAATCTTTTGAGGAATCCCTTTAATCATGTCAAGTCGGTCCACACCTAACATAACCTGTCATAACAGAACTACAACAATAAACAAATGGCTGAAATAAACTGAACCACAACAAAATTTCTGTAAGACTTAACGAGAGAGAGAGAGAGAGAGAGAGAGAGAGAGAGAGAGAGAGAGAGAGAGAGAGAGAGAGATTCAAAAGGCATCCATGCTAACAACGTGCAAAGTAAAGGTCTGAAATCCTTCACTTCAGCAAGAAAGAATGGGAGCAATATGTTCTTGTATTCAGTGTTCAACAACTCACATGTACGAGTAAAAGAGGCACTATAGGGTCCTGATATGTCAGAACATGAATAGTCCTGACAAGCCCAATCCAAATAGGTGGGGCATGGTTTGAAGATCCATGCTGTTGATCTGATGCACCATGGATAGGGAGCTCCCAAACCTCCAAGTTGACACATCCTAACACTTTGATCGATCTCCTACAAATAGACAGTTAAGGGGAAAAAAATACAGCAACGGTCCTGAAAGAAGGCCAAACATTAAATGTCTGGGATCTATTATCTGGTAGATTTTTATTTTATTTTTTTGGCATCCCACACCAACCGTGTGGCCCGTCAGATCAACAGACTAGATCACAAACCGGGGCCCACTTGTATGGGGCACATCAAGACACTTCACATCCCAGTGCATCAGAATCTGATAATTCCTCTCGTGTAAAATAAATAAATAAATAAATAAAATACTGCCCACAACCCCAAAAGAAAACGAAGGGGAAAGGAAAACATGATGAAGGTTAGGAAGATGCTAAATTTTCCTGTGGGAGACCAATGACAAGTAGTTTTATCATGTTTACCATAAAACACCCGCTTCTTTTAGAGGCAGCATAAGATTGGAGTATCTTGAAAAAAGCAAGCCATCTGCTAATTAAGATAATTCAACTAAAGAAACGATAACACGTCAAAATGTGTCATACTTTCCATAGAAATGGGATTTCTTTCAGTAATTCCTTCTAATCGACGAAGAAACAACAACAGAAGTGGGAACAAATGAAAACTATTCAGGCAAATACGCAACCTATAACCAGTGTTTGCAATATCGATAATATCGGCCGATATCATCGATATCGCGAACCAGCGAAACAAAGTAGCCCAGTAATAACAGGCTAGTGGCCTGATTCCTGCATATCGCACGATATATCGACCGATATCAATAATATCGTGCGACATATCGATATCGGCCGATATATCATCAATATGTCAGCAAAATATCATTTAGTGTATTTAAGTATCAACGATACCTAGACGATATCGTCCAGGTATTGTTCAGCCGCACAAGAGTCCACCATTTTTTAGGGGGAAAAAATGATTTTTTGTTCGATTTTCTTCTAGTTTCTCCTCCTAAAAAGGGGGGGGGGGGATCATATTTTGTTGAGTCTAGTTGGCCATTTTCTAGATTTATTAAGTCTCCATATAGATCTAAGACATATAGGGTAGCTTGCATTGCGTTGAACTAGGATAGTCAAAACTACATTTGGAGGATACCCAAGCCACCCCCGTGTCTAGAGGAAAGGATTACACGTTTGAAGCTTGTGTTGAGTCATTCATTTTGGGAACGAGTGCGCAATGTGTTGCCCATTATCGAGCCCATATATAGCGTATTGAGAACAGTTGACAACGAAGTGTATCCATCAATGAGATCATTGTATGCATCCATACAAGTGTATATGGGAGGAGACCTCGAGTTCCATTCTACTAGACTGTTACGATTACACAGTACCCACGATGGGCATACTGGTTCAGTTTGGAGATGATGAGTACCAACGTTATGTCAAGGAGTATCTTAGCTAGTACCATTCTACAATGACCTAGGCACAATACTGTAGATTTGTGGAGCAGCAATTCTATTCCCAACTCCGTCGAGATAAAGACGATAGGGTCTAGGCAACAGTCGGTTGCATCATCCATAGGTATATTTCTCAACTCTCTTGCTTGTTTTACTTTGTCAATGAATTAGTTGCGTTTTCATTAATGTCTTCTTACATTTATATATCTTAAGGAATCAATTTAAACAATAGTTGCATCAGTTCAGTCAGACAGCGCATAGCTTAAGATCCTTTTACAAAGGAACTCCATCATGTGGACCTTTTTTTTTCACATATCATGATTTAAATGTGTATTAAGGACCATTTTAACAATCCCTAAAGTTTCATTGAAAAATTCAATCAATTTCCCAATGTTTCCCCATGTTTCCCAAAAAGTGCGATACATTACCCGATACAACTAATATTTCCCTAGTGATACGTGATACGTATCTGCTATCCCAAGGGTGCGAAATGTAACGCGATACCGATACTGCGAACACTGCCTATAACTATGCGTTGACTTTGACATAATAATAGTAACAAGTTTCCTACAATGATTGTGTCAATGTCTTGTCGAAATTTAATGTTTAAAAAAAGTATATCTTGTTGAAATTTTATGATTTATAGAATGAAAATCATGCACTACTTAAGGTGAGAACCAAAAGTCAATTCCGCATATTCTAATTCATGCACCGTAAAAAGATACTTCTTCTACCAAATAAGATATGTCAGGGAGTAAGCATGTGATCACAACTAAAAATGAATTTCAACATGATTGTTTAAATTTACTAAAGTAAGAAATTATTTATCAAATCACACCTTTCGACCAGCAAATCTTTCCTTCAGTTCTTTGATGTGAGCTTGGACTTGTGGAAGCTCAAGTGCTCGAATAAATCGTTCAGAGTCTATCCCAATAGGAAACTGAAGGTTCCAGCCAAAAGAAAAGAATTAACTCAACATTGGAATTGTGAGGAAGAGATCTCAATAATTAAAATTACACACAAAAAAAAATTATCAAACACATTGCACTCTTGATACATAGAGAGTTCAGAACATCGCAACAAAATTATAAATTCATTTTACTGGTAAACATATCAACTACTAAAATGATAAAATTAGTTTAAATTGTACCGCAGCAACCCGAGTTAGCTTTCCTTGATCCTCTACTCCTTCAGGTGTGCCCTCAAGTCCAAGAATACGGGTGCAGGCACTAACAAAGTGCCTTGCATAATCATAAGTGTGGAAGCTGAAAAATTGAACATCCAGTAATTAAAATACAAAGATTTGTATTTTGTAAGTAAAAAAATAAAAAGATTTGAGTCCCAGAAAAGCAATGGCGCAACAGAAGCTAAGGATACAATAGAACCAAAATGGAATGAAAAAGATTGGATTTAAGACTACTTCAAAAGTATTTAATCCAGACATTCAAATGATTATATTCAGTAAGAAATCGAAATAACTCTAAGACAGAAATAAAACAAAAAAAAAAAATCCGCTTGAGACCAGTGGTAGTTTAATGAGCAAAATATCAACTATGGGACATATAATAAAAAAAAAATGGAACTAGCATCAATCTTTTAAAGTCCCTTGATTTTTTTTATTTATTTTTGAAAGGTTACTGAATTTCATAAAAGCCAAAACGGCAAGCAACAAAAGGAAAGAAGAGGACTGATTCGCCGAGGAGGTGAAACAGCTACAAGCCCAAAAAGGAAAAAATACAGTCCTTAAGTTTATCACTATTGGTAACCCATTCGACAATCAGATAACTCGCCCCTTGGGAAACAAATTCAGCAGGGCTGCACTCATTACGGAAACATCTGGCATTTTGTTCCTCCCAAACAGACCACCAGAGCACAAGAAGCGACATTCTCCAAAAATCTGTCTTCTCTCTGCCAACACTCACTCCATGCCAATTCCTCAAAACGTATCCTGCCGAAGCTGGAAAGGACCAAAAGACACTGAATCAGCTGAGAAAAATAGGCCAGATCGTCCCTATAAACTGACAGTGAACAACCAGATGATCCACTATTTCTTCGTCGCCCATACAGCACAAACAAATATTCGGAATAACCATACCTCGCTTCCAGAGATTATCAACAGTCAAAACCTTATTTCGGCCCACCAGCCAACCAAAAGCCGCTATCTTAGGTGGAACATGATAATGCCATATGTACTTGGAGGAAGAAACTTCAAGGCCTGAGGCAGAGATGGATATGCTGTCATAAAAGGAGCGCACCGAGAAGGAACTAGATTTGTGATGCCGCCAAATCATAGAATCATGAGAAGAGATATCCGGACAGCAATGCTGAATACAATTCAAGATGGCTGCGAGCTCAACTATCTCCTCGTCCCGAGGTTGTCCTGCAGGGAAGATCCCAAACCGCTTTACCTGCAACTAAGGAGAAACCATTGGAAACATAAATAGACGGGTTCGGAGGTAGACGATAGATACTCAGAAATTCGATCTTCAGAGGCTTATCTCCCACCCAAACAACTTTCCAATAGAGAAACCAACACCCTCCAAGAACGCAGGTTTCAGTCATAACTCCCTTCCAAACCGCTGAAGCTCTATAAAGGGAGGACTCTCTCGTCCACCAGCCATCAGTCAAACAGCCATATTTAGCTTTAATCACTTCTTTCCAAAGACTTCCGTCTTCGTTGCTGAACCTCCAAAGCCATTTACCTAGGAGTGCTCTATTCATAACTTTGAGGTCTTTGACACCCACGCCACCTTCACCGTAAGGCTTGCACACCTCGGCCAATCTCAGCAGCTGGAATCTCCTCTTGTCCTATATGCCATGTCATAGGAAATTGCATCGCATTCTATCAATGGAAGCCACTACTAACATCGGGCACTTAAAGACCAACATGAAGTAGAGCGAGAGATTGGAGAGCACGGCCTTTATAAGCGTAATGCGACCACCTAGCGATAAATAACAGCTTCGCCATCTCGCAAGATATGCTTGAATTCTTTCCACCACCTTGTCCCAACAGGATTTAGGTGGATTGCCGATGCAAAGGGGCAAACCAACAAAGGAAGAGGGAAGCTTACCAACTTTGCAGCCAAAGGAGTCTGCCAATGGCTGGATCTCATTCTCCTCCAAAAACATGCCCAACAACTTGCTTTTCCTAAGATAAACCTTTAAACCCTACACCACCTCAAAGCACCGCGAGATAGTTCTCAGGTTTTCAACAAAAAGAGGCACGGCGTCATGAAAAAGGAGGGTGTCATCCGCAAATTGGAGATGGGAGATCAGTTTCTCCATGTTGAAACATAAGGGCCTTTGTGTAAGAATTCTATTGGGAGTTTTATGTTATTTTTCCTACTCTAAGGCAGCAAGTTGTAAAAAGGCAAATAAGCCCTATTAAATAAAACTTGGAGGATTAGGGTTTCATACCTAATCACTCTTCTTCTCTCTCCCAAAAACCTCTCTTCCTACGGCTGGAAATCTTCATGGTATCAGAGCCAAGAAGATCCCTGCTTCCCTAGGTCTCATGGACCCCACCACCTCGAAGGTGCTGCTTCTTCCAGCCGCACCACTTCAAAAACCCCACAGGAGCTTCTTTCTCACAACCGCACCCCATAGGAGGCCACATCCGACACTGTCAGGCTCGCCGGACCCAAGTTCTGACGCCGGCAAGGGCGCCGGAACCCAGAACCGACGCCGTCAGGGCCGTCGAAATCCAGTTCCGACATCAGCAAGGCTGTCGGAATCCACGTCTGTCGCTGGCAGGGTCGCCGGAATCAAGATCCGACCCCCCCAGGTCCGCTAGACTCCACGCCTGACGCCGGCAGGGTCGTCGGAAGCAAGATCTGATGTTAGGCAGGGTCGCCGGAAGCAAGATCTGATGTTGGAGCTGTTTTTTATGGATCTCCAGATACATGTCTGTCCGCATTGAAGCCATTTGAGATGATTGAAGCCTCTTTGGTCATCTGGTATTAAGTTTTTTCTTTCCTTTCCCAAGAGATTGTTGTAACTATGGACTTAAAATCTTCTGAGGGCCCACTCTCCATTATTTCTACCAAATTCAATGGAAAAAACTTTATGTTGGTGGTCCCGCGCAGTCCGAATGTATGTTGTTGGAAAAGAAAAATTCAGATATCTCACAAGTGCTAACAAGAAACCTACAGATCCTACAAAAATTGATATATGGGAGTCCGCAAACGCCATTATTATGGGCTGGTTATTAAATTCTATGGAACAACATATTGCATCTGCTTATTTCTTTTATGAAAGTGCCGCAGCTTTATGGACTACACTCCAAAAATCATATGGAACAATCTCAAATGAACCTCGCATTTTTCAGTTGACAATAAAACTTTACTCACTAACTCAAAATAATATGTTCATCACTGAGTACTTTGGGGCCTTACAAAGTAGATGGGAAGAATTGAGTTACTTGCCGCCATTAAGTGAACTACCAGATAGTAGTAGTGCTGAAATAGTGCGCAAAAGTAAAGACAAAGCCAAAACTTACAAGTTTCTCGCTGGACTAAATGCAGACTACGAGTCCCTTCGTACCCAGCTGGTTGTTACGATCTCATTTCCATCGCTTGAAACAGTTTACTCCATTGTTCATACTGAGGAGGCTTGTCGTCGAATAATGACCATGCCTATTACTTTATCATCTCCTGCACAAGAACGAGTGGCTTTTACATCTTCCACTGCTTCACTTAATGGAAGAGGTGGTCGTTTTGATTCACGTGGTAGTTCCTCAGTTCGTGGTCGAGGACGTAGAGGAAGTTCGCGTTACTTATATACTCACTGCAACCGCTCAGAGCATTCAGTAGAACGATGCTTCAAAATACATGGCTATCCCTCAGCACATGCTGCCACGATAGATGTTGAGGAACAACCTATGGATAATGTAAAAATCCCTGATACTTCTCCTTCCGAGTCTACATTGATGACCAGAGCAGAAGTTATGGAACTCCTGAGATCGCTGCAGCCTTCTACATCACATACGCCTTCCTTTGATTTACAGGCCCTCATCTATATCCTTCACTGCAACCATAGGTACTACCTTGCATGCTTCCGCAGCCCCATCCATTTGGATCATCGATTCTGGGGCTTCTGACCATATTACTGGTATGCGTCACTTCCTTTCATCTTCTACTGTTACATCCTACTCTCGGTTTGTTCGTCTTGCTGATGGTAGCACCACTCCTGTACAATTTATTGGTTCTGTTTGTGTATCCTCATCTCTTACTCTCCCAAATGTCCTATATATTCTAAAATTTCATGCAAATTTAATTTCTTTCAGTAGTCTCACCCGTGCTCTGAATTGCAGTACAACTTTTTCTCCCAAATCTTGTATGTTTCAGGACTTGAGTACGAGGAGGATTATTGGTACAAGATTTGAACGAGATGGTCTTTACTTTCTACAACAAGGGGAGTTATTGACGACATTCACTAATAGTAGTAGTAGCTCTTGTCTTTCTGTTGATACTATTGCTCCGATTACTACTTCAAATAATGAGTCTGTAAGCTTGTGGCATGCTTGATTGGGCCATGTTTCAAGTTGTGTCTTGAACTTGATTATTTCAAATTTAAATAAAAGTGATGATATTACTGGTTGTGAAGTGTGTCAATTTAGCAAACAAATTCGTAATTCTTCCCTATGGTTGAACATAGAAGTACCAAAGCATTTGAACTTGTCCATTCTGACATATGGTGACCTAGTCCCGTAGCCTCATTTGATGGGTTCAAATACTTTATTATTTTCATTGATGATTTCTCACGAGTAACATGAGTATATCTTATGCGTCGACGAGACGAATTATTCCATTGTTTCAAACATTTCACAAGCTGGTGATAAATCAATATGATTGTTCCATTCAGACCTTACGATCTGACAAAGGAGGGGAATATTCATCCAAGTCCTTTACAAACTATCTCCAGGATAATGGCATTATTCATCAACTTTCCTGCGTGTATACTCCTCAACGAAATGGGGTTTCCGAATAAAAAAATCATTATTTATTAGAAGTTACACGTTCTCTATTACTAGGGATGGATGTTTCCAAGTCATATTAGTCTGCCGCAATTCTGACAGCCTGTTTCTTGATTGATCGGTTTCCTACTCGTGTCCTTCAAGGAAAAATCCCAATGCATATCCTTGTTCCATCCTCACCATTATTCCATATTATCTCTCGTGTGTTTGGGTGTGTTTCTTTTGTCCATAAGTTTAGTCATTTTAGAGACAAACTTGACTGCAAAGCAATTAAATATATCTTCATTGGATACTCTATGCAACATAAGGGGTATAGGTGCTATGATCCCAAATGCAGGAAGCTTTATGTTTCCATGGATGTCACCTTTCTTTAGAATCGTGCTTTCTACAGTGCTAATGTCGAACTTGGTTCTTCCTCACCTACTCTTCCATTACCAGCATTGGTCACTCCACCGGCTACTAGTAAACCGAAGAAACTCATTACCTATGTTCGTCAACGGGTAAGACCAACTCAAGTCCAATCTGTGGCAATGGATCCGACTCTAACCTCAAGTACCTCTTCCTCTCCTGTTGCAACTCGCACTCGTCGTCATCATCCCGTTTTGCATCCTATATCAAATTTTCTATGTTATGAGTCCCTGTCACCATCCTATTGTTCATTCTTAGCAGTTATATCTTCTCATACTATTCCCAGATCTGTTCATGATGCTTTGGCAGTACGTACTTGGAAACAAGCTATGCAAGCCGAGATGGAGGCTCTACACAAGAGTGGTACATAGAATGTTATCTCTCTACCTCCTGGGAAGAATACAGTTGATTGTAAATGGGTCTTCTCCATCAAATATCGTGCAGATAGTACTGTAGAAAGATACAAACAAAGCTCGACTGGTGGCTAAGGGCTACACTCAACTTTTCAGAATTGATTATACTGAGACTTTTTCTCCTGTGGCAAAACTCAATTCTGTTCGTCTCATCCTTTCTCTAGCAGCTAACCTGGATTGGCCTCTGTTCCAATTGGATGTCAAGAATGCTTTTCTGAATGGTGATCTGACTGAAGAGGTGTACATTGACATTTCCCCTTGTTTTCAGCTTAAGGGGGAGTCAGGAAAGGTGTGTAAGCTGAAAAAGGCTTTGTATGGTTTAAAACAGTCTCCCAGAGCTTGGTTTGCAAAATTTAGTTCTGCAATTCTCTCATTTGGATTCAAGCGCTGCCAAACAGATTATACAGTGTTTATTCACTCATGCCCAGAGAGAAGAACTATTCTGCTTGTGTATGTGGATGACGTTGTCCTTACTGGTGATGACTTGCAATTCATCCAACAAACCAAACATCAACTACGCAACGAGTTTGAAATGAAGGACTTGGGTTGTTTGCAATATTTTCTGGGAATTGAAGTGGCCCGCTCATTAAAGGGCATCTTCATTTCTCAGGGAAAATATACGATTGATCTTCTCAAGAAGACGGGAAAGTTGGGTTCACGACCAGCGCCTTCCCCCATGGAGCAGAAATACTCACTGCATACAGACATAGGTAACAAGCTTGAAGACACTGGCATGTATCAGAGACTAGTTGGGAAATTGATTTATTTGACAATCACAAGGCCAGATATTACTCAAGCAATGAGTATTGTGAGTCGATACATGCATTCTCCCAAGAAGCCTCACTTGGAGGCGGTTCATCATATCCTAAGATACTTAAAGACGTGTCCAGATCGAGGAATTTTGTACAAGAATCATGGGCATGTAAATATATGTGGTTTCTCAGATGCGGATTGGGCAGGTTGCTCTACAGATAGAAAATCTACGTCTGGGTATTGTACTTTTGTGGGAGGAAACCTGGTGACTTGGAGAAATAAGAAACAACCTGTGGTCTCCAGGTCAAGTACAGAGGCAGAGTACAGAGCTATTGCCCATGGGGCATGCGAGCTGCTTCGGTTAAAGTCCATCATGAAAGAGTTGGGTTTATTCTCTAACTCAACCATTCATCTCTATTGTGACAACCAAGCAGCCATTCATATCGCTTCAAACTCAATCTTTCATGGGAGGACTAAACACATTGAGGTTGATATCCATTTCGTTCGAGAGAAGATTGCTTCAGGAGAACTTTCCACACCCTTCGTTCGCTCTTCAGATCAGTTGGCAGATATATTTACAAAGGCTCTAAATTCCAATGCTCTTCGTGAGATTTCTGGCAAGTTGGGCATGATAGATATTCACGCACCAACTTGAGGGGGAGTGTTGAAACATAAGGGCCTTTGTGTAAGAATTCTATTGGGAGTTTTATGTTATTTTTCCTACTCTTAAGGTAGTAAGTTGTAAAAAGGCAAATAAACCCTATTAAATAAAACTTGGAGGATTGGGGTTTCATACCTAATCACTCTTCTTCTCTCTCTCAAAAACCTTTCTCTTCCTACGGCTGGAAATCTTCACTCCATTCTCTCTATCTTGAAGCCACAAATGATGACTTCTTCCTGACTATTGGACAGCGTTCTTGAGAACGCCTCTGTTACCATAACGAAGAAGAACGGGGATAAAGGGTCGCCCTACCGCAGACCTCTCTTGCTTCTGAAATAGCCCTTGGGGAAGCCGTTGAGAAGGACCGAGAACCGCGCTAATTTGACACATTCCATAATCCAACCTCTCCATCTCATCCCGAACCCGAGCTATTGCATCATATGATCGAGAAAGCCTCAGTCAACATGATCATACACCTTTTCTAAATCTAACTTGCAAATTACACAACCTTTTCTCTAGATTTATGTCTAGAGTCGAGACATTCATGGGCTATAATTGCACTGTTGATGATCTACCAAACCAAGATGAAAGCACTTTGGTTTTCAGAGATGACACTCCCTACAACTCCTTGCACCCAGGTCGCCAAGACTTTAGCCAAGATTTTGTAGGGACCTCCAATTAAGCTTATCAACGTGAAATCTTTTAGGGATTCCACTCCTGTAAACTTCAAGATAATCGCAATAAAGGAAGCACCCATCTCCAAAGAGAGACGACTGCTAGAAAAGAACTCAGCCATGAAGTCCAAAATATCTAATTTAACCGTCTCCCGGAACACCGTAAAGAACGCTAAAGGGAAACCATTTGGACCAGGAGCCTTATCTGGGCCCAAAGAGTCAACAACTAATTTGACCTCTTCCTCTGAGAACGGCGCTTCGATGTTGATCGCTTGACCTGCAGACAAGTTGCTGAACTAAAGAAGATTGAACCTTGGCCTGTTCCATCTCTCCCCCTGAAGAAGGTTGTTGTAGAACCTTGTGACTTCATCCTCTATGCTTGACTTATCCTCAATGTGAGTACCATCAACAAGGAGGCTGCTTATCTTGTTCACCTGAGCCCGCGCACTAGCAATGCTGTGGAAATATTTCGTGTTTTTGTCCCCTTCTTTAATCCAGGCAGTCCTAGCTCTTTGACACCATTTAATTTCATCTTCAAGGATCCTGGCCGAATAAGATTGAAGGAGCTGCAATCCGAGCGCTTTGTCCTCTGGACTGAGAGCGCCAGCTTCCTCTTTGAGATCTAATTCTTGAAACCCATAGAGAATGGAATTTGTCTCCCTCTCCCTAACACTGAGGATCTCCGTCTTCCAAATTTTATTTCTTTCTTTTAACAACTTGAGTAAACGACTTAACAAGCCATTCCACCAGCCTTCAACTTGAATCCCACAAAACCTTCCACCACGAAACCATTCCACCAGCCTTCAACAAGCTAAGGGAAACCTTTAATCTGGAGCCAAGAGAGTTCAAACATGAAAGGCTTCAGTCCCCAATTAACCTCGTCCATGACAAGCAGCACAGGGCAATGATCAGATGTAGGCTTCGGGAGAGCTCGCTGAGCGAGAAGAGGAAAAGCTTCAGTCCATTCCAACGATACTAGGAATCTATCTAATCTGGACATCACAGGGTCTACTTGCCCATTCGACCAGGTAAATTTACTGTCCTGCATAGGAAGATCTACAAGCTCATTTGATTCGATCCAATCAGAGAAAGCCTTCATTCCTGGCAAGATCCTTCCCCCATTCGATATATCGGCAGCATATCTAGGTTTATTAAAACCAACTCCAATGCACCAGGGACCCGAAAATCTTGATCTTGAAGCAGTCAACTCTTCCCAAAAGTCCTCCCTTCTGCCTTCTGCATTGGGCCCATAGACACCAGTAAAGAGCCAAGAAAAATCTGAGTTAGCCTCCTTCAACACCACTGATTTGGAGAGCACCCCTTCCCAATGATCAACAAGGATCTAAATAGAGGAATCCCACGCCACCACGATGCCCCCTGACCTGCCCAAAGCATTCAACGCAACCCACTCTGCATGATTGTTGTCCCACAATGTCCCCATAAGAGTTTTGTCGAACTGTTGGACCTTTGTTTCCTGAAAACAAACCACTTCCACCTTGCTTCTTCTGCAAACGTCCTTGATTAGTCTCCTTTTGCATTTACAGCCCACCCCTCTCACATTCCACGATAAAATCTTCATTGGATAATTGCTCTGCCCCTTTTCCCTTGCATGCCTCTTATTATCACTTCCCTGGATGAAGTATTGATCGACGGTCTCGCTAATTCTCTATTACCTAGAGATGATCTAACAGAACTCTTTGGCGAGGAAACTTCCATAGTTCTCCCTTGCAATTCGACGAACTAGAATAGAGCTACATAATCTTCTAAACAATCGCCAAAAGATAGCCCGATTTGTCTTCCCACGTGACCCAACGCATCTATAATCCACTTTTCCTTCAAATTACCTCTACCAACTTTGACGATTTCTCCTCGTGGTCTGACCTCTGCATCTAAAGGACCATCTGCCCACCCAGGGGACTATGAGCATCGTCTACCAAAGCCTGAAGTGGAAGAACCTCCAACACTTCTTTTTCTTTGCTCTCTCTACCCTCGGAAGTAGGAGGAGACTGGTCTTTGGCTTGATGTATCGCAATTAGGGCCTAACTCGACTCTTCGTAGATGGGGGTTGTATCAATGAAGGAGGTGCCTTGGGCTGCTAGAACCACGATCATGGAGTGGGGCTCAATTGGACCTGACGGAGGAGTTCGTCCTTCAACAAAATCGGGAGGCAGGCTAGCATCACTAAGGAAAAGAGGGCGATGGACTGCCCATTCGACATTGTCGCATAGCCAAAACCCTCCCTCCGAAAAGCCCTCCATCTAGCGGATGTGATTGATTTCTCCAAAGCTGATGCAACGTGGCGCAATCTCCCATGACGAGGCTGAGGGCAAGAGAAACGATGAAAGCTCTGAACCCGCAGGCTCGGGTTCGAGGCATGAACCAGCATCAAACGATCTAGCTAGCGAGCACCGAACCTCACTAAGACATCCACCTATCTCCCCCTCCTTTTCGCAAGATTTGAAAAACAGGTTCGGAGGTACAAGATGAGAGATTTCGCACGTGCCATCCCTAAAAGGCAGTAGAGGACATGTAAGAGAGGAGGATGGCAACACACATGTCGCACAGTCATTTAATACCTCTGTTCCTTCATTAAAACCTATGTCAGTTGTTACTCCATGTGTCGCACAGGCATTAGAAGGAGCCTGATTGAGATCTTCACTTCGTATCTCTTTACCACGCGTCTCATTGGTTGCGAGCTTCTTTGCAGCACCATTAAGGCAGCCAATCACTTAAGGGCACACTTCCTCTGATACTTTCAGTACTCCGCAAGAGATCTGACGTTGAGGACCTTCGTCTCCACCACTTGCAATCAATCTCAAATTCGGTAAAACGGACCCTTCCTCAGCTGAGAATTCGTCCATCTCTTGGATCACCTTAATGGGAATCTTCAAGTTGTCGACCCTAAGGAACATCAACGGAGGGCAAGGTTCCAATTTTTCTTTCTAATTGGTATCCTTGCAACCGCAATTCGTCATTACTATTCATGCTTGGATCGATCGAGATGATCGATCCTATACAAGCAAGATGATCGATCCTATACAAGCACCCATCTCTTTAAAAGATATCGTCGATCCAAAGCTCCATCGGGATATCCAAGAACTGGAACCAATGTTCCTCCCAACCAAAAGCGGACCACTGTACCCATAGCTGAATCTTCCGCACTAAATCATCTTGACAAACGTTACAAATTGAAAACACCAGATTAAAATGTTCCTGGGAGTCTAAAGAGATTAGGAAAACATTCTTTTGCAGCCACTTAATCACCATATCTTCTTCTTCGATTCCCCTACAAGCCACCCCCGCAAGGCATCTTCATTGATGCCTGATTTAAGAGTCACCACTAAGCTAAATCGGAAGGACCACTACTGCTCCTCCAAAACTTTCTTATGAACGTAGATTTCAAGCACATCATCTGACGAGGATCTCCATATCCATCTTCCTGTCGGAGAATTTCCTCTTATCTGCTCCTCAACCCCCACATCTAAAGGCCCTATTACCTCTTTAAAAGATCTTCTATCTATCATCTTGAGATTCGTTGCTTCTAGTCTCTGAGTTAGAGAAGCAACGTCCCTCAGTCTTGAAACCTTTAGACCCTGCCTGCTATCAACATTCTGAACCTCCTTCCCCTTGATCTTGAGAGACTATTGTTCCAAATTTCTCCTAGCCAAGACCATATCGAGCTCGCTATACCCTCAACTTGGAACCTCCAAAACTTTCACCATTCAACATCTGGATAGCCCTATCAATTTCCACCTCCGAAGACATGCCAACGAAAACAAAACCTCTAGGGTTTCCTGTATTCCTTTCACGCGGTATAACAACCTCCATAAGTCTACTAGCTTGACCAAAAACCCTTTCAAAGTTGACTAGATGCCATCCTAATGGAAATTACATTAGCTTTCGTCTCACCCTCGTCTCGTTCCTTGTTTGCCCAATATTCCGTTTGTGGTGTACAATTTCCCATTTACCTGCTTCACTATCTTCGCCGCTTACCCCTCCTGGAGCATAGACCAATGGTCGCACCACCTGTGCCTAGTGCGATGTCTCTTCTAATACATTGGCGCGAGAATCAGATCCTCCTTCTAGAGCCTCCTTACCTTTGTTGGAGGCGTTATTAGCTAAATCCGGGAGGGGCTTCGTTGCTGAGAACTCATGCGTCCTTCCCTTCTTCTTTTCCCGTTCCCCTTTTTTCGCCTTTTTTGTCACCATCGCCCAGGGTTATTCGACTCGGATTGCTCGCGCCACCTATAAAGTCCTTTGACATACATTAATACACAATCCTCTAATGGCTCGAGCTTTTAGAACAAGTGGTTGTTTGACATGGTATCAAAGAGGAAGGCCTTGTGTTCGAATCCCGGGAGTAGCAAATATGCCTCCGTAATATATTATCTCATGGGGGGCCATTGTTTATGGTGTGAGTGAGTGTCCCTCCACCCTTGCCCAGTATGTTCCCGTGCGGGGGAGTGTTAAAGTCCCTTGATATACATTGATACACCATCCTCTAACAGCTCGAGCTTTTAGAACAAGTGGTTGTTTGACACAATCTTCATAAATGACTAACATTTTTTATAAAATAAAATACATATGGGGAAGTCATGAATAGAAATTGAAGACAACCTATCAACATGAGGCACTTTAAAACCCACCAATCCCATGAGATACTCCTCAATTCGCTTTATTTCTTTCTTTCTTTTTTCCTTTTTTTTTTCTTTTTTTGAAAGGTGGCTTTATTGCTTTTATCACAGCAATATAATATAAAGCACAATCCCCGATTATTTAACAATTACTTCCAATGAATAGCATCAACTCCTTTTTTTTTCTCAATTATTTCCAGCATTTTTAAGACTTTTAAGACCCACCACTCCCATGACATGTTCTTCAACTTTCTTTATTTCATTTAACACAGCAATAGAGTATACAATATACAGCACAATCCCCAGTTATATAACCATACTTCCAATGAATAGGATCAACTCCCGTTTCTCAGTAATTTCCAAAATTCTAGAGCTGCATGTTATAGTGCTTCATACTAAGGATATGGTCCTTGACAGGGTGGAATTCAGGAACAGGCTTCCTGTACCCAACCCCAATTAGTTGTTGTCTGTTGACACTATTAACTTGCAATATCATCAAGCTGTGGGCTCCAGCGTGATGTGTTTATGATATCCGACCCGTCCATCAGTTGCGACCCCTCATGCTCATCACCGAGCCCACAAACCAGGTCAATTGACAATTCAGGTGGGCCACACCATCCCTCATGTGTGGCCCACCTGAGTTTTGGATTGGCCCAATTTGGGGTATCCCGCCACCCTGGAGTGGCACACCTAATGAACGGGTTGGATGGCAAATGCATGCCGTGGTGGGGGCACCATACAGTCTGGAAGTTCTCTATGCGGGAATAAAATGCTTCTTGTGGTGTGGTGGGCCACCTAATGAACGGCTAGCCTGATTTCATGGCCCATTGCTCCGTGGGACATTAGATTGCTGCATAAGGAGGCCCCAACCATGAAGATGAACATCTACAAAATCACGACTGTCAAGTCATCAGGTGGGTAACACGGATCTTGAAAGTGGAGTATTGGGAAATATTTTGTTCATCTTCACTGAGGGGACCACCTTATGCACAGCTCAGACGCCCCACATACTTGTCAGGTTGGTACATGTACTGCATCAAAAGGTGAACGTGGACGGGTGCACATGGAGCGAGCAAACATGCATGCATGTACAAATAACTTCTTTCTTGCATGTCAAAGGGGCATGTCCCAGACAAGGAGCAATACCTGTGCTATATGCTATGCTATTGGGTGCCATGTTGTACAATGAAAGATGCAAGTGGATGCATGTGGGGCTAGCAAGCATACATGATATATAAATTATATAAAGACCCAAAACATGCGAGAGAGAGAGAGAGAGAGAGAGAGAGAGAGAGAGAGAGAGACTAGCATTGCATATGCTTTCACTCATTTAAGTTCTATAATTCCTTCCATGCATGCCAAGTGGCACATGTCCCAGCCCAAGTGATATGCATGCCATGGGGTGCCATCTTGTGGCAATCTAACCTGATGCTCCATGGCAAGCTAGGACATATACCAAGGCGCGCTATCTAAAACACTGGCACAAAAAGCAACACACTTACCCAACTAGATCAGCTGCAAGAACAGATCTCAGCAACTCCGACCTAGATGGCAACGTTCTGTGGATCTCAGAGGAAGGAAAGGGCGTGTGGAGGAACCAACCAACTTTCATTTGACTGTTATGCTCCTTCAAGCATTTTGGAAGAAACATGAGATGGTAATCATGGCACCAAACAACATCCCCCTCTTCATAATGCTCATTTACCACGTCAGCAAACATTTGGTTTGCCTTCTTATATGCATCAAACTGGGACTGGAAACTACGTGTGGTTGCCAGCCGATCTTCTTGTGGGAGCCCAAGGTAATGAAAAAGAGGCCACAGGATGTTGTTGCAGTAGCCATTGTAATATTGATGAACGATCTCTTCATCAAGGAAAACTGGAATGCATCTCTGTTTCAGGAAAACAAACTTCAGGAGGTCATTCAAGAGACAATACAAGCTAACTCTGATTCCTCATGGGGCAAAATTTTCAATAAACATGAAGTTAAGGCTACGTTTGGATGCACTACAGAATTGAATTATAATAATATGTTCAATTTTTTTCAAAATGGCCAATATGCAATTACATTTTTTGGTATTTATTGAGGGACTCAGGTCCAAAGTTGGAATTGAAAGGAACGAAATTGCAATTTGAGGGCCACTTCCCCATGTTTAATACAAGAAAATGCAACTGCAGTTTGGTCTCCTCTTGATTGAATTGAATATTCACATTTCAATTCATTTGTGCATCCAAACACAGCTAGCTATAACAGCCACAATGCTTCAATCATTGACACTTATAATAAACCCAAGAACAAAGATGAATTCAGAGATGAAATTCGGATTCCCCATACCTTTTCAGCTAGTGCTACAGTAAGTGCTTTCTGCCCGACTTCATCCGGTACATTTACACCAGCCCATCCAATCCATTTAGCCTCAAACTCCTTCACACCTGTGAGAAAACAATTCACCATGCATCAGCTTTCTCTTTCAGGGGCAAAAAGCCAAGCACATGCAATGAGAAGTTTCTTTAGCATACTATAATCGGTCCAAACCAATGCTCTATCTTCAACATGAAGAAAACCAATACGAGGTATGGCAGAAGAAACAGACAATTCGCATAATGAAAACCCATCTTTGCTGTCACAGGTGTAAATAATTAAAAATTAAAAGAAAAGAATAAGAAACACTAAGATTGTTGTTTTTACATATGAAAAAGCATTACAGGCACCATTAAGAAAGAAGGCTAGCTGAATTATAAAATAGTTCTTGGCTAAATAGCTTCCACAGTGGACTCGTCTTCCTGGTTTGTACAAGTGAGACCCCCTTTCAGAGATCCAAACCATTAGTACAACCAGCCACAGTTCAGCCAGTGCAAGCACCAAAAAGATCAACCAGATGGGATAATCCAAACCATTCAAATGTAGACAATTAAGTAAGCAAATGCAGTGACAGTCCACATTCAACCATGAAAGGGGGCCAATAATTCAATCGCTAAGACCTTCCCATCTGGAGGAATTTGGTGCATGGCCCATCCACCGTGGGGCCAATCCTATTTTTGAGCCCATCATATTTACAGTTAGGACTGTAGAACAATGGGCCCCACTCAATTAAATAAAAATAAAAATAAAAACACTGAAAAACCAAGCCTACCATTGAAACTCTCCGCCCATGCCATTGTACGGAAACTCCTCCAAAATAATTTACTTCTCTACAATGAAAAAGGAAAAATAAAAAAAGTACAAATTCAATCAAAATTCAATCCACTGCGTACCAAGAAGAGCGCTGACAAGCCCGCCAGCGCTCATCTCCAGCGACCAAGAATCCTCTCCCCTCCGAACAGCCGACACCGGCAGCCGATTCGCCACCACCAGGAGCCGCTGCTTCAAGGGCCTTCCATCATCGCTTTCGCATCCTTCCCCAATTGACCTCGCCTGTGCGAGAGAATCCAAGTAGTCCTCCTCACGCTGACCCTCACAGTCGCTGTTGAGCTCATGCTCGAACAGGTCGGCCTCCTCGCTCGGTTGGAAAGTCCGGTTAAATTTCCTCAACTCCCTATCTTTCAACAGCCTCTCCAATCGAGTCAAAGGGATGGCCTGATTGCGATTGTACTTGTTCCCAGGCATACGATCGGCAGCCACGTTTCTCCCCTGAACCAGCTATCGATATTAGAATCTGTTGCTAATGATAAAAAAACGAGAAAGAAATTACTAGCACTAACAGAACAGAGAGAGAGAGAGAGAGAGGGAATGATTACAGGTCAAGGGCACGTTTCAAAGCAGAGAGAGTCAGAGAGCGGGCATTGCAGAATGGAGTTTTTGTGGAGAGAAGAAATGAAGAAGATATAAATAAAGCATGGGAAAATGGTATTTATCTTACCGAATTCAAATCCGGAAGATGTTTTCTTTGGGATTTTTTTTATTTTCTGCAAACCGTCGATGGTTATTTGGGTGTGGGGACGCCTACAAGTTGGGGGGGATTGATATTTTGGGGTGGTGTGGTCCGGAAAGAAATGAAAGGAGAAAAAATCTCAGAGAGAGAGAGAGAGAGAGGATAGGAAGTGAGGAAATGCAATGCAGGCCGTATCTTCGTGGGAGGATTTTATGTAGTACACATGCAAGCCAGCGGTGTGCAGGTGACACGGTAGTGTGATGATGATGATGATGATGGTGACGCTATTCGAAATCGTATGCCCAAATAAAGGGAAGCTCCTGCGTTTGATGCCAATGTGTCTTTTTTTTTTATTATTATTATTTTTTTTTAATGTATGCTAGTTATGTGAGGATGGTTGAGGAGGACTAGGCTTTGGTAGTGACCCTCTCGGGACAGTCGGTGCTGGGTAAGCTTTGTGGGCCCACCATGATGTTTGTTTCTATCCACACCATTCATCTACGTTTTCAGATCAATTTAGGATATGAGCATAAAAATGAGTTAGATATAAATCTCATGTGAACCACACCGTAAGACACAGTGGTGATTGAACGCAGACCACTAAAAAATTCCTATACGCGGCTGCGATGTTTATTTGCTTGACGAAAAACTTTTGTGGACTTCAAGAAGTTTTTAATAGTGGGTGTTCAATCACCATTGTAGCTTATAGTGTGGTTCACCTGAGATGTGGATCTTTCTTGTACGGATCTGTCAAAATGAATAGACCGTATAGATAAAACACATATATAATGGTGGGGCCATTGAGCTTTTCCCCGCACTGGGGTCACTGCCGATTCCCAGTCCGCATGGGAGAAATGGTTTGGGAAAAGGGGTGGCCCACCCCAGCAATACAGATACATAGCTTACTAGGAACGCATGGAGGAATGTTCGTCCATGGGTCCACTGTTTAGTATAGCTCGCAAGATTTTCTCTATTTATTTGCCATTGCATGAGGCTTATTAGTGGTCATTGAAAATGCTCACTTAGATACTTGGGTGTGAGTGTGGGTGGCTAATGTTGACCATTCATATTGCCTCTTTAAAGCTAAAAGGGCCCATTTGGATGGAACTTAGAGAGTGAAGAAAAACATGCACATTTTGTGACCGCCGCCAGCACAGCACTAGCTCGAACGACGACGCTTGTCGTCTTGCCGGATTTAAATAGAAAGTTCATCGTTGGAGTTATGCCGGACGCGGTGCCATAACTCGACAAGTGCTGGCCTGAGTTGTTTTGTGTTGGCAGTCTGAGCACTTTAAATGGGGGAATTTCTTCATTCCTTGCAGTTTTGGTAGCATGCGTGCCCTTAGATTCCATACATGCAAGGGCTGTGGTTAGGGGTGCAGGTTGGGTGGGTGAAGGCTGGGTCAAATTGAGAGAAGTTTCGGAACAAACTCACTTAATAACTAGCCCAATCTATTGGCGTTTGGACCAGGGTATTTGTTGTGTGCGAACCAATAAGCTGGGTCTAAATTAGTTCTAGATGTTGTCCATCTAGAACTAATTTAGACCCATCTCCAAACAAGAACCTTTTCTCAACTTCCCAAATGTAAAATAAAATCTTACGTTTTAAAAAAAAAATGGCTTATAATAGTTCCAATATAATTTAATTTTGTGAAAAGGTAAATATAACATACTATAGCTTCTATGTATGTATTATTCTAGTTTAAAGTAGGAACTGGTTGAAAAATTAATTGACTGGATGCATGGCACGATACTCTTGCGCATAATGGTGCAATTACTGACTTATTCATTCTCATGTGAAAGAGCCTAGGTTGTAATTTTTAATGGAAATTAGAGCCTTAGAAGCCTCTTGCATATCATCCAATCTCATCATGATAATTCAGAAAAGTGCCACAAGAGTCTGAATGCATCTCCTTCCAAAAAAGACATCCCTTGTTCTTCGTTGTTAGGGTTTTAGGTGGAAAAGAAACCTCCTCACTAATCTATTTTATCTATTTCAAGCTCTTTTCATTTTTAAACCCAGCAAGTAAAAAGGTGTGTTGCCAGCCTACCATGCTGTTAGTCATTGTGTACTGGATAGCTTTGTCGGGTTTTTGTGCTCCGAAGCAAATGCATCACTACTTGCTAGACTCAGAACTCATCCCGAATGGGCATATTCCCACAACGCTCCAATGGGTTTATTAGGTGAGCCACCTTTTGTTGCACCTTTGATACAAGTTTTATCAAATTTGAAAGCATTGATATCTGTTGCACTCCAAAAACTCATCTGAAAGACGTGCAATTCATCTTAAAGAAACCAATGTAACCTATCAAATCAAACATATGTAAATATTATCTTCCAGTTGTTTTAACCACAATAGTTCAAGTATGGATAAAGCGAATCCAACCCTAACTCATTTATCTATGGTCAAGGACTAAGTTCAACAAATAAAGTGTATGAAATAACATTTTTCTTTAAGCAACTATTTGGATACCACCAAATAAATTACTTTTTCTACTAACAGCAGTTAATAATTAAGTTTGGTTTACGATCACTTGTACCTAGCTTTTTTATTTAATCACTTTGATTTAATAAGTATAAATCAAGATAAGTTACTTAAGGCATGAGTAGCTTGTCTTAAGTAACTGATGATCCAAACGCCTCCTAAGTGCCAAATTAATCAACTACCTTGGTTATCTTAAGCACTAAAAAAGTTTAAAGTGTGTCTTTGTTTTTTAAAACCTGGACGAGACCATCATGCGAATATAAAAAGGAGCAGCGAATCAAAAGCTTTCAAACACTTCAAAACACACCCAATTGCTATAGTTGGGATTCCCAACTATACAATAAAAGCACCATTTTCATTTCAGAGTGAGACTAATCGAAATCATACATCCAATGCCCATTTGGGATACCATCAAATAAGTTACTTTTTCTATTTACAACAATAGATAAATAACTTATCTGAGATAATTAAGTTTGGTTTATGACCACTTATAATTAAGTAACTTTTTAATTTAATGTTACTTAATTACTTTAATTTAATAAGTAGAAATTAAGATAAGCTGCTTAAGGCAAAAGTAGCTTAAGTAACTTAAGATCCAAACGCCCCCTTATTGTTACCAGAAGTATCACATGCTTAATTTGCAAATGTGTTTATCACTTTGATTATGGGTCAAGATGAACACTAGAAGCATGCTAACACATGCAAGTTGGACAGGAAGTGGTGTTTTCAGTGATAAACATATGAAAAACCCGCCCTCAGGAAGAGAACAACGATAGAAAATGGCTGCTGGTATTACATCTACAACGGTCAATTTATATTTTGAGTGTCATTTCTAAGAGTTTTAATATGGCATGCAACATTGTGGAGTGGTCTAAATTCGTCTCATTTAAATGTAAAGTCAAAAAAATAAGTTAAACAACGTCAACGTTAGTAGGTCAGTAATTAGACGTAGACTTATCCTAACAGCTGTGACCGAATATTCGCAAATCTTGTGATAAATTAACGAAATGATAGTATTACAATAATATCATGAGATTTTCAAAATCTTTAAAGTTTTCGTTGTTTCGATATTGATAATAAAAAAAAACATTTATAATATCAATTTTTTTATTAAGAAAAAGTATATTAATTAAAAATAGATATATTTTAATTATTTTATTGCAAGCAAGATTTTCCTGATAATATCCTGAGGAAAACTGCAAATTTTGAAAAATCTCGCGAGAAATTCACAAGCCGAGAAACTGACAAGAACAAGATTTGCCAATCCGCACCTACTCAGTCCATTTTCATATGCTTATATCCTTTCACAATCGAGTATGGTCCAAGGACTCATGGGGTTGATATGACTAATTTAGGAAAATGTCCCCCTCATTACATTGACCACTCCATGGTGGGGCCCACCGGATGAATGTTTATATTATAATGCAGGAGCGAGTGGAAATCGACGAGAGTCACCGAATGGAGTGACCTTGCGGACCACTGTCGCATGTTCGTTGCTGCTGCTCCTTACGCGTGCTAACGTACGGAGAACCGATGCCACGGTCATTATCACACGCTTTACCACCTACAGCAGTCGTTTATGATACGAGGAGTTTTTTTATACACCGCCATAGTATCACGATCCATATACATGCATGCTAGCAATTCACACGTGGCACACACACGCCTCATCCTCACCCTCCAAATTGCTGTGCCGATGAATAACCAACCGAAAGTGCTAAACCTGATGATCTTAATTACTATCATGTCGATGGACCTTAAATAAGAGCAATTAATCAACAAGACAATGTCCATTAGAAGAGTTAGATCGTCCAAAGCATCTGATTTTAGCTCTATAACTGGTCTAAAACTGGAGCAGAAGATTTCAACGATCCAGATTGTACTACTTGCATGCAACATGTGGGTGCCATTTTGCATGTGCATGGATATTCATACTTGGCCACGGTGTCAATGTTCTTCTCTCCTGTCGAGGTTTGCTCTCTCCAGACGTGCCCCCCCTCCCGCGCAGCTTCGCAGCTTCACACGTAGCATATCGTAACAGCCAGCTAATGTTGGAGACTAGTCAGTGCATAAGGCGATCCACGTGTGACTATGCACACGTACAAAAATCCAGGATCGTCCACTCATCAGGTGGGCCACTCCCGTAGGAAAATAATGGACGGCTTTCCAGAGTGGTCCACGCTTAATTCTCGAATGCCCGGCTTCAATGTGTGGGCCACCTTATGTAGAAGTCAGGTGTCCGTACATTTGGAAGTGGAGACATACGTGATCGAGACCGTTCGTTAGGAGTGCCAATGTTCCATGTTCTCTCGTTCAAAACATATCCGGTCCGTTCATTGGACGGGCCAGTGGATGGTCAGTAAAAGAATAACACTCTGTCCACGTTTAACGTATACGTGGGTCCACCTGATGATAGGACGACGCACGTGTGTGAGCTGCGTTGCCACACGTGTGGATCTTGGCTTTGGCGGTGGCTAAGCTGAGATAGTAGAATTACAAAGGGAAATGTAAGAAGATGTGTAAAGGAGAGATTGAAGCGAGATTTACGGTATAGAAGCCAAGTCAATGAACTTCATTGCGATCTCATCCGTTCATTATGTGGAGCCCATAATAAATCGTATATAAACAAACTTATACTGGTTATATTACAAGTGCAACACACCTGAATATCATTAAGTAATTTGTATTCATTTTCGAGCTGCTTATTTTCCTTATACATGCATGGACCACCTGATGAATTTAGAGACTGATATTTCATTTAGGGGATGATCAAGATATGATGAACCTAACCAATGGACCAGATCTTGTAAAAATATCCATTACATTGCCTCTTCTAGCAAATGCCGGTTCCCCGCAGCGTCTCTACAACAGCCCAAGCAGTTTCTCTTTTTTTAATGGTTCGACAGAAGCACTTTTTAAGCGTAAAGGGAGAATCTTAGATGCTCTGGTAGAGTGTGATAGTCCGCACGCAGGCACTAGAAAAATTCCCATATGAAATAAAGAAAAATCAAATCGAACCGTCTAAATAGTAAGGCCCAGTCCCAATTTCTCTAAAACCAAGAATTAAACTAATTTTGTTTTTAATCTGGTCGATTGATGAAAAAATCTACGGTTTTGATTGAACCAACAAATGGGTATTAATCAGAGGCCAGGACCGTTCAGTCGATCTCAATCTTGTATAATGATCTATCCAAGGTGGTCCAAAACTTAAGGTTTAGTTTGAACTAATGCATGCCACGTGTACGGCTCCCATAGTGCCTGCGTATCAACTATCACACTCGGCCGCAATATTCTCCAACAATAACATTATTCAATGAACATAAAGAACAAACTTTTAAAACAGGTGTCGTGATGTCATGCCAAATGTTCGGTTGTGCGCGGATTGGGAACTGCCTCCACCGAACTAGCTAAAGAGGGATGGTTCTGTCAGCGGATTTGTGGGGTCTACTGTGATGTAAATGTTTCATCCACTCCGTCCATCAATTTTTAAAGATCATTCTAGGTTATAATCTCAGAAAATAGAAATATTGAATGCTCAAGTGGACCACACCAAAGTAAGAAGTGGGGATTGAAAGCTTACCATTGAAAATTTCTTGGGGGGACATGAAGTTTTAGATCAAGCTGATATTTATGTTTTGCATTTATACATGTCTATGTGATCTTATGAACAGGTTGGATGGCAAATAAACATGACGGTGGGCCGTAGGAAGTTTTCAACGGTATGAATTCAATTCTAACTGCTTCCTGTGGTGTGGTCCACTTGAGACTTCAATATGACTAATTTTTGGGTCTATAGTCTAAAATGATCTTTAAAATTTGATGGACGGCATGGATGAAGCATATACATTACGGTGGTCCCTGCAGATCCCCTGACAGGACCGTCCTTCTCTAGCTATGTCTGGTGGGGAGTGAGGGCGTGGGATCCGATACGATAGAAGTCATATCTGAACGTAACACGTGGCAGATTGATGTACCGATCAGAGCTGTACATATACTGGGACCTACAATGGATGGATTATTTTTAGAAAATAAAACTTTTTGATTGTCTAATCTATTGGATTTTTTCACTTTTCCGTGCTTGATTTTTATCCGTTAATCACTTCTGCTTTCTACTGCTACTTTAAATGCTTCTGATCGGATGACTGAGATCATCCGATCAACGTTAGTTTTGAAAATTTTCTATCCATAATAGACGTTAACAACTGATAAGTTACCATACCACGTGTACTGTGGAGAGGTTAGTCAATCGTATTCCGGTTCTACGCGCTCCCACGATGGGGCGAGGAAAGTTTCAAAGGTAAGCATCGTTATAACCGCTGCTTCCCATGGTGTGTTCCACTTAAGCCTTTGAAGTGCCTAAATTTTGGTTCCTATTCCATAAAATTCAACGGACTGTGTTAATAAAACTCATAAATCATGGTGGCGACTGAGCTACTGCCCGTTCCTAGGTGGAGACAGGCGGATGTATGACGCAAAACACCTTAGGGCCTCCGTGATGAGTGGTATTTCTGTAATGAATATGTCTTCTAGGATATTCACGAGCAATTCTACAAAAAGATCAGATTACAGGTGGAACCAATTCCTACTGCAATAGTAAATTGGGTGACTAATATGTTTATCTGAGCATAACAAAATGGATGCGACCTCAATTGTGACTGGATACACCTTTAGGACACAAGATTACAAATCTAGGACCCTCATTGATGTATGTACCTCACATCTATGCCGTCCATTCTTTAAAGAAAAACCCTGAGGAGCATTGGATTCAAGTGAAATGCGATGGATTCATGTCTTCATTACGGTGATATCCTCGAGGGACTAGAATGCGACGATAGATTACTTATCTAATCAAATGACTACTATGGAAAAGTGTGCATTTGCAACCCTTTGCAATGCCTTTTCAGAAATCCAAACAGACCCTTAGTGGATGTTACCCTTAACGTAGGGGCGCGGCTTCAATGGATCCTAGGATCCACTAAGGTGAGTGGATCCTTTGAGTGTGGGGCCCACAATGATGTATGTGCCTTTAATCTCCTCCTTCCATCCATTTTTGGCATGATACTAAAACTGAAGTTGATCCAATTCTCAAGTGGACCACACCAAGGAATCACTGGTGATTGAATATTCACCATTAAAATCATCTCTAGGGCCATCAGAATGTTCACTTATCATTCATCAACCTGTTGATAAGGTCACAAAGCCCTGGATGAAGGGATTGCACAAATATCAACTTGATGCAAAACTTTTGTGGCCCACGAGAAGCTTTTAATGATCAATCACCACTGTGTTCCTATGATGTGGTCCATCTTAAACTTAGATATGCTTCATTTTTAGGATCATGTGCTAAAATGAGCTTTAAAAATAGATGGAAAGCATAGATGAAAGGCACATACATCACCGAGAGCCCCACGGTAAGGGATCCACCCACCTCGAAAGGGCCAATCATAATGCTTTTATAATGTTTATTTTACATCCAACCTGTTGATAATAGGGTTGAAAGTTGGGCGGGTTCAACCCAACCGACCCGTGACCGACCCGACATTGGGTTGGGCTTGGGCAAGAAGTATCGAACCCGATCTCGAGCTTGGGCTATGAAAACATCAACCCGATGAAGTTTGGGTCAGGCTTGGGTTGAGGTCTTGGGTTGCCCGACCCAACCCGAACCCGATTTATATACAAGTTACTTATACTTTTATTATACTTTAGTGAAGTAAACTCATAATGTTTACTTATATTTTAACTTATTTGTTTAGAAAAGTGAAGTTCTTTACATAAATAAGTACATATATAATTAATAAAGCCATAGGTACAAAAATAAGGCGCGTATTGAAACATAATATACTAATGTAATAACGAAAATATTAGCATGTATCAACCCGACCAACCCGATCAACCCGACCGAGCCCGCTTGGGTTGGGCTTGGGTTGAGAATTCTCAACCCGAGGTTGGGTTGAGTTGGGTTAGGGTTGAGGTATAGGAACCTTGGGTTGGGTTAGGGTTGAGCACCAACCCGACCCAACCCGCCCGACTTTCAGCCCTAGTTGATAATGTCAAGAAGAACTGGATGAAGGGAAAATACAAAGATTAGCTTGATCCAAAACTTTTGCTACCCACAAAAAGTTTTTAATGGCTATTTAGTACTCTTTCTAGTGGTATGGTCTACCTGAGATTTGGATCTTCTTAAGTTTTGGTATCACGACCTAAAATGAGATGGAAAAACAGATGGACGGCATGGATATACAACAAATACATCGAGATAGGCTCCACACGGTTAGGAAAATGCCACTAAGCTCCCGCTATTTGGTACTTCGGCTGAGTATGACGCTTGACACGCAATTATTTCTTTCCAGGATAAGAACCTATTTGTTAACACTTAAAATAATTACTTAATGCGGAATTGAAAAAATATTCATGGTAAGAGTTGTTTGTTAACACTGAATCCAGAAAGCGATCATTAATTTTTCAATGATTTTTTTTCGGGGAGATAAGTCTGACTTAGGGCTCGTTTGGCATCTCTACTCTAAATCCAATAAGAGCTTTTTGAATAAGAGTTAATTTAATAAATCCTTTTTGTTCTAGCTCTATTTTAAATAAACTTATTTGGTAAAATCTCCACACAAAAAAAATGCTCTTATTTAAAATAAGCATGTTTGGTAAAATTTTCAAATAAGAGCTTTTTCCAAGGGTAGTCGACGTCATTTTTAAATATTACAACAACTTTAATATAAGACCAATCCAAATGGTTGTTTTGGTGGACTGTCCATCATGTGGGGCCCAACATCATTCATAATTGTTCTTTATATGGGGCCCTTCAATGTCCACTACCCATCACCTATTACGTGGACTCCACATTTGATGTGTCCATATTATGAGCCATACTTTTGAAGTGAATTGTCTATCATGTGGGGCCCACTTTTGATTTCCACCATTCATCATGTAGGGTGCACCTTCTATGTGGATCATCTATCATACGGCCCACTTTGGATATGGGTCATCCATCATGAGAGACCTTGGATGTGGACCGTCCATTAAGTGGGGCCCACTTGATGTGAATTGTCCATTATGAGGAGCCATACTTTTATGTGGGTCATCCATCATATGAAGCCTACTCTGTCCATTATGTGGGCCCACTTTCATGTGGACCATTCATTGTGTGGGCCCCACCTTCATTATGTGTCGTTCATCATGTGGGCCCACCTTCAATGACCATCATCCATCACGTGGGTCCCACCTTTGACGTGGACTGTCCATTAAATGGGACCCACTTGATGTGCATGTTCCGTCATGTTGGGCCACACTTTGATACGGGTCATCTAAAATGTGGGGCCCACCATTGATGTGAACCTTCATTACGTGGGCCCACCTTGATGTGGGGCCCCACTTTAATATGAGTCATTCATCATGAGGGGCCCATCTTTGATGTCCACCATCCATCATGTGGGTCCCACCTTTGCTGTGGACCACTATCATGTGGGGCCCACTTGATATGGATAGTCCATCATGTGGGACCTACCTTTGATGTCCACTATCCATCATGTAGGTCCCACCTTGGCTGTGGATCGTCCATCATGTGGGGCCCAACCTTTAATATGGGTCATTCATTATGTAAGCCCACCTTTAATGTCAATCTTCCATCATGTGGTCTCACATTCAATGTCCACCATCCATCACGTGGGTCCTACCTTTGATGTGGAACGTCCATCATGTGGGTCCCATATTTGTTGTGGACCATCTATCATGTGGGGCCCACTTGATGTGAATAGTTAATCATGTGGGACCCACCTTTGATGTCCACCATCTATCATCTACGTCCCACCTTTGCTATGGACCGCCCATCATGTGGGGCTCAACCTTGGTCATTCATCATGTGAGCCCACCTTTAATGTCAATCTTCCATCATGTGGTCCCACGTTCAATGTCCACCATCTATCATGTGGGTCTCACCTTTGATGTGAACTATCATCAGGTAGGGCTTGCTTGATGTGGATCGTTCATCATGTAGGGCCACACTTTAAAGCAAGCCATCCATCATGTGGGGCTCACCTTTGATGTGATTATGCATTATGTAGGCCCACCTTTGATATGGGCCCCATTCATCATGTGGGGCCTACCTTCATTATGGGTCGTTCATCACACGGGCTTGAAGAAATTGTAAAGAGAAAATAAGAGGGTAAGATAGAAATTATTTGAAAAGTTTAAGGGTAAACTTATCCAAAAATTAGTCCAAAATCTCTACCCGCTTAAGCCAAATAAGCTTCGTTTCAAAAAGTAACCCCTCCACAACTTATTAAATCAGAGCTTATTTGCTACTTTCTAAAGAAATAAGCACTTCATTAGACTTTTACCAAACGGTCTAAACGCTTACTTTTTTAGAAATAAGTCAATAAGCTCTTATTTGTAGCGATGACAAACGCCCCCTTAATGGTGAATACGAAATCTGCTCCGTAAATTTTTTATAAAAAAAATAAAATTCCTTCCAAAATTACCCCTCCTCCCAATTGCTACGGAGATTTTCTCTCCCATGCGTAATACACAACCAACTTTTAGAATGTGTTGCTTCTCTGGCCCCACCATGATTTATGTGTTAGATCTACACCATCCATCAACTTTTTTAGATTAATCTATACCATAATCCAAAAAATGAAGCACATATAAAGCTCAAGTGGACCGCACCATAGAAATCAGCGTGAATTAAATGGCCACTATGAAAACCTTCCTAGTGTCTGATATGAGGTTTATTTCCCATCTAACCTCTTCATAAGGTCACATAGACATGTATGAAGGGAAAACACAAATATCAACTTGATCAAAGCCTTCTGTGGCCCTAAGAAGTTTTCAAGGTAGGCACCCAATTCCCACTATTTCATGTAGTGTGGCCTACTTGAGCCTTACAACTGTTTGTTTGTTTGTTTGTTTTTTTTTTTTTTTTTTTTTTTTTTTTTTTTGTCTTATGCTCCAAAATGATATGGAAAAGTAAATGGATGATATGGATGAAACATATATTTAGTCGATGATTCATTAACCAAAGGGACGTTTGATCTCCACTCCTAAGAAACCGCTGTGAAATCAAAAGGATTCTTTTCTTCTCTCTTGCTCTATCTGTAGCCAGGGATTCCTATACTATCTATGTGGCCCAACTGGACACCATCCAAACCGTGCATCTATTGGAAGATATTGTACAAATATCATGGTTGAAAAGTCATGGGTGGCCCATTTTTTTCTAACTATCCATTTTCTTTATACATCTGTCTCAAAAATGAATATATTAGCCCATGGTTTTTTAATCAATCTTTGATTAGACTAACACGGCTTTTTAGACAGAAAGTGTGTTATCTTCATGTCTACCTTTTGATTATTCACCCCTAGTTGGCGAATAGCGGGTAATTATCATTGTCGTTATAGTTGTTTCCTGAGGAAATTTTGATTTGTCAGTAATTCTAAGGAGGAAATTCAGATTTGTCAGCAATTAAAGAGGAGCCATTTGATATTTTGGCCATCATACTAGATGGATGGGATGATGGAGTTTTCCTCCTCAAATTGTCAGAGGAGAGAATGCAGCAGGGTGAGGCCGGGCGCCCGGGCCAGATAGTGGCCGGGCGACCGAAATTCCCCCCCAGAAGGAGGTTTGCTGCTGGACACTTTTGTCCATTTCCGGGCGCCCCATGGTTTTGGTGACCGGGCGCCCCATGACCCGGCCGGGCGGCTGACCATGCTTGGTTCGGGCGCCCGAAATTCATTTTTCTCATGTTTTCAATGCTGGACTGTTTTTTGGTTGGCCGGGCGCCCCACGGTTTTGGTGACCGGGCGCCCGACCCGGCGCGAACTGCTTGTACGCAATTTCCTAATCCGGCTCTAATTGCTCCGTTTTTTGTACTTAAGCGCTCCAAAATGGGATTAGGGCATCCCATTAGGTTGCTAACACGTCCAAGGTGAGAAAGAGAGAAAAAGAGGAAGAGAGAAAGAGAAGATAGAGAAAGAGGAAGCTTGTAGAAGGGAGAAGTTGCTTGAAGAAGGGTTCTTCTGCGCAACGGTCATCTCAGCGCTTCTACGTCCTCGGGATCGGTGAGATCGTTTCTCCTTTACTATTCTCTTGTAGTTTATCCATCCCTGCGTGGGTGAAGAAGTTTGATCCAAGCGGTGTGTGCTTGTGATTGGTTTTAACAGTTCCTTGAGATAGTGGATTGTTGATCTGGACTAGGTCCCGTAGTTTTTACCTCTTTGGAGGGTTTTCCATGTAAAAACTCTTTGTGTTCGTGTGGTTGATGATTATTCTTGATTATTGCATTAGCATAGTCTATAATTCTAGTGTATTGGGGGGCGAGATCCGAAGGTTTGTGTGAAACGCACCCAACATGGGATTGCGTCATGAGAATTCCTGTAGTCAGAAGCTATGCAAGACCCACAGAGATGCCCTTGACAAATCCACTCCGTCCATCAGTTTTGCAAGACCACAACAGTACAGGACACTAAAAATTAGGCATATCTAAGAATCCTATGGTCCACACCACACAAAATAGAGGGGATTGAACACCTATTGTTGGAGAGTTTGTGGTAGCTATCTACAGTTTATTTGAGTAGTAATAACCCTGTGGACGGTTTGGGTAGCATATATACATTATGGTTGGCTCCAGGAAGGTTTCACCGGTGGACACTTTCGTTCCCACTCTTTCGCGTGACGTGGCCCACATGAGTTTTGGATCTGCCTAATTTTTAGAAACCTGTTGTATTGTAGTCTTGAAAACCTGATGGACGGAGTGGATTTGTCACGGGCATCTCTGTGGGCCCCACACAACTTCCAACTACAGGAAACGGGCATATTGAAAGATTGAAATCCTGTACAACCTGTTATGGGAAGCTCATGCAACGCTCTAAATGCGAGAAGAAATTACCACCATACTTATATATGCAAATCATTGATTTTTTTATATGTTTTTATGGATAATGATATTTTAATTTTATGTTGAGTACCTTAGTTTAGTTTGTTTGAATTAAATGGATATTAACTTAATGATTTTATTTTCATTTAATAAAAACAAAACATTCATAATGCAAAACATCTTCGAACAAGAGATAGGGCAAACAAATTGTTTCAGATTTAGTACTTAATTTTCAGACTGCGACAGTTATTATCAAACAAGTTTTTAGACTTCAGATTCAGATTTCAGATTCAGACTTCAGACTTCATATTTAACAAATGGGCCCTAAGTCTAAACTTAAATCCACATTTGGCAATTTACTTTTATTTCAATTAGCCAAATTTAATTAATTTATAAGTGCCTTTGTATCATCCTCCCTGTTCTACCGTTGTATTAATTTTTTTTTGTGAGTCACACTATTGGATCTTCCTCGTTTTTAGTGTCATACTTTAAAATGATCTTATAAAATGGATGGATGGAGTGGATAAATGGATACATCACGGTGGGCCCCTCCACAGGTCTGCGCAGACGTTAATGCGTCCCGGCGGGAGTAGGTAGCAATCAGCGTCCAAGAAAATAAAAGGGAGCTGATGAGCGCCTCAGTATTCATAGAGGTCCATGTCGTTGTGACCAATGTGAAATACATAGATGAGATCAGAACCATTCATTTCGTAGGTATAACTGTCAACGAGGCATGGAAAAAAGTGGGAGCTTCTTAAATGGTCCTAACCATTTAATCTGTGGCGTACAAGAAACGCAAGAAGACAGCTGTAAGACTGAATAAAAAGTTCATTGATTCTACGGTTAGAATATTCTGAAAAGGTTACTTTCGGTTCGTGGCCAATCACTGTAGAAGCCCGTGGGATGCATGGTTTGGATCATCATAAGCTTGTGTCGAGTCTACACCATGCGATATGGAGACGGGCGCAGTTTGGCTGGTGAACCCCCACCAGCGAGCTAGCTGGTGTCAAAGCTACCTGGCCCTCACCCCGATGTATGTGTTTTTGTCAATGCTATCCATTCATTTGCCTAGCTCATTTTAGTACATGAGCCCACAAAGAGGCTGATCTAAATCTCAGCGGACAACATCACAAAAAACAGAAGGAAGAATATTGTCTACAGTAAAAATGATGTTTATTTGTTATCCTAACCTGTTCATAAAGTCACAAAGGCCTGAACTGAATGAAGGGAAAACACAAATAAAGCTTTCAATGGTAAGCCTTCTATCCCAACTGTTTCTGTGATTTGGTCTGTTGGAATTAATTGCTAAAAACAGTAGATTAAAATCGAGAACAGAATTTAAATAATAAATTAAAGAAAATATAACTTATGTGTTTGAGTCGAGGCGTGACTGAGTCACTCGGCTTGAAACCAAATCTGCCCTCCTTGGGCCACGTCCCAAATGCAACAGGATTTCTTGGACAGTTGGCCTCCAGGATACAACGACTATTGCCCGGTCCCAACGGTGCATTCGCTGTACACGGGCTCGAACCAGCGTGCAGAACTTAAACCCGAAGTGATTGACTCACTTGCAAACTCGGTTGACAAACAGTAATGAACCAGAGAGTACTTTGAAAAACCAGAAGGAAAACGAATTTTTTCAGAGAGTAAAAATGGATGAGTGGACAGGTCTATATATAGACCGAGATAAGGTGCCTAAGCACTGCTTCAAATGGGTTAGGTCCGTTGGGTTTAAACCCAACAGGAGTGACCACCCGAACAGATGCATCTCTCTGGTTTGAAAATTCGCGCAAAAAGACAGGTGCGAGTATACTCACAGAAAACCGTTTAGTGAGAGTACAACGGCTACGGCTCGGCCGGCCGGCGGGCGGGCGCACGCCCGCGTGTGTGGTCAATGGCATACATTTGAGCTAATGGCATAGCCCCCCATCGGACCAAATTCACATGCCCCCTGAGAAGGGTTTCAAGGGGCTCAAGCTCAATGCCAAAACTCCATCTTATAATTTTAATATTTCTTTTGTTCATTTCCGATGTGGGACTAAAGAGTATCACTAAAAGACAAAACTTTTTCAAAAATAGAAGCATGGAGGGAAATCAAAATTTGAAACACATTTTTATTTTAAAATTCATTTAAAATACAACATGGTCCCCATGAGCTTTGGATATGTGTGAAATGATTGAATATAAAAAATAATAATAATAATTAAATAAAATAAAATAAAATAGATGAACAACATAGATAAAAATACATCATAAGGACCATCGAGCTTTTACATGGCTAGTATTGGGCCACTAGCCCCAGCCAAACCTCTTCCATGGAAAAGTTCCTCCACTCGGAATCTATGTGGGGCCACCATGATGTTTGTGAGAAATTAATGCTGTCCATCCATAACCGGATCCAAGACTCGAGTGGGCTAGGAAAAGGTGGGTAGTGAAATTCCCACCGTTGAAACTTCCCTGAGGTCCAGTGATGTTTATATGTCATCCATACCATTCATAATGTTATTCCTCCTTAGGACGAACTGAAAACACAAATATTAACCTGATTCAAAACTTCTGTGGCCCCACGAATATCTTAACTGTGGACGTTCAATCCTCACTTCTTCAGCTCACTCGAGTCTTTGATCCAGCTATTTTTTGACATACGTCCTAAAATGAGCTCATAAACCAGATGGACGGCATGTGTTTCTCACCAACATCACGGTGGGCCCCACCTAAATTCCCAGGCAGGAACTGGACTCCGCACGCTCTTATCGTGCCGAGTAAACTCATTTGGGCCGCATAGAATGTATGTGCTTTATCTATTCCGTACATATGTTTTTCCAGCTCATTTTAGTGGTTGAGCCCAAAATTTCCAACGTTGGGACCACCTAGAATCTATGTGCTTTTATCGTGCGGGAAACCGTGGTAATAATGATTTCCACGGTTGAAACCTTCCCAGGCCCTTACAGTGATGTTTATTTGTCATCCAACCTGTTCATAAGATCACATGTACATGAATGAAGGGAAAATGAGCTGATCCAAAACTTCTGTGTCCTCCGAGAATTTTTCAAATGGTAGACATTCAGTTCACACATTTCTTGTGGTGTGGTCCACTTTAGATTTTTATATGCTTCATTTTTCGGAACCATACCTAAAATTTTCCGTTAAATGGATGGACGGAGGGGATAAAATACGTAAATAACTGTGGGTCCCAGAGAGTTTACTCCGCACGCTAGCGGAGTTACTCAGTACCCAATCCGAACTTCCTCGCGTCCTAGAAATTCGGTGCTTATAGACGCGTAGGGTAGCCTTTACCGAGTCCAAGATATGATTACTTATGAGGTTTGGCAAGCAGCCACGCGCGTATAAACCAGCACATGGACACGACGACACATACGGTATCTGAGCGGTCCGTCAGGCAATCCACACTGCGTAGATATTATTCTCTCTAAAAGCTCACGATAGTCCACTCATCATCTGAGCTACAGCGTATGAAACAAATGAACAGATAAAACAAGTATTTCTAGCCGTTGATTTGTTTTATAAACTGTGGCCCACCTGAGAAGTAAACGTGCCAAATATTCAGCATAGGGATTGTATACGTATGAGCAACTACATGGAAATTGCACGCGTGCCATATTAGTATGTGCGCTGGTGCGGAGATGGTAGGACGGCACACGTATGTATAGCAAAACTTGGCGCGGATTGCCTGCGAAAGCCTTTCGCAGGCATCTCCTGCACAAGGAATCTGGGTGGGGCCCACAGTGAGATTTGTGAGAAATCTACGCTGTCCAACCATTTTGTGAGATCATTTTAGGCCTTGCTACCAAAATTGAATGGGATCCAAGACTTAAGTGGGCCGAAAACATGACGATTGAACTTCCACAGTTGAAATATTCGTAGGGTCAGAGAAGTTTCGAATTAGGATAATATTTGTGTTTTCAGTTCATCTCAGTAGGAATGACATTATGAACGGTATGGATGGCATATAAACATCACTGTGGACCCCATAGAGGTTTCAACGGTAAGAATTTCCCTACACACCTTTTGTTTTAGTGCGGCCCACTTGAGTTTTGGATCCCGTTCAAATTTGGTCGTAACACCTAAAATGATCTCAAAAAACGGTTGGACGGCGTAGATTTCTCACAAACCTCATGGTGGGCCCCACCCGGATTTCTTGGGCAGGAGATGCCTGCGAAAGGCTTTCGGAGGCAATCCGCGCCCGGCAAAACTCAGGTTTTTTAGACAGGTGGGCCGCACATGCCTTTCATATCGGACATCTTTACAAAAGGTTGGAGAGGATTCTTCCATTCAAAAGCAGTAAAGCGATTCGCGCAAGGAGGGATTTGAAGGCTGTCCGTTACACCAGCAGACTTGCTGATTCCGCACGTGTGCCGGATCTGGGCCATTCATCAGGTTGATCCACCGTGAATATGCCCTGACAAAAAAAAAAAAAAAAGGGGCTACTCCAGTCATCGAACGGACCGCACGTATACAAGAAAATTGTCAACCGGAGAAAAAGGTGGCAGCAGCAAGTACACGTGTGATCCACTTGGTGAGTCGACTGGCTTAAATTTAATAAGAGGGCATGTTCCCCCACTTGATGAGTAGCCTGGATCTTTTACACGTGACTACTATGCACTTGCACCGCGAACCCCGGCCTTAGATGGTGCAGCGCGCAAAGCACTATAGCAATCGACATTTGTGTTCTTCTGGCATTCCGAGACTCACCAACCATATCGCAATACGGCTCGTTTTGCCTCTGTCGCTAACTGACGTCGGCATTGCTACAGTGATCATAACCGTACTGCAGGGCTGTCAACGGTTCAGATACGGGCGGATCAGTGATGATCCGTATCCGATGTGATTAAGGATATATCCGACCCGAATACGATTCGGATCATAAGTATATGATCTGAACTCAACCTGTTTAAATATTTTGAAATTCGTTTCCGATTCGATTATGATCCGACCTGATATCCGAATATGATACAACCGATGATTGCATGCATGGAAAGTAGAGATGGAGGAGAAGGCTGATTTTTTTTTTTTAATCGGGTCGTTAACGGGCCGGATCAAGGTTGATCCGAATCCGACCCGAATATTAAACATATCGTCTTTGGATATCCGAATGTGACCCGATGATCCGATTAATGATCCGAATCTGATTAAATCGAAGCGGGTCTGGATCGGATACGGATCATGATCCGTGCCGTTGACATGCCTAACCGTCCATGTTGTGAACCCCATGTTATAGGGTCTGTTCGAACAAAAACGGATGATTGTGTCAAATACTAGCTATAGATGAGGAAGATCAAAGGATTAGATCATCATTACTGCACAATTATGGATAGAATAACTTACTTGTGGGTCCTTATGCCCCAGTGGTAAGCTCACAAGAGTTTCAACAGGAGGTCATGGGTTCGAGTGTTTGCCTATATACGTTAAGCAGGCGTCGAAGCGTGAAATTTAACAATGCACATGCAGCCACATGGAAGGTGTGAGATCTTCTCGTCATATGCAAGATATACAAAGGCTAGCTTATCAATGATTAGGCCTCCAAGGGCCAGTTTGGATACCACAAAATAAGTTACTTTTTCTACTTACAACAATTGATGAGTAACTTATTTGAGATAAGTTTGGTTTATGATTAATTATAAATAACTTTTGTATTTAAAGTTATTTAATGACTTCAATTTAACAAGCAGAAATCAAGATAAGCTACTTGAGGCATAAGTAACTTAAGTAACTTATGATCCAAACGCCCTTTAAAAGTTATATCGCTTGACTGACCCATAGACAAGAATAGAGAAGCATTGAGGTATGATCAATAGCCGACTACTTCAATAAGGATACATTCAACGAAGGTAAAGCATGAACGACTAAGAATAACTGCCAATTTACAGTTAGTGGTATACAATGTGACCACGTAGCAACAGTTAGTCTCACAATGCCATTGGAAATTCTATAAATAACAAAGAAGAGTATTAAAAAAAATAGCAGAAAACTCTCAAACACACTAATCAAACCAACCAACTTCAGCACAATGCTGTTTATTCAGTCTCCTGGGATAGTTATCATCTCCATTGCTCTTCAGTGTGGACACCTTAGTATCTAAGAGCAATTTTGATTGTCATTGCCTTATACAAGATTGACTTAGTTATAGCTAGTAGTTGTAAATTCCTTCTATTTGTGCTTGTGTGTGGGATTTGAATGAGGACCTTAGTCGTCTTAAGAATCGTCTGCTTATGCTCATACGCTGGGTAGATGACAGTTTGTAAGATTAGCATTACATATCTTTTGCCCATTAGCACGATGCTCAGTTAAACACCCTGTTACTTTAACTCCTTGAATTTCAAGGCAAAAAGAGCTTATTGGAGGAAAAGTTTTATTCTTCGCTAATTGTCTCATAGCACCCCTAACAAGTGGCATAATAGACAATTAATCTACCGCTATTTAATTCTGCCGCTCTATCTTGATGCGAAGGATCACAGGATTTGAATTGGAGCACAATTGATTCTCACATGCCTGCAAATTACACACATGCACCACATGACCGAATTCTGGCCCAACAGATTGGTGGAGTTGTATGTTGTGTGATGGGTGCAAGCTTATTTTTAACGTTTATGATTGAGTATGCAAACATCTAACAACATACAACCTTACCAACCACATTTCACCATGTGACCATACCACTATTAATGGCGTTGTGGGTTTGCGCCCTCTATGGTAACGGGGAGTCGTCGCTACCATGTAAATAGAGTAAAATTGTCATCATATGTAAAAATTAGTAGAAATGTCAAAGGAAGTAAAAAGAGGTACATTTTTGACAAAAAAAATTTCATGATGCTTTAGAAATTTTTTAATATTCATATTGTTTTTAAATGAGAAAAAAAATCTATTTTAATAATTTGTCAATTTTTTACTAAATCCAACTTCAATACTTAAAGCAAGAGACAAGATCAAATATCCCTGATGCATTGAAATTTCATAGCTCCATGTCATTCTGCATATATGTCATTCATGGATTTGATCCGATCTGCTCATTTTATAGGTTGAATAGCAATAAAAAGTGGATGTTAAAAGGATACGCCAGCAAAGGCTCACATGTATAATGACAAAAGGTCCATTCATAGATAGGATGATCATGGACATGAGAAATATTGCAAGGTATCATATCTAGAGGCACAACAACAGGGGGTAGTGGATCTGCTCCCTCAATAGAGAATAAGAAAGGAACCCAGTTTGGTGATCCAAACCGTTGGCCCTATGGGTCTCACCGTAGATGTGGATTGCCTGGATATATAATTTTCAGTTTGGATTCTAGCCCTTTAATAAGTGGACTCCATATATATGGATGGTCAAGGAGTAAATATTGAATCATTTCATATCCACCCGAAAATGGCCTTAAAAAATGTATTTGCTAATGAGTGAAAGGTTTACCCAATTGCTACAATGTTGTAAATAAAATGTGTAATGATTACAAATTTCTTTATCTACTTTATAATAATATTTGTAATTTGACCATGGATTCTCATTTTTTTTTTAATTTATACATGGTATTTCTACATTCTTTTAACATCAAACCATTGTAAAAATACACTAATGCCATCATTTGGGTTCCAACCCTTTATGTAGTGCTTTGAAAAAGTGCAATGATTAGAGTGGTATACGAGTTGAATCGAGTCAAGCTTGGAATAGCTCGGCTTGGTTTGATTAGCAACTCGGGCCTTATCAAGCTGAGTTCAAGTTCAAGTTTTCGAGTTACCATAGATGGCCGGGCTGCCCAAATAAAAAACCTAAATAAGAGAAGTACAAACCATTATTGGACGGCGGACGGATGAGCAGGGGTGCAGGGCAGAGGTTAGACCAAAGGCTGGGGGATAGACAAGCAGCAGCTGACAGGACATGGTTAGGTGGACACCCAGAGGACCAGTGATTTGGCTCGGGCTAAGAAGGGTATTAGAGTTCGGGTTAGGTGCTTGGACAAAAGAATGATAAAAAAGTGAGGTTAATTTTTTAAAACTTAAGTGTTTATATGGCCTACACCAAGCTGAGTTTGAGCCAAATCGATCCGAGTCGAGTCAAGTTGAGCACGGGTAGGCTTGGACTCGGCTTGAATTTTTTTTCGAGCCTAAAAGATGAGCTTGACTCAGTCCGAACTCAAGACCATCCAAGTCGAGTTAAGCAATTAAGTTAATCTAGCTAACTTGCCCATGTACAGCTCTAGCAGAGATTACAAATTTCTTTAGTATGTTGAAGTTCATCTACAGTTGACTGGCCATTCCTATCCTCAGTTTAATGATGATAACATTATAATGATAACATTTTTTTTTTCCAGAATTGGCCAAATAAATAGGCCCTTAGCAGGCCTTTTGTTGCATACTTCAGCCAGAGAACCCAACTACAGAGGAGGAATTATATGAGACGCGACCTATATTGTACGTTTTACGCAGGCTGTCGATTCTAACAAGTGGAGCTAATGGTTCATCAATCCACACCCATTTGTCTGCTGTGTCTTACCTTGGGTGGGGTCGTGGATTAAAAATCATCCTACAATATTAACCTTTAGATTAGTAGTCTTATCACAATAAGAGATACAGCAATGGTTCACATTCTATTCAAAAAGTGCTTAGCAGTGGTCCTTCGAATCTGAACCATTAGCCATTGGGTACACTTACAAGAAACGCAGAAACCGAAGTGTGCTGCAAGCATGCTGGCCACGTATCATATGATTCCCTTCCCACTTGAAAGTGGAGGAATCTTAGGTTGGTTGCAAGATCTTTAGATGAATATTTTCTATGGTTTGTGAATGGTTTAAATAATCATATACATTACATATATATTGGCTAAAGTGGCTAACTTATTTCAGATCCAAACCATCTATTAGATGGACCCATTGGGTGGATGCCACTACCTTAAAATCAACCCAATCCGCACATCAAACGATGCCACAGTGCTAGAAACAAAAGTAAGACATCCATTTTTGGTGAGCTGTAGCTCAGTTGATTGACTAGCATGCATATTTGTGGTGAAGATGTATGGCTAGGATCCCACGGAATCCTGGGCGCGTGACATACGGTGAGCTGTAGCTCAATTAATTCACCCCTACGGCTAGCTTGTTATGATAGTCCTCCGACTTTTTAAAAAGGTAGGTGACTCATCCTCCTAACATGTAGAGCTCAAGTGGGGGTAATCGAACCTAGCCTAAATGAAACATATATCTAAATCAAATGAATGGTTGAAAACTGCTTACAGGCGTATTCTAGTTTTTATAATTGTCTTATTTTCTTTTTGTGATGCTTGATCCACATTTGATTGGATTTGAACGGTCCATATTACCATACAACCATCTATATATATGTTTGAATAGTCATCACCATTTAATACTGGTTAACCAGTGTGGGAGTCCAACAAATACAAGAGAACGACGTTGATACTATCGAGGGTGGTGATGGTGATACGTAAACTTAAAAAAGAAATTATATGTATGGTGTAGAAATAACTCAAAAGAAAAACAGCCCAAATCACGGACCTGGTCGGTAAACATCTCAAGTAGGGGTGTGACTGACCCAACCCAAGTGAGTCAGCCCCATGCTTGACCCGACCGGAAGTATTGACTATTCAACCCTAGCATAATTCAGGTTGAGAACGTTGGGACGTCCGTATCCTAAATTTTTGATGCATGGCATTTTATTAATAGTGGGAACTAGACCCCTGCATGCATGCAACCCTCCTATAGAACTTGTGCCATCTGATGTGGGAAAACTAGACTCTGCATGGAGTTTTCCTGTGGGGCCCACATTCTATAAAAGAAAAAAAAATCCAGGTTTTGTAGTTTATCAGTTAATGAATGCCACGTCTACAATTTATGGATTGATCATATCAGATTAGATTGGCCAAACAGATGGACGGTCCTGATCCAAACGTCACCCCTCTCGTGTATACTGGGAGGAGAGGGGAGTTCCGGCCTCCACCGACTCTACTGTAACATTTCTTCAACTTTGAGCCAGACTCAGAAGCCTATGGCTGCTACCAGTCTCAAGACGTGGTCTACTAGAAACTTCTCCTTCAACGGATAGGCCACCGACAAGTGTGCCTGTGGGTTGGAAAATCAAAACCATCCATCTGTTATGTCTCACCACGGGGCTCATCAGATGAACAGTCCAAACACACACGTAAAACAAGTTCGCCACCTCATTGACATCTAAAGATAATTGAAGAACAAGAGCATGCACGTCATCCCATCAAGCCCGCACCATGCAAAGTTGAGATGATCAGAACCGTCCAACTGCTTGGTGCTACCGCGAGGCTCATGGGCCCTGGTCTAAGCATTCGTAGAAGAGAATCTACATGTGGACCGATTGACATTTTTTTTTTTTTTTATAAATTCCAATGTCGACAATCGACTCAAACCATTCAGCTTGGTTTTTTAACATCGCCCATTTAAAATAGAGCCAGCAGTGGACCGTCATGATAATATAATTATAAAAAATAGCTCATTTTTCCATATCTACAAGCTTAAATATCTTTGATTTATCCAAATTCTACTAAATAACAGAAAACGCGTATGGGTGAAAGAAGATATAGTCATTTTCCCGTCATTTTCGGAAACTTTTTTGTCACACAAACGAAATGTCTCATGAAATATCTCGTGATGCAGAAATGCATATCTATCTCTACTCAGTAATCGGATGATACATGGCTAACAAAGGGAATATTCGTCACGTGCCTTCCTTATCCTACCTTCATCAAATATCTTCCTGATGCAGAAACGTTGCCTCTCTCTCCTCAGGAATCGTACGATACATCACTGGCGTATTTTGCACAGTGTACACGCATTCTCATTTTCTCTAAGTGGGACCGATGATTGGTTAATCCAGGCAATTTCGTCTAATGGGTTCCATCTTGGACTGAGATTGGATTTGAATTATACTCGATAAGGCAATTTCTACCCTTGGATCTTCTAATATGGGAGATTTTTGGTGCATGCTCTATTGACGGTGGGATTCAACAAACCAATGGTCTGGATCATCAAAACCATGGGCCTACTTGTCAGAATTGATATCTTGCATGTATACAGTGCATGATTTCTCCTCTCTATTAGCCTACTAGCCCCTGGAAAGCTAGTAAGTAGTATACAGTTATTCACGTGAAAAAGAACCGTAACAGATGCGACCGTGACGAGAGACTTTCGAACCCCTTCGCACCATTCCCCACACACACCTGTAAGCCTCTCACATGCTAAACTGCCACATGAATGAGACATCTGAACCATTCATAAGGTGGGTTTCTCATGAATATCTACTAGATTAAAAATTAACGAGGTCCACTAAACAGTAAAGCCAAATGTGTACATTGAACATGGACCGTTAGATTTGTTTTTTAAACCACAAATTGTTTTCTACAGTGTTTGCCTGAACGAACGGTCCGATTTTCCCAATAAGTCGTCCCGAGGTGTTGCCTACCTTACACACGGCTCAGATGCCCCTATCCAGTGCAGATGGAAAAATAAAAAGGCTGATCTTTGAGGAAAACAAGCTACTTGCTTTCTCTGCATCTGTGATGGACAGTAATGGCAAGTGGGCAAATATCTTTTCTGTCACATACAAAAGAATCTTAGTTACATAGCATACACGTGCTCAAATCACATTCCATGGATGTATGGCACGTGCAACTCACGTAGTAGAGGAAGGAAGAGATATTTAGGGAAAAATCATTAATGGCTGCAGGCTAGGCTGCTGGATATGGAAGCGGATTACGTCCGACCACAGGTCGGACCTTTAAGCGTCCGACCATATCAGTGTGGAGGCCCATCATGACGTATCTGTTTATCCAAGTCATCCATCCCTTTTATAAGATATAAGCCCGAAAAGGAGGAAGATCCAACCCAAAAGTGGGCCACACTACCAAATATTGAGCGGAACTTGGTGACTACTGCAGTGATGATGACGTCACCACTCAATATTTGATGTGGTGCACTTTAGCGTTGCATCTTCTCATTTTTATGTTTATATCTTAAAATGATCTTAGAAAATGGGTAGATGGCATTGATAAACAGGTACATCACGGTGGGCCCCACACAAATCTAGTTGGATGCAATCCACGTTTGCTGGTTATACACTTATGCCCGTTTGGACTCTCATTTACTTAAGATAAGTTACTTAGGCCACAAGTAGTTTATCTTAGTTTCTCCTTATTAAGAAATTAAATTAGTATGTTTGGCAAACAACATACTTATCAGCTTTTCCTCTCTTTTATCTTTCTAAAAAAGTTAAAAAGTTAATTTTTCTAACTGAAGTGATTATGTATTTTTAAGTACAAAAGTTATTTATTACTCATCATAAACCAAATTTACAATTTGAAATAAGTTACTTATCCACTACTATAGGTAGAAAAAGTAACTTATTTAGTAGTATCCAAACGGGCCCTTACAGAGAGTACAAAGCAGGCTACATACAGAGCAAGAGACGTACTCCTAAGTAGTTTCTCTCCTTAGAGCACCATAAGTTATAGTGCTCCTAGTTGCATGTGGATACTTAAACAGTTCAATCAAAGACATATTTTAAAAGGCTCATACTAAAAAATAGGATGGCTCATTTGAGAACCCTTGGTATAGATTTAGTAAATTTTTATGTGTAATTTAAAAGCATTTTTTGAATTCATATTCTATATTTTTATCATTAAAACCATTTATACGATGTAATTGTCACAATTACAAGAAATATTTTAAAAAATTCCTAAATTCACACAACTTATTAGGTCTAGGGTTGGGACAGGGTAAGACTTAGTAGACTAAGGCTAGGCTAGGCCTGGTCCATTGCTGACCCTGAGGCATGACCCTGCGTTCAATGTGCAAATGGATTTGTGCTCACCTTCAATGGATGGTTGGGAGCCATTGGTTCCCAATCTTCTCCCAGCGAATTCGAACCTCTCTTACTCGTAGCTGTCGCAGAGGTCTTTTGTTTTTTGTTTTCTGTTTTTTCCTTTTTTCAGAGAAATGATTACCTACAGACAAGGTACTACAACTTGTTGTTAGGTACCTTCCTTCCCGCCAACATACCACTTGCAGGACATCGTACCATAAAAACGGTGGGCCCCACCATTGGGATCACCTGAAATAAAAAGGACAACATTGTGATAAGTGGACAACGTCTGGTCTTAGTCAACGTACAGGTGTAGCCCACTTTGAAAACGGATCAGAGCCAGTCATCTACCTTTTTCACGGCACCGATGTCCTTCATAAGTTGTATGTTCGCCGGACAGATGGTACCGTAAAGCAAGTTGTTGCAAGAAATTCCTGTCACAGGGAAGCTAAGTGAGGCTCACTATGATCTTTGTGAGAAATCCAGCCCGTCCATCCGTTTTTCCAAATCATGTCTGGGTATGGACGAGGCAGATCCAAAAATCAAGTGGGCCAAATGACAGGAAACAGTGAAGATTAAATGTATACAGTTGAAACATTCATGGGGCCACGGATTTTTTGAATCAGGCTAACATTAGTTTTAGTGTTTTCAGTATCATCCCAATAAAGGTATGAAACGGTATGGATGGCATAAAAGCATCACAGTGGGCCCTACGGATGTTTCAACGGTAGGAATTTGCCTACCCCACTTTTTCCCGCATGAGGCCCACTTGAGCTTTGGATCTGCCTCATCTTTGGTTCCATGCAGTAATATGATCTCGAAAAACGGATTTACCCAGTGGATTGGCTAGTGACGCTGCCACTACCAGGTAGTTAGTGGCCACTACCACGTAGTTAGTGGTCGGTGCTCTGTGAGCCCATCATAAGGCATGTGTTTTATCCACACAGTACATTCAATTTTTTCAGATCATCTTGGGTCTTAATACCAAAAATAGGGCAGATCTAAATCTCAGGTGGACCACACCACACCACAAGGAAAACAGCCTGTGATTGCTGTCCACAATTAAAAACTTCCTCGGATCCACTGTAATGTTTATTTGACATCCAACCTGTTTAGGTTATACGGTCCTCAATTGAGGGAAAAAGCAAATATTGGATTGATCCAAAACTTTTGTGGCTCTCAAGAAAATTTTAAAATTTTAATAGCGGTGCTCAATCAACACTGTTTCCTATGATGATGTGGTCCACTTTGGATTTAGAAATACCACATTTTTTGCCTCATACAATAAAATGATCCAAAAACTGGATGAATAGAGTGGATGAAACACATGCACTATGGTGGGCCCCATAGAGCACCGACCACTTAGCCAATCCATGTTCGCGGCGGGCGCGACTTGGATGAGACCCCGATACCAGCGATGTGGGTGGGACCTTGAACCTAGGGCCCACCTGGATGTTTTTATTGTAGATCCATGCCGTCCATCTGTTTCTTCATATTATTTTGTACTATGTTACAAAAAATGAAGAAGATAAAAATTTTGGGTGGACTACAACATAAGAAATACCAGTTAATGGCCATTAAAAACCTTTTGTGAGCTACAAAAGTTTTCTATCAACCTGGTATTTGTTTTTTCCTTTCATTCCTGTTTACGTGACCTTATCAACAGATTAGATGGTCAATAAACATTACAGTGGACTCCATAAAGATTTTAATGATCACGGTTGAATGAGAAACGTTTCTTATGTTGTAGTCCTCCCAAAATTTTCATCTTCTTCATTTTTGGTACCACAGTACAAAATAATATGAAGAAACAGATAGACGGCATGGATCTACAAAGAATACATTCAGGTGGGACCTAAGTTTAGGGTCCCACCCACATCCCTGGTTCCGGGTCTCACCCAAGTCGCGCCCGTTCGCGGCACTTACTGTGGACCCACCTTGATGTATATATTCTATATCCATGCCGTTCACTTTAGGGCATGATCCCAAAACTGAAGAAGATTCAAATCTCAGGTGGACCATGGGCAACAATGGTGATTAAACGGCCTATTATTAAAAACTTCCTAAGGTCCACCATAATGTTTTGGTGATTTTTATTTTCCGTCCAATCTGTGGATAAGTTCACATAAATCGATGGAGGGAAAAAACAAATATAAGCTTGATCAAAATTTTGTGGGCCTGTCAATCACACTGTTTCCTATGGTATGGTCCACCTAAGAATTAGATCTGCTTTATTTTTGGGCATGAATCTAGAAAAAACGGATTTACAGCGTGGAAATAGAATACATATATCAAGGTGGGGCCCACAGTAAGAGCCTGGCTTGGGTGAGGCCACGGCCGCACCTAATCCGCTCCCGCAAGTTGGGGGACAGGAATCCTCTACCACACGTGTTGCGGCCAGCAGTTTTAGGCTCTACAGTGTTTTGCGTGTGAAATCCACTCCGTCCATATGTTTCACCTTCTCATGTTCACAGTACAGCTGTAAAACCAGACCGCCAAAACTAGGGTTGGCCAAACTAAGGGGATCAATGTAAAATCATGGCTAAAATCTCAAAGTTCAAGCGATGTGGCCCACTTGAGTCTTGAATCAGGGGGATTTTTGGACTGTTTGTTCATCCTAGTGAGCCACGCCTGATGAACGGTTTAGATGGAGTATGACCCCATGGTGGGTCGAACACACAAAGCTATGATTGGTGTGGTGTGTCCTATGTCACACAGACAATACGGTGGGCCCACAGAGCTCAGGCGTCGTACAACAGTAGCTGCAGAGGATTCCCGTTCCAAGTCGCAGTACTATTAGTTGCAGGTGGTCAGTTCTCCCCCATCTCTCCCTCTCTCAAAGCAGGATCTTTTTCAATCATATCTGACAGAGATAAAATCCCACGTTGTATCGTGGTAGAAATTATTTTTACTTCCATTGAGATAAAATGACACGGTTACATGGCAGCCAAATCACGATTGAGACCACCAAACGCGCCCCCAAACCCCAAACTCTATGACGTGTGATTAACATTCATGTATGGATATCTGACCTGAGTCTGTTAGCTTGGTTGAGTCCACTCAAATGCTTAAATGAGTCTTACTTGACTCTACTAGATAATTTAATAATAATAAAAATATTATTTAGGGGTGTTTGGTTTTTCATTTCCTTAGTAAACACTCGGTAAATAATTCATTATTATCTTTTAAGCATGTTTGAAATTGGTGAGTATTTCTGCATTGAAAACCAGTTCGAAAGAACTAACTTTTTTTTTTTTTTTTTTTCATGGGTTAGTTCACACACCCCACTGTCAGTACACCTAGCCACCCTTGTTAGTCACTGTCACAATGTTAGCCACCCCATTATGAGAATGGATACCATGACCTCAGAAAGGACTAACTTAAATTTGTGGGTTCCACCGAGATGCATGTGACATAAACCCAAAATTAAGATAGATCCAAAGTTCAAGCAGCCCCAAACACAAGAAACAAAAGTCTTAAAATATCTGCCAGGGGAGTTGTTTCCTTCCTAAGGCTTACATTGTTATTTACCTGTCATTGAACTTATTCATAAGGTCCCACATATATGAATAAGGAGAAAACACATATATCAGCTGGATTCAAAACTTTTGGGCCACTAAGAAGTTTTTAATGGTAAGCATTCAATTCCCATTGTTTCCTATACGGTAGTCTACTTGAGTTTAATTTGGATCTGCCACATCTTTGGGCTCATGTCCTAAATTCTGCTAGCATAATGGATGGACAACATGGATAAGGCACATACATCACAATGGACCCTACATTTATTATGCACCCCACCTTGGTTTCAGCCATCATAGGTAAAGAATTATTATATATTCATAAGGATTTACATGATTTAAAAACCAAACAGCCTCTTAGGTTCTCAGAGCCTTAAGAAAAAATAGTTCTGCTAAAGTAAAGAAAGGCTCTGATGCTCTCAGTTATAGGGCTCCTAGTTGCATTGGGACACTTAAATAGTCTAATCAATTGATCTAAACCATTCATTAGGTCCATCAAACACTTCATGGGCTAAAATGCAGATATCACACTGATTGATGATCTTAGCCATTTGATTGATATTCCCTAATCTGGATGGTCAAGATCATTTGTAATTAAATACATCTATTTGATAGTTTCCAATATAGATTGCTTATGATTCTAAAGAATCACTTTTGTAATTAGGCAATCCTAACCATCCCATGCATGGGTTGGAAAAGGGCCGGCTACAAAATATAAGGCTAAACCAAGGATTTGATTATTGGATCAATCTTATATTTTGTAGTGCAGCCTATGAAATGTATTCTACGAGTCTTCGAGCAAGCATTCGTTGGTCCATTCAAATACCAAATAGAAAAGCTAATAGAAAGAGCATCACATTCTTGATGCCCCATCAGACTTTGTAGCTTATTTACAATTTAATGGATTTCAGAGCAAAAAGCCAAACTTTGAGATCATCGGGTTTGATCGTGGGTCCTTTTTTTTTCTTTTTTTTTTCTAATTTCATTTTTAATTTACTTTTCAAATGAGTGATGATTGAATGAGGAGCCCATCATGTAAGGGACGGAACATGTATAAAGACCTGGCAGACGAGCGAGATCAGGGCCATCCATTAGAGAGGGAATATTGTGAATATGACATGGACCAAAAATAAAGTTAGTCAATTAAATCAGGAAGGTCAAACTTCTATGAGTAAATGGGTGGCAGGAAAAATGTTCATCCATTCAAATTCAACGTACATATGGTCCGCTAATGGAATAAGTGCTGTGTTCTACCTTGATTTCCAGCATATGCATATTGACAGTGCGCCCTATGTAATGAATGGCCTGAAACTCTGACACTTGTCGTTTAATTGGAGCTTTGACATGACTTCCACCCCCGACAACGGTCTTCCTCGAATTGCATTATTCACAACCCCTTTTCAAATGAGGCCAACAGCCACTAGGGCACAGGGACAATTATGGGGACCAATATTGTCTAAGGAGATTGGACCTTTAAAGATAAGGTCTAGCTAGAAATTATGCTCTTTCCACTTGCATATTTCATTCTCAGATTACTTGCATACACTTCTCAAAATATAAGACATAAGTCTTTCGTCGGTATGCATGAAGTATTGTCCTGTGTACTTAGGGATGGTGTGGAGGCCACTGGCCATAAAACTGTCTGATAAGACCAGTTGGAGAACTTGTCCTGCTAAGAGTCCATTTAAAAAAAAAAGAAAAGAAAAGAAGAAGAATTTAGATTTCTTGTATTGTTTTTGTTGAAAATCGGATGCTTCAAATCTATGCTAAAAACAAGGTCATTGATTGCGATCGAAATTAGTTGGATTTAAGCTGAAAACTCTTTGAACAGTTTGACCGATCGAACCTATCTGGTCGATGACCGATCGATCGATGCCAGTCAATCATCAATCGATTGACCAACTGATTGACAGTTTACACAGTTTTGCTGTTTTATTTCTAGTTTAAGCTTAATGGTATATAAGTGCTTGTAATTGTGGAATTAGGGTATCTAAGACGTGTTTAAAAGTTTGAGAGGGTTTTGGTGAGACAGAGAGAAATCTAGAGTTTGCTCTAGGGACTTTGATCTGGTTAAGTTCATCTCTTATAATCTTCTTATTTGTAGCATATTACTGCTTTGTGTCGTGGTTTTTTCCTACAAGGGTTTGTCTACAGTAAATTCATATTGTTCTCTGTGTGGATTTGTTTGCGCTATTGTGAGTGATTTTCTTAATTTCCTCTATGTGTTTTCTCAAGTGCCAACAATTTTATCTTCTACAAATGTGGGGGAACTGATTTTTGGTCCTTGAGCTCTTTTCAAGATTAAGATAGACATATTTTCATGCAAGGATCTTAAAATGGTTAAGCCTTCTTGATGAGTGTTTTAGATCATTGGCACGTCTGTCGGATTAGCATGTGCATCTAAACAAGAATAAAATGACTAGAGTTCATTTTCTACTTGGTATCCAAATGGGTTCACATGCATTGACTTGATTATCTTATTCATATTTGTAAGAGTAGATTAGGGTAATTTTTTTTTACTTTAGGATAATTTCATTTTGCACAATGAAGTCTCTTGTAATTTATTGAATTTTTTTTTTATAAACTTTCAATTCTTAAATCATGCATCAAATTTTATGTTTTTACTATTTAATATATTTGGGTAATAAAGCTTTTGGATATGTTTAGGTTGCAACAAATACACCATTTAATATCTAAAATTAACCTTCTAAGTATGCTTCTCCATCTCACCCAAAAATAATAATTTAAATAATGGTTGCTTTTTTAGACAAAAAAAGCTCAACTTTAATAACTAGGTCCCAACTTACTTTCCACTAAAAAAAGAGGAGTCTTTTTCTCCATACCACACAAAAATTAATTTGAATAATGGTCGCATTATCAGACAAAAAAAGCTTGGTCCAAAATCTCATCATAGATATAGCTGCCTTTTAAGACAAAAAAATGGTCAATCCAAAATCTCAAGATGGATCATGTGGTAGGTTTTTGATACCCCAACCCTCGACAGGGAGGTCGGAGCTAGCTAGGCCTGACATGGTAGCTACAATCTTGGGGGTCTCAATATTAGAACCCTATTATTCAAGAATGTATCACACTAAGTTCATTCCTTAAGGGATACGATACAAAAATTTATATGACAACGTGGAAATAAGGCCAGTTCCTCCACGTACAACAGCTTGTTGGATAAAGCTTATTTTACAAGGGTTTGGCTCATGGACTTGGCCAAGTTGACCTGGCCCCGATAACGACTTGGTCACTGAATCAGAAAAAACTAGCCTTGCCCTAAATTAAGGGAGACTCGGTCCTGGTTTTCTGAGTTCATCTCGAACTCTATTGACTCGTACGAGTTAAAATTATTTCAGCATATGGTTCTTTCACCTTACATTCCTGGCGTCCACGAGGAAAAAAGTGTAAAGTTTCAAAAAAGAAGGGGGGATTTCCATTTTCCAGGCTTCCCATTGTACCTCCAACCATTCAAGAAGAAGAAAGAAGAATTAGATAAAGGAGAAGGAGAAAAGGAAGAATAAAAATGAAGATTTTTTTAATCATATTTTTACAATAAAAATACATTAAAATAACAAAATATTAATCTCCTCGTCAGCTTAGTCGACTTGGGACTTGGTGGGTCAACTCAACAAAGCGGCTAACTGAGTCCTGACCCAGCTGGGGCTTGCAAACTATATATACACAAGCTTACTCTACAAGTGTTAGCCACTAAAGCCCACCCTGGCATATCATCTGAATTTCAAGGTTTTAGCACAGTCGTCCATTGTATCCTTTGATGCGACCCATCTAATTAATGACCTGATATACCTGACTTTTGTGGGTCCTATAATCATGGTGCAACTCACCCAATGCACTGAGTTCGATGGCATATACATAGCATGGTGGTCCACCATGCTAGAAATAAACATAGAAACATGTGAATAACTTGTCGGGTCGGACGAATAATGTTAAGATAAGATTATTCATCAAGCACTTATAGAGGAACCGGCATATCATATCAAAAAGCATGGAAAAAAGAAAATAGAAAAGAAGAAGAAAAAAAAAAGAAAAAAAAAAAGGAAAACCAGTATCAGCGTGCATCCTGCGTAATATTCCTCTATTAACAGAATTTAATATTATAGTAAGGTCCATGACGTCGAAAGGCACCGTGTTGAAAATGCATGGAAAAAGAATCACACAGCAATATGGTCCACTCAAATGATATCTTCAACCTTACTCATGTTTAAGTCAGGATACACCAGTGGAAGCCACGTGTCTTTCAGGTCCCCCAATTTAGGATAGACGGCTATGGTTGTTTCCACTCTCCACCGTAGAAGCATATGGTCTGGCAAAGTAGCAAGTGGACCTTTCTTCTTAGGTGCTAGCTTCCTATCCTAGTTCACCACCATTTAGAAAATGGAGTCTGCTCCTGCGCAACTTCGGATGGATAGCAGGCATGGCATGGTTTTAAGGGGCGCGAATTTCCTGCGAAAGCGTTGCGGGAACCAAGGTAGGGCCCACAGTGATTTTTTTGGATAAATCCACCCCGTCCATCCGTTTTGGGAGCTCATTTTAGGACATTTTAACAAAAATGAATTGGATCCAAGACTCAAGTGGGCCGAACTAAAGGAAAAGGTGGGTAGGTAAATCATTACGGTTGAAACCTCGCTGGGTCCACAGTGATGTTTATATGACATCCATACCGTTGATAACGTCACTACTACTGGGATGAACTGGAAACACAAATATTATCCAGATTCGAAACTTCCTGCGCAAGGCTTTCGCAGGAAATCCGCGCCCGGTTTCAAGGAAATAATAACTGTCCAAATACTTGCACTCGAGTTTGAACCACTCACAGTCTTATTCAATCGTTTATTTGATAGTATGACTTTGCAGATATACTCCATCCACAATGGGACCCACAATTTAGATGGCCTTAATAGCTGTACATAAATGCCACGTGGGAGGATGAGACACCATAATTTTAAAATGGTGTTAAACTAGGACGTGGATCGAGTCTTGCCCCGTCCGGATGGCTTACCGTTTGAGCAGACTACCGTTTGAGCAGACTTGTGGAGGGCCCACCGTGTATCCATTTATCCAATTCAGCTATCCATTTCAAAAGATCATGCTTATGGTATGGGCCCAAAAATGATGCAGATCCAATACTCAAGTGAGCCACACCAAATAGTGTACAAAACCTGATGACGTTATCAGGTTTTGTACACTGTTTGGTGTGGCCCATTTGAATGTTGGATCTTCCTTGTTTTCAAATTCGTACCTTAAAATAATCTTATAAAATAGATAGACGGAGTGGATAAACAAATACATCACGGTGGGCCCTCCACAGATTTGCCTGGACGGTAATGCGTCCAGGCAGGGCAGAACGCAGTCTGCGTCCATTAAACTAACGGAGGAGCGTAGACTTTTCTTTTAGCGACGGCTAAACTAGCGGCAAAATTGATACATCCACCATACATGCAGCATAAACGCCGATGGTCCAGACTGCTAGAATGGTGGGCCCCATTTTGGATGGAGAATAGCTCGTTCATTTCTTTGGATGGCAGGAATCCAACCGTCCCAATGGCAGCACCAAATGTAGATTCAAGATTAAAAAAAAAAAGGGTTAACGGTAGAAATCAAGTTTAGATGGTTATAAATGATCATTTAGCTACTACTCATTAGAAAATGGAAACTACTTTAAAGATGGTGGGAAACGCACAATGGAAACAACTCCTTTGCGCTCACTTTCTAGAAGGGGTTTTGGCTGGTGCTCCTCCGCTGGAGTAGCAATGTTTTCAATCCTGTCCAAGAACAATGCTAGCGAACTTTTCTAAAAGAGCTGCTTTTCTATGGACTTTCTTGAAAGGCCTTGAAAAAGCCTGAGCATTGCAATCTTCAAGTGCACTGCTGAGATATATTATAGCTCCAGCATACGTTGGAATGTATGCCTTCTTATTTTATTTTATGTATTATATAGGGAAATGGCATGTGAGGTCCACCTTATGGGGGGGGCTTCCCATGAGGTCTAGCTCTGTGAGCTCCACTGTGAACTATGTTGAACATCCATGCCATGTATTTGGTGGGTCCCCTCTAAGTTATGATATATTTCAAAAACCAGCTTTATCTATAACTCAAATGGGTCATATCATTTGAAACCATGTGAAATTGAGCCTAAAACATCTAAAATCAGTTGGTGGTGCCCACCTGAGTTTTTTTATATGGCTGAAAGGTGAATGTCCGACGCATCATGGTGGAGCACAAAGAGCTCAACAGTCGACCTGATGGGGTTTTCCTCCTCAATCACAGGGGAGAGAGAGTGCAGATTGGGTACGCCCGACTGAAATTACCCAGATGAGGCCTTTTGTTGCTGGACTGTTTTTACAACAGTCGGGCGTCCGGCGGTCTGGTGACCGGGCGCCCGACCATGTTGATCCGGGCGCCCGATATTCGATTTTTTTCTCATATTGCTTGCTGAACAGTTTTTGGCTTGGGCGGGCGTCCGACCCGACGCAGATTGCTTATACGCAGTTTCCTATTTGGGTTATAATTCCTCAAGTTTCCTACTTAAGAGGTTCCAAATCGGGATTTGGCTATCCCATTAAGGTGTTTTCTCGTCCAAGGTGAGAGAGTGAGAGAAAAAGAGGAAGAGAGAAAGAGAAAAGAGAGAGAGAGGAAGCTTGTAGAAGGGAGAAGTTGCTTGAAGATGAGTTCTTCTGCGCAACCGTCGTCTCAGTGCTTCTATGTGCTCGTGATCGATGAGATCCTCCTATTTGCATAGTTCTCTTATTGTTTATCCATCCCTGCGTGGGTGAAGAAGGTTTGATCTAAGTGGTGTATGCTTGTGATCGGTTGTAAACGATTCTCTAAGATAGTGGATTGTTGATCTGGACTAGGTCCCGTGGTTTTTACCTCTTTCGAAGGCTTTCCACGTAAAAACTCCTTGTGTCGTGTGGTTGATGTTTTATTCTTGATTATTGCATTATTATAGTCCATAATTCTAGTGTAATGGGGGGCGAGATCCTAAGGTTTGTGTGAAACGCACCTAACACGACCTTATAGTCCAAAGACTCTCTCTCTCTCTCTCTCTCTCTCTCTTTCACTTCCACTAATACTTTTATGCATATTTCGACTTTATGTGATTTAGATAGATTTTTAACATGGAGACTTCAATGTTCTTAAGAGTCAAGCAATACAAGTTAGATATTTATTATGGAGTCTAACTGGTACAGCTAATGTGAAACTATAAATAGTCATGATCATTAGATAAGTTGGAATAGCTTATTCGTTACTTTTATGCATCATGTAACTATTAAGATTATGGTTAGTGACGTAGGGAATAATGTGTTGAGGGTGATCACTGTCTCCCTCGAATGATAGATACATTGAATTTATAAGGTGTTCTTGAATCAATAAGAGAATTCTTGAATCCATGAGAGAAAAGTGGTAAAAATTATAATTTTATTAAGAATAATTCTGAAAAACGAGTTTAATAATCTTATATATCCCTAAATAAATCATAATTCATACTTACTAAAAATAATAAGTTTTTCGAACTAGAAAGTTATTAAAAATAATAAATTTCTAAGTAGAGACTATTACTAAGTAGAGTCTAAAATTCATTATTAAGCAAAAGTAGAAATTTCTAAATAAACAAAACTGTAAAAATAAGATAATACTATAAAAATCGAACTTACTAAAAATAGTAAAAAAAATTTTAAATTATGTTTTTAAGCTATAATCGTGCATTTTTTTTTTTTTTTAGCTGACATGACTCACTTTGTGGGTTGGTTAGCCCTAGATGGCCCATTCTAATTCAAATCCATAAGTTGTGTATTCCATAACAATACCCAGATCAAAAGTTATGGTCAATTTATGGTTCACCTTGTTTTAATCCATCCATATGAAGAATTAATGCATCTATACCACATCCTACATCGATTGGTCTCTATAGTATTGTCTCCACTCATGTGTGGGTATGCGCATATGCATGCTTTGAATGGATTTAAGAAGTAAAATTAAATTTTATTGTCTTATATTAGCTTATACTTTAAACAGTTATTATGCTTATCCTTAATCTTAAGAGGACTTATAATTTTTAATAAAACTTAGCTAATTGGTTTGATTCACTAATGTGCAAACTTATTAGGGGTATCACGATGAATTGAGTGATTGATCACATTTCTTACAAAGACAATGGTTTTTTGACCAAGGATTTATGATCTTTATGGGTTTCTCCTTATATAAGAAGTCTAGCTAATCAATATTTGTTAAGTTATTTTAATTAAACAATTGATTTTGAAATCATTATATATATTATTTTATAAAATTAAAAGTTTTAGGTTTTTAAGTGGACAAATTATAGCTATCGAATATAGTGGAGCTAAAGATTTTTCTTTTCACATGCACTCACACACCCCAAACGTGCTTGCACAGTGACACCACAATGAGTGCTTGAATCCATGTCTTCATGTAGAAACTCTTGTGAGTGTACCATAACTTGAGATAAGATGATTACCAACGTTTTTAGGTTGTAAATGTGAGAAAATATTCAAACATGGATGGGGTGGGTGGATGCACTAAGAATGGGGTGTGTGAACTAACACATAATATATACTTGCTTAAAGGCTATGTGCCACTCACAAGTTATATTAACTCATTAGAATTGTGCCACTCACAAGTTATATTAACTCATTAGAATTGTCTTAACAAAAATTCTTTTTGCAACCACAGAAGTTAGGTGGTAATTAATAGATTGCAAATTTATTATTATATGTGAGTAATATAAAAAGCCATGCAAAGTTCTATACTCTAAAAAAGCTACACCGTAATTGAGAGGAAATATGTGGAGCCAATCTTCGAGAGTGAATTAGATGTTACCTTGGTAACACCTTAGTGGGTGTTACCTCTATTGTGTGGAGCCTACCTTGATCTATTTTTTGTATATCCATTCCGTCCATCTGTTGTTATGCCTAATATTAGGACTAGATCCAAAATTATAAGAAGATCCAAATCTCAGGTGGGCCATACCAATGTAAAGAGTTTTGAATAATCATTAAAAGCATTTTGCGGGCCACAAAAGTTTTAGATCAATCTGATCTTTAAATTTTCCCTTCATCCAGACCTTCTTGACATTATGAAGAGCTTGGATTTCAAATAAACATTAAAAAAAAAACCCTTACAATGGGCTCTTTGAAATTTTTAATGGTGGGCACTCAATCAGCACTGTTTCCAATGGTATGGTCCACTCGAGATTTTTATTTTTATAATTTTTGGAAGACCATCCTAAAATGGGCTGGAGAAACGGATGGACTATGTGGATATACAAAATACTATCTATATGGGCCACACGGTTGGGGTAACAACCACTAAGCTGTTCCCGGAGTAACACCTAATTCACTCCCCCAATCTTCTTCCATATATCCTCAAGTCGTGATCTTACCAGCATTCACTTTAGCACATCTGATTTTCATTTCACCATCCATAACTTAAGTTTTTAGCTTAATTTTTAGTTGAACGTCTGCAGTAGGTGGTCTGGTGACATGGCACATTAGATGGAACAATATATGTCTCTCATCTTAACCGTTCATCTATATGAAAGGTTAAGATCGTCTTGTCAAGGATAATTACGAGACAGTGTCCACCAAGGAAAACATGGAAGTCCAATGGTTTGGATTACCGAAACATTGGTCCACTCATCAGAACTGAAAACACGTGTATACAGTTAAAAAACATGCGGCTGTACTATTGCAGCAGCGCAAAGACGCGCCTCCTGTCAACACAGAGAAAAAGGATATCCAAACGCGTTATGAAAGCGCGGCAGAGGATCATTTTCGTGAAACTCTTATATATATATATATAACAGAAATGATCCGGTTTTCCCAGAGCACCATATAAGTAATAATGCTGATAGTTGAATCAGGACGGTTGGACAGTCCGATCAACTGAACTGCACCGTCCATTATCTCAACAATACATTTGTTGGGCTGGCTTACAAAAATCACATTGATAAAGTGATTCTAACCGTCTGATGAGTATATTGTAGGATGGCTGACCAAGATCATTTAAAATTAGGCCCACGGTGACAAATCTAGTTCATGAGAGATTTTTAAAATTTGAGGTATTTCTGGGGACAGTGTCAAGAAGATGTTGTAATAAATATTATAAATTAATAGACAGTTTTAAAAGTTTAAATATATAGTTATTAATGAATTAGTTAAAAATTTAAATAATTTTTGTGAAAATATTGGGTCATTTCTTCGATAAAATCGTGAAAGGTGAAATCTAATAACATTTAAGAAAATATCTCGATATTTTGGAGAAAATACCGTTTCATTCTTTTTTTCGCACAAATATCTCGACTTTTTAAAAATCTCGGCAATATTTGTCCCGGCGCATTGAACAATTTTTGGGCCATCTACGAAGCGGCTTCGGTGGATCCCTGATTGTGGGCCCATCTTGACGTATATAGAGTATATGCACGCCGTCCATCCGTTTTGCACCCTAGGAGTTTTTTAATGGTAAGCGTTCAATCATTACTGCTTCCTGTTGTGTGGTCCACCTGAGATTTGTATTTACTGTATTTTTTGGGTTCATTTTTTAAAATGATCTGACCAAACGGATGGACGGCGTGGATATACGATGCATACATCATTGTGGGCTCCACTTTCAAGGATCTACCGAAGAAGCGTTCGGCCATACTTATCCGTTGAGGGGCCCGCCTTAATGTATCTAGTTATCCACACCTTCCACCCCTTTATAAGATCATTGTAAGGTATGAGTTCAAGAATGAGCCAGATCTAATGTTCATGTGGGCCACACCAAATAGTGAGCTTGGTTGCATTAAATGCAATAATCATATCTGGTGTGGGCCACTTGACCGGTGGATCTGCCTCATTTTGGTCTCCTACCTTAAAATGATCTGAGAAAAGGGATGGACGGCGTGGATAACTAGATACATTAATGTGGAACCCTCAACGGACCAGCATGGACGCTTTGCGTCCATCCTGAGGAAGTACGCAATCCGCGTCCCTCAAAATGTACTTTTTTCAGAGAACCCTAACCATGGAATACACGACATACTTATATAGATGGATCCGATCATATAACCAGTGTGATTTTCACAACTGAGCTCATGAAACATATACTAAACCTGATAGACGGTCTGGATTGATTGATTGATTGGATGGTCCATGTTCCCTGATGCACCTAGGAGCACTATAACTTATGGTGCTCTCAGGGCATTGGATCATTTCATGGACGAATTAAAAAGTGGGTCAAGGCCCATCAGAACAGGGTGGGGCCCACAAGAAAGATCCTCCCGACAAAAGCAAGGAATGTAATCTGACTTTCCATCTTTCATAAATAAAGTACATGCACGTCTTTCTCCACACGCTAAGGAGGTTTGCCCCCTCCAGCAGACGGGGGATGATCATCACCGTTCAAAAGAAGGCCCGGCTGTCCACGAGCCACGTTGTAGAATTCGCAATTATCTGAGAGCCTCACTGTCTCAATACTAAGGTGGGTAAAAAACACCATCTATGACGAGTGAGTTTCCACGTGGCCCCATCTAAACTGGACCCTTTAGATGAATGGCCTGGATCAGTTTGCTTCAGTATTCAGTTTGTACACGTCGGCCTCATGGTTCACCTGTGGGAGCTATTGATATGATGGCTGATGAGCTCCTCCCAGGGACAGATACCTTACCATCAGTTGTTTTATATTTCACGTCTTTTGTAGGGCCGTAAATGGACAACTAAGATTGCATGATCCGTGTGCCATCTACACTTGTGGCTCTAGATGGACGATCTGGATTAACAAACTGTTTCCCTGCTCAGTGTGCTAATTATACAGTGGGTCATCTGTTGATTAAAATAAATAACAGGTTTTGATTTTTTGAAATTTAAATTTTCAAATTTTCATTTTTCTTTCAAATTAATTTTAAAATTGAAAAAATGAATTTTGTATTTGCCCCACATCGTTTCGACGTGGGATTGATTTTTTTTGGTTTGTAAACCCTCTTTGTAATAAGTTTACTTACGTAGAGAAAAGAGGAGGAGAGAGCTTGGGTTGCCTTTCCTCTAAAAGGCTGGCAAAGAATAGTTAGAAATTAAGGCTCTCAATGAGTCTGATTTGAATTGGATTAGATCCAAAAGGTGATATCCATATTTGATCCATATCTAAATAGCCAAATTCATTTATAATCTATATAACTATTGGATTCGAGTCGGATCTAAGTCTAAATCCACCCATCACAAATCTAAAAATAGATAATATAATATATCTAATTTAGTCGCAAAATGATGCAAATCCCACTATTTATTATGATATGGTCGACTTGAGATTGACATATGTCACATATGTCACAAAGACATGACCTAAAATAATATGAAAAATGGATGGCCGGCATGGATATAACATATACAGTAAGATGACAATGAGTCGGATCTGGATCGAATTCAATTGAATCCGGCTCTAAGTCAATAAATCTATAGATGAGTTTGGATCTATTTCTATGATCCAAATCTGGTCTACTTAATTAATTGGATCTATTTTAAGATCCAAATCTGCATTAGAATATCAAATTTGACCTACTCCATTGAGAGCCCAGAATATCAAATTTGACACACTCCATTGAGAGCCCTATTAGAAATTGACGCTAGTTAATATTAATGGTAACTAGTATTAATCAATATGTTTATTGTTTAATTTTTTTCGCTTTGTAAATTTTTATTTTTGAAAATACTCCCAACACCATTTACCACGGGCCCACGAGATGAACGATGTACATGCACTTGCATAGAATAACAATCAATCAAAAAGATCGCTTTCAATTACCACGTGAATGCATTGTTGAGAACTAATCAGCTACCGGCAGCTATACCACAGATTGTGGTACAGTGATGGCAACATGCCACCTTTTGAGGGAATCAGTGCCGAAAGAATAACAGGCCCCACCATAAGGATCGTCTTTCTCGAAAATCAGGCAAATCTTGAAAGTGAACTGAAAGACTGCAGACTCTAGCAATTGGATGCATTAGTTGGGGTAGCGGTGTGTGTCTGCCACCGCTCTGACGATAATCCTGTCTAGGCAGGGCTCAATGGGACCCACCATAATGTTTGGGTTTTATTCCACTCCGTCCATTCATTTTGACAGATCATTTGAGGGCATGGACCAAAAAAACGAGGAAGATCAAAGCCTCAAGTGGACCACACAGTGGGGATTGAAAGCCCACCATTAAAAGCTTCTGGGCAGCCACAGAAGCTTTGGATCAAGCTAATATTTGTGTTTTCCCTTCATCCAGGTTTATATTGAACTTTATGAACAGGATGGATGGCAAATAAACATTAACATGGCTCCTTTTCTGTTGTCCATTTGTTGGTCACTGGTTGGACGGTTAGGATCATTCAGATCAGTGAGATTTTCTAGTCTGGCTGTGTTATGATGGGAACCAAGCACTAGCGATGCCAAAAGCAAACCCTGGATGCTCCAATGTGCGTGAAAAAAGGCATGAACCTGGGTCGCGGATTAGCTACTGAAGCGGTAGATATATCCCTAATGAAGTGACGTCACCAAGTTCTGTTGGCCCCACCATGATGTATGTGTTGTATCCACACCGTCCATCCATTTGGAGAGATCAATTTATGGCATGAGCCAAACAATGAGGCAGATCTAAGTGTCAAGTGGCCCCCACCACAGAAAACAGTGGGAATTGAACGCCTTCCATTAAAAGCTTCTTGAGGGCATAGAAGTTTTCGATCAAGCTTATATTTATTTATGTTTTGCCTTCTTCCATGTCTGTGTGTGAGCTTATGAACAGGTTGGATCTCAAAGAAACATCATAGTGGGCCTAGGCAGGTTTTAACGGTGGCATCACTGTCCCCACCGTTTTGTGGTGGGGTCTGTTAATGCAAAAAATTGGCTAACAGATGTTGGTTAGGGACCAACTTTGATTCTTCGTCGTCTAAGCTCTACTCGGAGATGAATGGTGTAGATTGAGAACCTGCAATCACCAAGAAAGGTTAGGACCGCCGCCGGTTGGCCCGGCTCACGGCCCTCCGATGGCAAAGTCAGTACGGATACTGAAAGGAAAGGTTGTTGGAGGTTTAATGGCGATGGATTGCATATCTCGAGAGAGTGTGGAGGGCTTCTTTATAGATAATTATTGGAGAGATTTAAGTGGATCTTGTTGGGATAATTATTATTTTATCCGGATCAGTGCGATAAGCTTTATCCTTATCTTATCCAGATCAATGAGATAAGCTTTATCATTTTCTTATTTGGATCAGTGTGATAAGCTTTATCCTTTTCTTATTTGGATCAGTGGGATAAGCTTTATCCTTATCTTATCAAGAGGGATAAACCAAGGCAGATGAGGCCAGGCCTCTTGCCAATGCTGAGGGCCAAATGTTGAGCTAAAGTGGGCCGAGGTTGAGACGGCTAAATGTAGAGCCCGAGAATGCTGAATGCCGAGCCCGAGTGGGCCGAGGCCTGACTTAGATTCCTCTCCTAAATAATCGGTCTATGACCATACTTGGTGTAGAAGATGAACCCCAGTGGGAAGCTTTCCTCAAATTGAGCTCAGCCCGAATTTACCCATAACAGAAGCCCCCCAAGTTTCGTGGTTAGAAAGTTTGAGCACGAAAATTTGAAGAGGTTACTACTGAAGCGTCTGAGTAAGTTGAGCTTAATTAGCATGGTTCGGAGGTGATGTGGGGCAACTGGCGCTGCTGAATGAGATATCAGATAGATCCATATTAAATCCTTTGTCACAGGGACAAAGTTTGTCAGAGGAAGCGTCAGGGCACTTCATATGAGCCTCATATTCTTAAAGAATAAGGGCCGAGCTGATGATGTAGAGTATTGGATCCTTGCACATGCTTGATGAAATTAGTAGTCTTTCACCATTTGGCAGCTTCTTTTGAGCGCCTATCGGTCTAGCTGTCAAGTAGTTTTTCACCATTTAACAGCTTCTTTTGAGCTCCTATCGGTCTGGCCGTCAAGGCGATTGATCCCGTCGTGGTCAGTCTTGCTGACCTGGAGATTTGCCGTGTTTCTTGGAGGAGAGATTTCGCCGCGCTATATAGTTGCAGGGATGGCTCTTATGGGCCAGTGTCTTGATTTCTTCTTTTTTCTTAAGGATGAGGCCTCACGAATGAATGCCCGAATCGTGGCCTGAGGCATGGGTGAGGCAAAGCGATGAGACTGAAGCGAATAAATACATTTCAATACTCGGATCACGACCGTACTCGCATCTGGATTATGCGGAGGTCGTCCGTCGAAGCCTTCAGGACGATGCCAAGGACGTCTACTAAATACCTGAGGTGAGTGTCGATCCGAGGGCGATGGGCGCCAAATGATGAGCCGAGTAGGCCGAGCCGAGTGATAAGGCCAACAAAGCCGAGGCCTGTTGCCGAGCTTAGGCGGGTGAGCCAAGGCGATGGAATCGAGCCCTTGTGCGTAGCTTTCTAAATAGCGAACAAATACATTTCAATACTCGGTACATGGCCGTAATCGTGGCTGGCTTCTAATGTGGGTATTGCGTTGAGCAGCATAGCTGGGCGGGTTGGTAGTAGGCTGTTGACCTGGGTAACCTTGTTGGCCTACAGCTGGAGGCTGGACGTTGACGTGGAGTCCTCAGCGATGACCGCTGGCCGTTGATATATAGCTGGATTGGAAATGATGGCTTGCTTGTGATGGCACATGATCATGCTTGCTGATCTTTGATGACCCTCCATGGATGGACGATGGAAGATGAATGGAGGATGTTTTGTATGACTGGACGTCTTAGATGTAGATGCCCTTTGCTGATCACACGACTGATGATCATAATCATTCATTTGTCAGCTGCTCGTGTGCTCCTCTTAGACGTCCAACCGTCTGGATGTTAGATGGGGCTAGAGATCACGTGTGACATAGATGGTGGAAATTGATCTCCAACTGTTGTACGGGCTATGTGACAGTGGATGATTGATGTCGGATGATCAACTGCTTGACATTGATGGAGGAGATCTCCGTTAATTCTTTTAATTTCTGGCCTTGCGTGCCAATGTGATATGAATGTGAGGTCCACCACATCTTGGACGGATGGACAGTGGATCAGCCAGTCGTGTCCATCCTTCCCGCTTTTCGCCCTTATTATATTTCGCTCGTGTAAATCTGATGGACGGCTTGGATTCCTCTTCAGAAGCCCCCGTTTGTCAATTATATCCCAAAGAAACTGCCTTCATGTTTTTTTGGTGCAACGGTAAAGCCGTGCACGATTCTTGTTTTGGTAATCGGTGTAGAATCATCCTCCTAGAATCTCGGCCATTAGAAATCTCAGATCTAATGACCTCTGACACTCCATTAGTTAAGATGGTGTGGACGGATGATGCCATCCGTTGATGTGACGGACGCTGATATGGTGGAGAGGCACGTGTGGATGGAGATAGTCGTTCATCAACTGGTCATGAAATGTATAGAATGGACGGTCGTCCATTGCTGGACGACGGATGGTTTGAAGGGCCGACCGGTTGGACGGCTGCATTATCTGGACCGTTTGCACGCTGGAGCTGAAGGTCACCCTACCATGGCTGTCCTGAATGTCTCAGCTATGTTGAATGGACGGCGAAGGACAACTGGAATGTTAAGATGGTGGGGCCCATTGCACGTCAGATGCAGTCCGTTGAGAGGGAGCTCAAGGCTGGCCCTTTGATGGTTGTTATGGACGGCCAGGTTGAACGTCCAAGAACTAAACGGAGATCGCAAGCTACTGGCCTGTTGTTTATGCTCGGGCTTGGACGCACATGCTGGTGAGATGGTTGCAAGCTAGAGATGGTCCACTTGAGCTTTGCGCGTGTGGAAAGTGGGTGAGGAAGATGACTACGGTTGAAACTTCCTGGGGTCCGACTTAGTGGACGGCTTGGATCAGCCGATGGGTTCCATTATGATGGACAGCAATCGACGATGAACGGCTGAGCTAGCGGCGACAAAGATGACGATCCATGGCAAAAAAGGGACCAAGATTCATCATCCTTCTTTAGGAGAGGATCACGTGGCGATTTAGGGACCATCGGATCTCCCTGGTCAGCATCTATACATGCTAGCTGACTGTTGACGGGGGACATCTTTAGATGGCCTAGACTGCATATCGACGATCGTGATCTGTCTTGTCGTGGATGGACGGTGGAGATAATTTCCATTATTGTTGATTGGGTGGATGGACGGCCGGATTGCTGGCTGCACCTGGAGATATTGATTTGGACCGTCTTCCATTAATGGACGCACATGATGTCCAATTATTGTAAGTCATGTGAGGGCATGCTAGAATTAAATGGTCAGAGATGGTCCACAATGCAGGCCACTTGTGATGGAGCTCTGACGGTGCCATGATGGAGGTGTGTTTCTACCAGCCGTGGAATTGATGGGGCCAACATCTCTAGATATTTGAATGGAGTTCCTGGCCATCGGATGATGGCCTGATGAAGTGGACATGCCAGAGTGGTTATCGGGCATGACTAGAAATCATGTGGGCTCTGCACGTGTGTAGCTCTTGAACAATGGATCTACAAATAACGGTGGGGCCTTCTTTGATGAACGATGCTGGATGAATATTAAGGAGTTGGCCGTCGTGAGGTCCACTGGATTGTAGATGGAGTGGATGGCTGGGTTTGTCATCAGAAGGTGACCCACTTGAACTGTACGACTGATGTAGGTATGGACCCCACCAATTTGGACATTGCTTGGATTAGTGGACGTTCAATTGCTCTTAGAATTTGAATGGTCGGTGATGATGATGCTTGAGACGTCCACAAGGTAATAAATGATGCTGAAGCTGGACTGCCACTGAGGTGGATCAGTTCAAGTACCTTGTCGCCAAAGGAGCCATTGATGGACGGTGGCTGGATCGACCTGGTTCTTGTCATAAGCCTGTAGGCGTTGGAAGAAGATGGCAGTCATTGAAGGGTCCGAAATCACTTAGATCTGATTCAGATGTGCTGCTAGGGCCGGCTCCAGTGCTCATCGATCGTTTCGACGGTGGCTCATCTGGAATAGCGTCCAGATCCACTGCCACACCCTTAGATGATTTCTTATGGATTTGTCAGTGCGGCGAGATCAAGATCCTTTGTCTGCTTTGAATCGGAAAATGAAGAAATTCTTGATCATCCCATATGGAACGGATTTAGGAATCTCTAATCGTTGTGGGTGTCTCCTTGATGGTTCTTTGTCCTCCAAGGTGAAGAAAGGTGCACCGCAGGATCATGGATTTTACAAGGTAACTCCACGTGAGTGAATGATCGGGACCATGTAAAACAGAAGTCCTGCAAGAGGATAGGCCTTGGGGAAGAATACCTCTCCACACAAATGATCCCAACCGTTGGAGATAATCCGAGAGATTGCCTCAAGTGTCATCGATCATTAGGTGGGGCACTCTTGTACAAAAAAATAGACGGTTGGAAAGAAAATCAGCAAAGCCGATGTTCACCATGTGCACCAGAAACTGGTGGGGCGCCAAAGTGGGCCCAGAGTAGGATCGCTGGTGAGGGCCTCATCGTCGACAGCGATGGCAGTGATGAGGGCATCGGGATAGAAGGTGACGATGTTGATATTGGTATGGGCCAAGGCCTCCGTTGGTAACCAACGACAGCAACGCCTTCCTGTGAATTTCGAACGAGTCAGGGAAGGCGATTTTCCTCATTGCATAGACCTTGGGCCCGCCCCGAGTACCAACGCAGAGCGCCCTAGACGTCGGTGAGTCCTGCGCCACTTGTGGGTCCTTCATAGGGTCCGATTCTTGGGGTTCAATGGGGACGACGACAGAGGCTCGTCCGATCGTGCATAGTGAGTCCTATCAATCCAGCCGGCCCCGTCAATGCTTACGCTTTTGGGGTCAGAGAAGCAGTGGAAGTCGCCATATCCGTCGCATCAAACGGTCACGACGTAGACGAAGCGAAGGGGGGTGAAGACGCCAAAGAGGGGAATTCGGGCAATGAGATTTCGTACAGAGATCGATTTTGGCTTCATGGAGGGAAATCCAAAGGTTGGATTTTCTACATCTTTGTAAATTGAATCCTGGCTGTTTAGCGAAGTGGGTCGGACCGCAGAGATCGATAAATGTGCCAAACTGAAGGAATTTCCTGCTGAAGGGGAAGATCGACGAAGGAAAAAAGATCAAGTTGGCCCCACGGTGGGCTCCAATTTGTTGACGCTAAAAATCGTCACCAGATGTTAATCAGGGACCAACTTAGATTCTCTCTCGTCTGATCTTCATATGAGGATGAATAGATGACTAAACGACGAAGAAAGAGGTAGATGAGAACGATGTAGTCGTTTCCCACATACGGCGCCAATCTGTTAATGCCAAAAATTGGCTAACAGATGTTGGTCAGGGACCAACTTTGATTCTTCGTCGTCTAAGCTCCACTCGGAGATGAATGGTGTAGATTGGGAACCTGCAATCACCAAGAAAAGTTAGGACCGCCGCCGGTTGGCTCGGCTTACGGCCCTCCGATGGCAAAGTCAGTACGGATACTGAAAGGAAAGGTTGTTGGAGGTTTAATGGCGGTGGATTGCATACCTCGAGAGAGTGCGGAGGGCCTCTTTATAGATAATTATTAGAGAGATTTAAGTGGATCTTGTTGGGATAATCATTATCTTATCCGGATCAGTGGGATAAGCTTTATCCTTATCTTATCCGGATCAGTGAGATAAGCTTTATCCTTTTCTTATTTGGATCAGTGTGATAAGCTTTATCATTTTCTTATTTGGATCAGTGGGATAAGCTTTATCTTTATCTTATCAAGAGGGATAAACCAAGGCAGATGAGGCCAGGCCTCTTGCCAATGCTGAGGGCTAAATGTTGAGCTAAAGTGGGCCGAGGTTGAGAGGGTTGAATGTAGAGCCCGAGAATGCTGAATGCCGAACCCGAGTGGGCCGAGGCCTGACTTAGCTTCCTCTCCTAAATAATCGGTCCATGACCATACTTGGTGTAGAAGATGAACCCCAGTAGGAAGCTTTCCATATTTTGAGCTCAGCCCGAATTTACCCATAACAGGGTCCACTTAAGCTTTGGATCTTACTCATTCTGTCTCATGTCCTTAAATTATCTCTCCAAATGGATGGACGGTGTGGATACAACAAATACATCATGGTGGGCTCCACAGAACTTGGTGACGTCACTTCAGTAAGGAGATATGTACTGAAGTAGTCAGTAGCTAATCCGGGTCAGGTCTACCGATAAATTTCTAGTTGGGTTGGCCCAGACCAGGCCCATCTTATATTTAACTAAGACAAGCCCAAGCCCAGCTCGTTTAATTCGGCCTAGCCATTAGACAGAGGCTGATGCCTATCTTTCGTGTAGGCCCAGCCGGGCGCGGATTTCCTGCTAAAGCCTTGCGCAGGAAGTTCCTGCGCTGGGAACCAAGGTGGGGCCCACAGTGATGCTTTTTGATGAATCCACCCCGTTCATCCGTTTTGGGAGCTCATTTTAGGACGTGAGAACAAAAATGAACCGGATCCAAGATTCAAGTGGGCCTCACTAAAGGAAAATGTGGGTAGGTAAATTACTACCATTGAAACCTCCCTGGGATCCACAGTGATGTTTATATGACATCCATACCGTTCATAACGTCACTGCTACTGGGATGAACTGGAAACACAAATATTATCCTGATTCGAAACTCCTATGGCTCCACAAATATTTCAACTGTGGACGTTTAATTTTTCGGCCCACTTGAGTCTTGGATCCGGTTCATTTTTGTTCTCATGTCCTAAAATGAGCTCCCAAAACGGATGGACATGGTAGATTCATCAGAAAAACATCACTGTGGGCCCTACCTTGGTTCCCAGCGCAGGTACTTCCTGCGCAAGGCTTTCATTGGAAATCCGCGCCCAGGCACAGCCCAAACCCAGCCCTTGAGGGCTACATCTGTCCAATAGTGAAAAAGTCCGGATCGGGAGCGGATTAGGTGAGACCTCGGATCCACCGAGGTGGGTGGGACCCCTGAATATGGGGCTCACAGTGATGTATGTGCATTAAATCCACACCGGCCAACTATTTTGAAAGCTCATTTTAGGGGATGATACAAAAAATGAAGCTGACTCAAATCTTAGGTGGACCACACCACAGGAAAAAGTCGTGATTCAATCCCCACCATTAAAAAATTCATGGATTCCATCTAAATGTTTATTTGCCATCCAACCTGTTGATAAGGTCACAAACTCCTAGATGAAGAGACCACACAAATATCATCTTGATCCAAAGCTTTTGTGGCCCACGGTAAGTTTTTGATGGTCAATCACCATTGTTTCCTGTACTATGGTCCATCTGGGATTTTGGAACTACTTTATTTTTCAGATCATGCCCTAAAATGAGCTTTAAATACGAATGGACGGTGTGGATGTAGTCACATAACTCATAGTGGGCCCCACAGTCAGGGGTCCCACCCACCTCGGTGGACCCCGGGTCTCACCTAACTCACTCTCGTCCGGATCCTCTATTGAAACCGAGCAGAGAAACCCTGCTCCCTCTCGTCACTTCTCCTCTCTGATTGGTCCAGCTCAACCTGATTGTGTAAGAGCCGCTTTGCCATAGTCAGGATGAGCTGGACCAATCGGAGCAGCAGAAGTAGAGGTTCTTTGCTCGGATTCAACGGAGGATCTGGATTCATAGTGGAAAGCCGAATGGGCTTCATTGGCAACCCCAAGGGGCATAAATTGCTGAGTCATGCCTGGGGATGCTCTGGGTCCGGGCCTGGGCCTTTTGGGCAGGTCCTGTTCAAGATTTTTTGTTTTCAGGCCTGCTTATTGAAGCCTTATTGCCGACTTGTCCGACTCGACACAGAATCAGTTGAGACCGATCTAGTTCGATGGCACGAGTTGCCCCATCAAATATCCCTGACTTGGCCAAAATCAGATGAGTCACCCACCGAATCGGGTGAGTTGTGACATGACTGCATGGTGCGGTAGATCCTGAATCAACCCCACTCTACGGTGATTTTGGGCTGAGCAACTAAGGCCCGTGGGTAGGATTGAAGCTTGAGCTTAGGCCCATTTACTAATTCAGACCGGAGAGAGCTTGGCCGGTCCCATCCAATCCCAACCCAGTTGTAGGGTTGGCAATGGGTCTAATGAGGGGAGGGCCGGGTTTAGCCCAGCCCGACCCTTTCAACAAATGGGCCAAGTGGTCGAACCGATCTCGACACATTAACTAAAAGGGCCAAGAAATTAAAAAGAAGCCCAATCCATAATCTGTAAACCGCAACCCGAGCCCAATCGCCAATCTCTCAAAGAGTTTGTACTAATGTACCCAAGATCTTTTCAGGCCCATTAGTTCAATGGTGGAGATTTGGGGATACCTATTACCCAACTGGTTTAATTCTCCGAGACACACATGACCCGCAACCCGTTAAAGTATAGCCAAACCCATCTAAGAAGTTGGTCATGCTAGGTGGTCCACAGGCTAACTGACATTTGCGCCATGGCTAAAGAGAGCACTTAGGGCCTGTTTGGTTGCTGGAGAATCATTCTCTTTTATTATTATTATTATTATTATTATTATTATTATTATTATTTCCTTGGGAATGTTAAAGTTGGCATTTCGTTTATTAGGAAATTACCAAATTTTGTTTGATTGATTCGTTCAATTCTTGAAAAAATTTAGAAGAAGTCTAAAACTTTATCTTAAATCCTTAGGATTTTCATCAGCAAATTTTTATTTTTTAAAAAGAAAAGTGGGGGAATGGGAATCCTGAGAATTATAAAAACAATAAAAATGTCCGAACCAATTTTTTTATCTATTTAAAAACTAGAAAATTATTAAGCTGATAATATAAAAACTAGCAGCTACATACTCCCTTGAGTTTGCTTGGCGACCAATTAACTTGGAAATCTAGGAATCGGAAGTAGCATGCGGCTACAGAGGCATCTTGACTGTAACTTTGAAAATTTTACGACCATATCAATATCACAAGAAATTCACTAAGGGCATGTGTGGATGCCACCAAATAAATTACTTTTTAACTTATGTTAATTAATTACCTTTTTCCCTTAAGTTAGTTTGCCAAGCATCATTGTAGAAGCAACTTAGGTGCCAAAAGCTACTTCATCTCAATAAACAACTATTTTTAGCTTTTTAACTTGTGAATTTTCCACTTCCCTCTATAGTCCATGTCAAAGGTGTTTCTCTCTCAGGGCTCATATCAAGTGAGGCCCCATGTGGTGGACTGTCCACATTGAAGATGGAGCTTACATGGTGGATGGTCCACATAAAATGGTATCATCACATGATGGATGACCCTATATTAATGCGGTAAAACACATAGATGTTCTGCATCAAAAGTCAACCCATAATGATAAAAAGCCTACATCCAAAGCGGGCTGGTATGATAGACAACCCACTTTAAAGGTGGGGCCTACACATAGATGGTCCACGTAAAAGGTGGGCTCTACATGATGGGCAGTGAACATTGAAGTTGAGCCCCACATGATGGATGGCCCATATTAAAGTGGCCCCACATGATGGATGGTCCACATCTAAGGACGGCTCCTAATAATGAATGACCTACGTCCAAGGTGAGCCTTGCATAATAGGCAACCCACATTTAAGGTATGGCTTGCATGATGGATAGTCCACATCAAAAGTGGGATTCACATGATGGGCAATTAATAAGGGTGGGCCCCACCATGATGGATGGTCCACATCAAGTAGGACCCACATGATGGATGGTGCGCATCAAAGGTCAGCCCTAATGATGAGTAGCCCATATCCAAGGCAGGCCTTGCATGATGGATGACCCACATCAGAAGTGGGGCCCACATGATGGACGACTTACATCAAAGGTGGGCTCCACATGATGGGCAGTGAATATTGCAGGTGGGCCCCACATGTTGGATAAACAACATCAAAGGTGGGCCCTACATAATGAATGGTGTACATTAATGGTCAAGTCATAATGATGAATGGTCTGCATCCAAGGAGGGGCCTACACAATGAATGGTCCACATCAAAGGTTGGCCTCACATGATCAATGGTGGATGTGAGGGAGACCAAATCAACTTGAGAGATAATTACTTATGATATTGGAAACCAAACAAGCTTTTCTACTTTTTGATTGATAAGTATGTTGGTTATCAAACATATTTACTGGCGAAATAAGTAGAAACCAAGATAAGTGGCTTATGACGTAAGTTGCTTATCCAAAAGTAAGTTACAATTCAAATGCCCCCCAAATGAGATTATAGCAAGATTTTAAAATAAGAATTTTTACTTTAAAATTCCTCAAAGGAATTAGATTTACCAAATAGTGCCTCGCACATGGTGCTTTTCAAGAGGTGAAATTACATTAGAAACCTCATTAATTTGCTTTTTCTTTATGATAATGTGGAAAATTCAAAGTTGTGGGGTGCACATGGTATGTGTCTCCCGTCCTACATGTCTCACAGATGCAAACTAACATTAATATTAGATTAACAAAAATGTGAAATCCAATCATAAGGTTGGCAATCCATAAAAAACAATGTACACCATTCAAAATATCCCAAGTCACATGTAGACCATCGTGTAGCCCATTTGGTGATCCAATTGACTTGATGTTTCGTACTTGTTATAATCATGGTGCGGTGCACATGTTTAACGAGTTGGATGTTATACACATAGCATATGAGCCCCACAAGTCTTAAGTTTCACTGCTTTTAAAGAAAAATTTAAATGAAGGCATTTAAGTAATTTGTTCCTCAATATCACCTCCATGTCATTTCTAGCTATAATGTAGAGCTGTACACGATCTGAGTCGAGCCAAGCTTTGCCCCATTCAAGCTAGGCTTGTTCAATGACCACCCTAGCTCGTGTTCTGCTTAGCTCGGCCTTCGAGTTGGATTGATATCATCAAGTTGGCTCAACTGAGATTTTGAGCCGAGTTCAAGTCCAGTTCAAGCCGAGTTCGAGCTTGGAAAAAAATAAAAAAAAAATTTTAATAGGCACCCCAGCCCATAAGCCCAGCCTAAGACCATTTAAAATTTGCGCCCAAAGGCAACCCAAAGCCCATTGACACCCCACTTACTTTTATAGATAGTTTCACCTCTCATTTATTTGCTCTCATCCAATGTGGGACTAAACAACATGCCTTTTTGGCTAGTTGAGTTGAGTTCCAATCAAATCAAGCCAAGTTGAACTTGGGTTAGCTCAGCTCGGCTTGAAAATCCTTTCGAACTTGGAAAAATGACTTAGCTTGGTTTGAACCCAACCTTTGAACTGAGCCGAATCGAGCTAGTTCAAGCCAAGTCGAGCGAGCTAACCAAGCTAGCTTGGCTTGTGTTCAGCTCTACCATAGAGGCATTATTTGGTAAAATATAGATTCTTTAAGATTTTGTAGTAAAAATACTATCAAAATATTGTGTTTTTATTGCATAATCCAAAAATAATAAAAATACAAAGAAGTTTGACATACAAATATGGGTTTTGCTAACATTCTGACTTCTATGGGCACTGCAACCTCTCCAAACCTTTTAAATTGCACATGGGACTCTTAATTGTGGATTTGAGCAATTCATTCATTTTTACTACTAAGAGGATGGCCCTAAACACCCTATCAATATCGTGGAAAATCAATAATTGAGATTAAGCAAAGAAACAAAATAAGTTCAACCATTATCTTGAAGCATCTATTTGATAGGTCCCACTTTATATTGCTTATAATTCTAAAGTAGTACTTTAGTTTGGTAATTTCTTACCATGTGATCTGTGACTGGTAAACAATGGATGGGCATTACAAAGTAGCCCTAAAGTTATGATCATCCAATCATTGTGATTCTTGGATCAAGGATTGCTCTTTATGGTATTATTGAACGGATCCTGTTGATGAATGGGCTTGAAGGGTATGGGGATGTTACTAAAGTGTACACTTATCAAAACCCTATCTTATATATTTAAAATTAAGAATTATTACTGGAAAATTTCTAAGAAATTTATACTTTACCAAATAATGCCTCTATATTTAGAGAGGTGAAATTACAAAAATGCCCTCATTTAATTTTTTTCATTAAGAAATAGTGGAACTCAGAACTTGCGTGGGCCATGTTGTATGTGTATAACATTTAACCCATTGAATGTATGCACCACACCTTGATGATAACATAAGCAATGCATCAGGTCAATTAAATCATTAGTTGAACTACACTTGAGTTGGGATATTTTGAAGGGTGAATATAATAATTTTTGGATTGGCCCATTTTATGATTGGACCCATCGTATTTTTTAGTTCGTTTAACATAATGTTGGTGCGTAAAGGTTAGATGTGAGAAACATATCACATGGGCCTCACAACTTTTGATTTCCTACTTTGTTGTAGATAAAAAGCAAACGAGGGTAGTAGTTTAATCTCTCTTATTTAAAATCATGGCCGACCCTTTATTTATTTATTTTCTTTTGAAGTTGGGAGGTTGAGAATTGTTATAAGGAAAAATTAAAAAGGGCATTTAAGTAATTTCTGCCTTTAAATGAACAATTTCAGAATTTTGGTTCCTCCAGGCACTATCCTCTGAAACCCGATCTGCTGAGGATTTTCGCAGTAAAATTCTCTTTTATTTTTTATTTTATTTTATTTTTATTTTTAAACTTTGGTGAAATTTTTCCACTAATATTTTAAGGAAAACCTCGAAATTTATCTCCCAAGAAATTGTCTCCACATTTGTCACTGTAGGCCTGCCTTCTCTCCATAATACCGAGGTATCTTCATAACATCTAACCCGTCCAAAATATGCAACACATCATGGTGATCAAAATAACAAAAAATGTGGTCAATCAAATGATCAGATGGGCCACACTTGAATTTGGATGTTTTTGAATGGTGTACATTATTTTTTTATCATTTGGCCAACCTTATTATTTGAACTTGCCATATTTTCGGCTAGTTTGGTGATTTTGGTGGATTGCATCTATTGGACTTTGTGGATGTCGGACACATAAGATAAACGGCCCACAATTCTCGATTCTCCCGTTTTTAAAGAAAAATTAAACAAAGTCATTTTCATAATTTCAGTCAATTTGAGAATTTTGGCTCTTCGAGGCACTATCTGGTAAAATCCAAACCGTTGAAATTTTTGAGAATCTCTCGAGAAATTTCGAGGCCCAAAAACTGCGAGATCTGTCACTATGGGCTTGGCTTTTCTCCAAATTTAGTTTCTGTTATAATAAATATGGACCACTGTATTGATGGTCCATATTTATTATAATAGAAACTGTCTAATATTGTCGCTCTTGATGTGTGGCCCACCGTTGATTGCCAATCCCTACTAAAAGAAAGACCTCTCTAGTAATATCTGTCGAAACTGAAGATCCATATCTATTGCATGAGCTAGACATACCTTTGATTATCGTTCCCCCTCAAAAGCCAATTTGCTCCAATTGATCCTAACCATATAATCAGGAAGTGGACAATCTATCTTCGTGATGCTAGAAAAGTCTTGATTGTTGTACATCATATGGGGCCCACTTATGATTTATCTATCCCTATCAAAATTACTTTGATAAGAAGACGCTAACCATCAGAGAGAGAAATGGCTTGAAAATGAACGGACTATGTTGATTATACTAAAAAAATCCATGCAGAATAAAGAACATAAACGGTACACGTCATCATTTAAAATGCAATCCGGGTGAAAACCAGCCACCTTACCATGGCAAAACCCCAAAGCTAACCACCACTCTTCCAGCTGTCAACAATTTTAAACTGAACATCTGGGCCTCTTGGGCTTGGCCTGCTGAAACTTTTCATCAGATGAGCCCAGTGGCCTCAGTCAATGTAGGAATAACATGATTGCTTGGTTGGTTAGTAAAGGGTCTTTATCAAGGTGGACCTGTACCCACTTCGCTTGGGTCATGCATGCCGTCTGTGGCTCAGCTCCCATATCATGCATGCGCTGTGGTTGGGCCCATCAAATGTACAACGCCTTTAAGTCGAATTGCCAAGAGCAGACAATTCCCTAAATGCTCTGATCTCAAATCGTTCCAAACACTTGAAAGATCAGTTGGAATCCGTACATGTAGCTGAAATAATTCCCGTAGTAACAACATATATAGGGATTGTCAATCTAGGCTTGCGAATGGGCCAGGTTTGGGCTTGACCCCAGAGGCCCGAGGGCTGGTCCCTGGCTTGATTTTTATGGACCTGTAACCACGTGGGTCTGGCTTGGACGTGGAGAGTGCTCATATGCCTGAATTTTTATCTGGGCCGAGTCGGGCTTATTCGATCCTGTTTGGTTCGAACCTAGGTCCTTATATCATGGGTCAGGGCTTGATATGCTTCACCCCCACATGGATAGGGCCCACTGAGGAAGTGGTTCAGATCTCATACACGTGTCACATGTAAGATGGCAAAGTCCCCACAGATTAGGAAGTGGTCGACATTCAACATACACATGTGGTCTTCAAAGTGGGGGCCATGCACCACTGGCATGCTGGGTTCGACACACTTGCCAGGTTGGCACATGTGGTGCATGTAGATGTGTGAGAGGGGGTCAGGGTCTAGCAAACCTGATATGATACACAGCAACAGGCAAGGGCTGACTCAATAGGCCCGATGTGCTACCAGAATCCAGCTCATGGTGGGTCAGGCCCACAACCTGTATCACCCACGAAAAATAAATAAATAAAAAAGAAAAAAAAAAAGAGAAGCGAAGATGATGATATTGCACTTTTGTTCCAATCATTTGAATTAGGAAGGAAGGCAATCATAGAGGGAGAAGAAGGGAAAGGGATGGCCAATCATTTGCATTGACATGTTTTCAACTTCTTTGGTTGGTATAATCAATCACCACTAAAAGCAGGCCTACCCCACCATACCATCCATTCATTGAAATTCCATAGCATCAAAGTGGGGAGAGGAAACCTCACATGTGAAGTCATTTAAGGCTCCCCACTTGCCTCCAACTCAATCTCACCCACAAACCTTCCAACGGGTGGGGTGTGGGGTCCACACAAGTTGTGATGTGGGCCCCACCTCTCTCTCTCTCTCTCTCTCTCTCTCTCTCTCTCTCTCCATTAACCATTTTCAACTAATCATATGATCTTTCTACATGGGATCTGGTAGAATGTGGGGACAATGACCATTCAACCTCAAAGCTTAGCTCTCTCTCTCTCTCTCTCTCTCTCCACACCCTCCAAATGTTTGGGCCACTAGAACAATCACAGGGCTCGGTGTATTGATATAATCCACATGTTATTTCTCTCTCCCTACTACGTGGAATGATAGAATGGTCCCAAGACCATGATGGTCTGGAGGAGCATCCTGGCCACACATTAGGGTACAGACAAAGTAGTGAATTTATCATTGGATAGGGGTCGTTTTAGCCATAAATGGCGTGCACGAGTTGCATCTTACTATAAGGTGCGACTTGGGTGAGACCCCGGAACCAGCAATGTGGGTGGGACCCTGACCGTAGGAGCCCACCTCTATGTATAAATTGTATATCCATACCGTCCATCTTCTCGTCTGTCTTATTTTATGCCATGGTACCAAACATGAAGCAGATGCAAATTTTGCGTGAACCACACCATAAGAAACATTGGTTAATCACCATTAAAAATCTTTTGTGAGCCACAGAAGTTTTCTATCAACCTGATATTTGTATTTTCCTTTCTTCCCTGTCTACGTGACCTTATCAACAGATCAGATGGTCAATAAAAATTACAGCGGACTCCAAGAAGTTTTTAATGGTGGGTGTTCAATGAACACTGTTTCCTGTGGTGTGGTCCACCTAAAATTTCCATCTTCTTCATTTTTTAGACTACATCAATAAACTAAAGAAACAAATTGACGGCATGGATATACAACAAATACATAGAGGTGGGCTCCTACGGTCAGGGTCCCACCCACATTGATGGTTCCGGGTCTCACCCAAGTCGCGCCCCTTAATATATAGGTGAATGTAAATAAATAAATGTGTGGTTGTAAAGCTAGAATATTCCAGAGTAGATTACTTAGGATGTGTTTGGAAGTGCTCCAATTAAAAATTTGGCTGAATTTGTGTCATTTTGAACTAAGCTAGTATTTGGATGGCCACAAAACCGAAACTGATTGAGTGCGTGACGATCCCTTTTCACACCTCGAAGCAACGCTTTTGCTCATTTTCACTACGATTTCAAGCGACCGGAATATCGATTTGTGGAGGAGCTTTCGACCACCTATTAATCTTGAGGCAGTTCCAAACCTACCTGTTTGGCCATCAGAAGGCAAGTAACTTGTGACTGTTGAATTTCTACTAATTAGAAATCGCCAAACAGGGTTCTTTAATTCTTTTTTAGAAAGAAAAGTAAGAGTTCCTTCCAATCCACACAAGCATTATCTAATTCTGTGGTGTTTGAAAAATTCTATAATAGTAAAAAATTCCAAAAATAGCGAATTTTTTTTTCTCTGCCAACTCTTGTAGTCGACGTGGATTTTTTTTTTTTTTCCTTTTTTTCCTTTCTGAAAAAAAAATGGTATAAGAGGGAGTGGACGACTATACAAATCTAGTATATATGTACAAACATGGTATTGGCAAGTTGGGTTGGTAGCCAACATCGGTGCAATCTGTAAAAGGCTATGTAGGGGTTGAAAGAAAGTTCTAGCGTTTGGCAATTGGCTTTGAAAAAAGCTGTTGTGTTTTTATTTTCAATGGTCCCAGAACGTACTCTTTTTTGTTCATTTACGATATATACAAAACGAAGGAGGGTGACTGATGAATGATGAATCGCCCAGTACTATTCGAGAGAGTACTGAAGTTTGGATACGGTTGAATCTACTAAGATTCCCATTTGATGGATTTTGGCTTTATGACCCATGAAATGTGGCTTAGATTGTGCGGACGGTCCAGATTGATGCTTTGGGGTGTTTATTTGTCCATTATACATCATCTGTACCTTGATTTAATGATCAGTTGCACTGTAGATTGAATTAAATATTGGAAGATTTTGAGGTGACTACATGTAGTTATAATGAGTGTAAGAGCGAATGACTGCGTGTATGGCTTCCGTGGGGCGAACTGCTTCATGTGCATGAGATCCATACCGTGCATCAGGTGCGCCACCTAAAGCTAGGCCCTGACCTGAATAGCACACTAATAGGGAAGTCAGGTGGGCCTCACGATAGGAGACTGTAAAATCATGCATAAAAGCTAGTGCCGCCCACTTGAGCTCAGAGCAACGTGATCCTTAGAACATCCTTTCATCCTGGTGAATGGATTGCACAACAAGTATACACCAGAAGCCCCACATTCAACTAATAGTAGGTATCCCTATCTCAACTCATCCCTATGGAGTGGCATACCTAAGTTTTGGGAAGCTTGATTTTTGGCTTTGATGGTGAATATGAGCTAACACACCTGATGGACCCAGTCTTATGCACGCTGTATCCTATGTGTCACTTGGTTAATAGTAGGCGCATCTTATTGAATTTTTTTTCCCTTTTAGTTTAATAAATTATATATTTTCTTTATTAATACTTTATTTATTATTCATTATTATTGTGTATGCATAGAATTGATATGATTAAAACGAATTAGTTGGGAGACTTTATTGAAGTCTTTATATCCCTGGGAAATGAAGTATACTAGAAGAAGTTCAATGTGAAATATGTTATAAGGCCTAACTTTTTCAGTTCTTTGTAGCCCTAAAATACTATCATGACTAATAAATATGTTGGGATAATTTAATCCATGAGCCATTATACACGTATGTTTTGCTCATTCCACACCCATAAGAAGCCCAGCCCATCTACACACGTAGGCACACTTGCTAATATGGAACATGTGTGGGAGTACATATACAATTTATCTATGTGTGTGTGTAAAGTTTAATCCTTTATTCTATTATAATATTGAGAACTGGGCAAGTTACCACAAGATCACATAGGGGCAAGCTACCACAAGTTGTGGTACCATCTTTCCTGCCGACATGCTATTGGTGCCGGACGACAATATAACATGATTATAAAAGTAGAGCCCACATAGAGATCACTGGGGATGAAAAAAAATAAAATAAATAAAGACCTTTTGGTCATAAGGTGGGCCACAACGTTGGAATCAATGAACAACCGACCCCCGTAACTCATTATACAAGTGTGGCCCCACGTAGTGAGCTGATCAGCCCGATCTTTGAGAAGGGTGGTCTTCATGGTGAGGGCATATCATTTTCATGGTAATCTTCTACTCTATTATACAATGCCACACATTGCAGCACCCTTCCCTGCATCTGATCAATTCTCTTATTATAGTTATTATTTAAAACCATATGCAAGGCATAATTCTTGAATGACCCAAATCCAGATCGGAAACTAAATACGCAGTTTGGGATCCAAACCCCCATTTCGAATTTTTCTAATTTTTCTGATCCGATACTATACCCTAACCCAATAAGACCCGACAGAACCCATTAAGCTGATAGCCCTACTTAAGCAAAATTACTATCTTTTTTTTTTCTTTTTTTTTTTGGGGAGTTAGTACACACACCCACACTGTTAGCCACCCTCCCATGTTGGCCACCCCTATGTTTGGATTCAATACCTTGACTTCAGTGTTGAGACAAGGTTATCTTCACTTAGTCTATACCACTGTCCCTAGCTATGTAAGATATGTTCCACACACACGCACACCATAATATGGGCATTAGATTCCATGATCTGTGTTGAAACAGAGTGTATCTACCACCGAGCCTTAGCTCCTGACCTGCTAAATTCTATGTTTTAGAGTTGAAAACAATGTCAATGTATATAGTAAATAAAGTATTAATTATCTTAAAAAATTCAGATTTTTCTTAGTTTAAATTAAAAAAGGCAAAAAAAAAAAAAAAGAACTAATCAAATAAATCATGGATGCATAGTAATTTAAATGGATCTGATTGCATAAGTCGATGTTACAACACACAGGAATGGCATTTCAGACACTGCTGCCAGGAACACAGGCTGAGGGCATTGTGGTCATTTTCATAAAGATACAATGTATGCTGTCATCGAAATGGGAAATACACATCAAGACCCGACATGCATTCAATGAAAAATAAATGTTGTTTGGAAGAATAAAACCATTCACTAGTTGGGCTGTTCTAGTCAACAGGCAGCCATGAATTTCAGAGTTCGCTACAAGACATCCCAATCCTGATGCACCGTGCATGTGTGTGTTTGTGTTTTTTTCTACATAGGGACTTTAGCTTTTGGATCTGGGATCATGTTTGAATGATCTAAACCGTTTATGTGGTGGGCCTTGTTGTATTGGAACATTAATAAAAAAAAACTCAATTAAGAGCATTTCAACCATTTTGTTATTTAACTTGTTTTCTTTGAATATGGACCATCTTCTTTAGCTGATATTCTCCCACGCCATTGATAGAATATTTCAATTTTCAAAACTTTTTGAAAGTACTCAATCAAAGACAAGGCCCATCATACAAACGGTTTAGATAATTGAAATATGACCCTAGATCCAACTCTATAAGCCCCACATAAAAAAAAGTTCCACAGGATGATGTGTTGCAGCAAACAGCTCAACGGGAATGGTTCTATTGAGAAAATTCTACCTGCAACACCATTCCAGAATAGGACAATCCTTATGCACTTGCATATCCGTTGTACACGTGGCATCCATCTACCTCGAAACAAAACCGTTCAAACCTGCGGCTCCTCTTTGGATGAGACCATCTTAACCTTTGATTAACGACATTTGTTCGTTGAGATTGGACCCATGACTTTGTTTCCATGATCATCCATTTGATGGCCATCAATTAGGCAGTTGGGACAATATTCAATGAAGTGTTGTATGATGGGCCCAACTAAAACAAGGACCACTACATGATGGTCTGGATTGAGGTGTATGCCATGGGGTCCATGTGATCAACGGACCAAAACTGTGACAGGGGATCAAATAAAGTAACTTCTACCGAAAACAAGTTATTTGATTTGCTGGCAGAGTATGACCATTTCTGCATCCAAACTGTCCAAATCAGGGGCCTCACTTTAGATGGGCCATATCCTCTCAAGCTTTGTTTGATTGGAGATCTTAACGTCTTATTGATGAATATTGTTTGTTGAATTTGGACTGATTACTATTTTTGTTTCAATCGTCCTTTTTTTTTTGGGCCAAATACGGCGGGTCCCATCTGAACTTTGGATCAAGATTTTTTGGAATGTGCGGAGAAAAATGAATAGCGCACCATATGGATATTTTGCATCACGTCCACATCACAGGTGGGCCCCACATAGCTCGAATTCTAACACCTCTCGAAAAAAAACCTAGCTAGGATTTTTAATCCCCATATATATATATATATATATATATATATATATATATATATATAGACACACACACACACAAGGTACAACAATATTGCTCCAGACACAATAGACTACTTAAGAAACTTTACCTAAAATTAATTAATTAAGGCTACTTAAGGAATTGTGTACACATCATCAGATTAGTCACCATCAGGTAAGTAGGCTTACTTGATTTCTAGAAGGATTATTTTAAAGGCTCATTTTAAAACTTAGATTAACCACATATTATTAAACCTCAAAATTTATGTGTCTACAAGAATTTTCTTAATATCAGTTACTATCTGATTCCCAATGTTTTCAAAAACAATGATTCCTTAAGGGGAGTTGATTAGGCGCAGAGTGCCTCACCCAAGATGATGCTGCCCTTACTGTGGGGCTCACCTTGATGTATTTATTATATATTCAGGTCGTCCATCCTTTTTACCAGTTTATTTTTGGGCATGAGTCTAAAAATGAAGCATATCTAATTCTCAGGTGGACCACAGGTTCTTATAGTATAATCCACCTGGCATTTGGATCTTCTTCATTTTTGGGCTCATGGCCTAAAATGATATGGCAAAACGGATGGGACATGATATAGAATGAATACATAAACGTGGGCCCCATGGTAAGAGTTGTGCTTAATCCGCTTGCTATATAATGAAGTTGAATAGGAATTGTGTACCATTGAAATCTGCAGGCCCACCATGTTGTATGTGTCTGATCCACTTAGCCATCCATTTAACCATCTTACTTTAACGCATGAGCCCAAAGTTGAGGGAAAGCTCAAGTGGACCACACCACAAGAAATAAGGGGAAGATGATGTTCACTGTTGAAACCTTCCTAGGTCTTATAGGATGTATATTTACCATCTAACCTGCTCATAAGGTCATAGAGCCGTAAACACAAATATGTGATTGATCCAAAACTTTTGTGCCCCAAAAAGTTTTGGAAGGTAGGTGCTCAAGTCCTCTTGTTTTCCATGGGGTGGTTCACTTGAGCTTTGACTTTGCCTTCTTTTTTTTTTTTTCTTTTTTTTTTTTTTCATTCTTAATACCTTAAAATGAGCAGGTAAAATAATGGACAACATGGATCAAACACGTACAAAATAGCGGGCCCATAAATTTTTAATAGTGCCAAGGGTTCTTTTCTCATTTTTGCCCGGAAGAGTTCCAAACTAGCCACCAATCAACATCAAGTGGAGGCTGGCCAAAGAAAATTAGTGGTGTAAATAATGACTCGTTTACATTGTATTTGCTATACAAATTGGAAAGCAGACAGGCCCATGCAATCTTTTCCATGTGAAACTCCTACATGTAACCATATCCCAAGTGTATAATGCATGCGTCCTATTTGTATTGAAAATGCAGCTCTAGTTGTGCAACACATCCACTTGGTTAGTCACATGATGCACCCACCCACTAGTGGGTTAGTGTCTTCTTAGCACTAGAACCTGAGGCCTGCTGTTGAAACGCCTTGCCGTCTTCCAGCTGGGCTAACAGGCGAGACATAGCACATGACTAATTTGATCTAGGCCCATCAATTGCTCATCTTATGATTGAAACCGTCCAAATCCTATCGATGCATATAAGAACTAACAATGTGTGATCCACTTTAAATCTGAACCCTAACATCTGGTTGTTAGGGTGACCCAATGGAAAGGTGTTGTGTAAGTGAGCTTACTTGATTTTTAGGCCAGATCATCTTAAGCGAGGGTTTCCACCAACAAAATTACCATTCCTTGTTCACATGAGTAGAACCATCAAACATCATGATTATTTTGATTTACAATACACATTGTGGGGCCCACCTGTTGGACGACTGTGATCTTGAACAAACATTCTACATATACACCTGCTTGACCGCGAGTGCACCCATACATGGTGCAGCTCCCAGCTGGCTGCAAAAGAAACGAGATGAACCATCCAAAGATGCAAAGTTGCATCACTCGATACGACTTCTGATGGACAGGCGTCGAAAGTGGAGATTGGACAGGCTTCATTTTTTGTTCTCATGTCCTAAAATAAGCTCCCAAAACCGATGTACGGGGTGGATTTATAAAAAAAACATCACTTTAGCCCCACCTTGGTTCACAACGCACCAACTTCCTCCACAAGGCTTTCCCAAGAAATTTCCCATGAAGTTCCTGCGCTGGGAACCAAGGTGGGGCACAGTGATGTTTTGATAAATCCACCCTATCCATCTGTTTTGGGAGATCATTTTAGAACATGAGAACAAAAATGAACCGGATCCAAGGCTCAAGTGGGCCTCACTAAAGGAAAAGGTGGGTAGGTAAATTATTACGGTTGAAACCTCCCTGGGTCCACAGTGATGCTTATATGACATCCATACCGTTCATAACGTCACTACTACTAGGATGAACTGGAAACACAAATATTATCCTGATTCGAAACTCCTATGGCTCCACAAATATTTCAACTGTGGACGTTCAATCCTCACGTTTTCGGCCCACTTGAGTCTTGGATCAAGTTCATTTTTGTGTTTTCATGTCCTAAAATAAGCTCCCAAAATGGATGGTCGGGGTGGATTTATAAAAAAAAATCACTTTAGCCCACCTTTTTCACAGCGCAGGAACTTAGGAACTTCCTGCACAAGGCTTTCACAGGAAATCCGCGCCCCCCTTTGAATGTCACCTATATCTCGAGAGCACTTCCTCGCCATCCATCAACCGAACAAAGAAGTTCAATGCATGTGTACACCCTCATGGCTTTCATTTATGACAAGCTGGGCCAATGGCTAAGTAATCCAGATCATTGGTACGTCATGTCCCACCTTTGATGGACCATTACCCAAGAATTTAATTTTTCATTTCGTAGCTGAAGAATAGACAATTGATGATCCTAGTCTAGCGAGCTCATGAGGACTCATGGTTCGGATGCGGATTGCCTGTGCCCTCAGCACAGAAGTTCCTGTGGTCCGAAGTTGTGTCGGTCCCACAGAGATGCCAGTGAAAAATCCACTCCGTCCATCAGTTTTGCAAGACCACAATAGGATGGGAATCTAAGAATCAGGCAAAATCCAAAATTCATGTGGGCCACATTAAAGTAAACAGTGGGAATGGAAACATCCACCATTGAGACCTTCCTGGAGCCAACCATCATATTTATATGCCATTCAAACCATTCATAGGGTTACCACCACTCAGATTAACTGTAAGCACAAATATAATCTTGATACAAAACCTTTATCTCCCCCACAAAGTTTCCCAGGGTGTGTTAGGATCTATGGAGCCTGATCATCAATGTTGTTATTGTATTGTATTGTATCTTGCCTGCTAGCCCAGCTGAAAGATGCCTAGGCGTTTCAACAACAGGTCTCAGGTTCGAAATACTAAGGAGACACCCTAGCCACATTGGCAAGTGGGTGCATCATGTGACTAACCAAGTGGGTGCATCATGTGACTAACCATGTGGGTGTGTTGCACAATTAGTAGGGTGGGTGCGTCGCATGACTAGCATAAATAAGAAGAAAAAATGCTCTTATTGTATTAAAAGTGGCTTCTTTAATTTTTTGTCTTTGAGCATAGAAAATTAGAGTTAATATGTGGACATACTGAAAGTGAACCACAAAAATACCTATGTAAGGGTTTGTCTTATTATTATTATTTTTCTTTTTATATTTCAATACTACTGTATATGTGGTTAAGAAGGAATCTTTCTCCCAAAATGGTGGGCATTCAATCCCCACCACTTCGTATGGTATGGCACACATGGTGGGCATTCAATCACCTCTTAAGTGATTTCGAGTATTTTTTTTTTTTTTTTTTTTCATATTGGACCATCGAGGGTGGGAATTGGGAGCTTCCAGATGAATGGCCTAGATAATGACATGGTGGGGCAGAAGGAACAAGAGAGGGATATGCCTGGAGCTGGGGAAGGTGAGCCTGAATTTTGAATTAGTCCAAGTAGGCTTATTCAAAAGATTTATTTTGCCCGGGCCTGGCTGATGGCCTAGGAACATGGCCGGAAACCTCGATAAGAAGTCTTTCCAGTCACATCTAGTAAAATGCACAGTCGCTGCGCGCACATGGTAGATGGTACATGCCATGTACAAAAAATGAGGGTATTGCATTCATTAAATGAGCCTGACATATACCTATGTCAATGGTTCACTTAGGTGAGATTTGCTTGTTCATGTTGGGCAGAAAAAATGAATGGTATTTCAAGCCATTTGATAAGAGAATAGGATCAAAAGATTTCTTCTAATTGAATCTCTAGGGGCATGGTCTACAAGTCTTTAACTAACCATAAAAGACACAAAGATCACTGAAATGAGAAAACTAAGAGAGAGAGAGAGAGATGGAGGGAGGAAAGTCCTAGATGCGTTCTTTTGAACACAAGAAAAAAGAAAGAATAGCATATATAATAGTCCATCCATGGTCAGTCCCATCAGATAGATCAATCGCCTGGATCACATTATCATATGCCCCACTTGTACGTATTTTTAAATTCTAATAAGTGGGCCACTGGTTTGGATCATTGAACTGTGAGAGACCTGCTTGTTACCTGCTTGTACAAACTGAAAACCCAAATGTTTTTTAATGTCACTACTATGTATAATGCCCATTCAATTAGTTTTAGGAGAGGGGCACCTTTTAGATTTTATGGAGAATTAAATGAGATTTTGAAAATAAAAAAGAGGCATTTATGAAAAACCAACTGCTTAGATATATCCAAGTGAACATGCACCCTTGATTTTATTTTTCTCTTCCCTCTAATAATCTCACCTGATTTTTCTGTCCCTTCCTCTCTCTGAGTGCATTGCGCGCATGTAACGACCCAAGAAATTATTGTCGTTTAAAATTTTTGTAATGATAGAAAATAAGGTTAAATGAATTAATTTTTCAATAATAAATAAAAAGAAAACATGGACTAGTTGGTTAAAATTCCCTTTAGCAAGAGGGAAGACTAGGGATCAAGTCCTACCATCTTTGGTAGTGCACTATTGGAGAACTCGTGACCAAGAATAGGATGATCCACCAGTCAAGTGGGTTGTACCATCAGAAAAAATAGGAAAAATGTTGAATGAAAGGAGTGGCAAATAATATGTATATGCCTCTCAAAAGGAGAGATGATTGACTAAAATATATGTACCTCTCAAAAGGAGAGATTAACAAATCAAGACATTTAGATTATTTTTATCATTTTTCTGTTTTATTTTCGTTTGATGACATTATTAATAAGTCTCAAATGGGTGGACCATTGTGTATAGATTGTATTTTTATTTAATTGTTGTCAAATGATAATTTGAACTTAGTACATATATGATCTCATGCCTCTATAACAGTTTGACTTTTGAATTAAGTGCTTTTGTGCACGAGTCATACCCCATAACCTGGGCCTGAGGGTGCACACTCTGTGTCCAGATTTCAGGGCGTGGCAGCGCATGTCCCACTTCTTCTAGTATATAATAATAAGGTTATAGGATTTTGGTTAATATGATACTAAAAAAAATAACGTAATTCTACTTCTGAAGAAGCTAAAATAGAAATTGAAATGATGGACCATCCATGGCAAATTAACCTCATCGTATCAATGTTTCGAATCAATCACTGGACCTAAATGAGCTTCTCTGAAAAAAGAAAGGTACATGCTGTGTTAACAAAATTCATGGCTAAAGAAAGATAAAAGATGACATAAAAAGTTAGGGTATGTCTGACTTTTTCATAAAATATCATCAAAATTTACATCACATTAGACTAGTTAATCATGAAATGTCTTGATATTTAGTGCAACCAAACAAGCCCTTAATAAAATTAATTAAATGTTAGTATATTAAGGGAGAGGGTATGAAAAGGCATTTATGTAATTTGCAAGGTAAGGAAGGCATCTGGCGATGGTCGTGGACTACCTACCATTTGGTTAGCTGTCACAGACTTATTCGATCGACTAAGACGGAACACTGTCAACCGATAGTGGCCAATGTCAGTTTATCATTGTTCACTTGGGTCCACCGGATAAATTCCATCCAGAGTTAATCATTCTTGTACTTGATTGTTGTACAACACTTTGTAGAATCTGAAATACCACTATTTTCATTGAATTTGGGTCTATTCATAACCATTAGTGCATTACAATCCTACAAAGACTCATGAGTCGAACATGGTAGTATTGGACACCAAGTTTGAGCTGTCGGTCTATGTTGTGGTGACTTGCCTGCCATATTGGTAAAAAAATTGGGTGATAAGCCCGCCATGTTGGTACAAAATTGGATGACAAGCCTCCCCGTAATGGTGATTGAGCACTAGTGAAGGCCATGAGCCCACCGTATTGTTCATAAATTTGATGTTATGCCTTCACCAAATTTATGTTTGGGTGACGACCCCTTACATTATTTGTGATCGTCCTTGGGCAATGAGCCCTTAACCATTGTTTAATTATTTAAGTTGGACTTCCGGGTGACAAACCCAGAATGGGACTAAGGAACACTAGTGAGGGGCTGCTATGTACCGCCATGAGCTATGTGATTCATTTAACGACCTTTGATAGAATAGAGGTATATATCCTAGCTTCGCCAATTTGTTGTATGAATTTGGATTAATAAATACTTAACTGATCATGCATACATCATCATCATTATCATCATTATCTTGTCGAGGTACATAATCCCGAAGTGTGGTATCCTTCATCATCATCAATTCCTGAGACATGCATTTACATATCATGACATACATGCATTAATTAACTACTATCTTAGAGAATTATTTACGATGAAATGCTTCATTACCTACGCTTGATTGTGTTGATAACATATGTAATTTACTTAATATCTATGAGTTAAAGATAACATGCTTAAGAGTAGTACATATAAAAATAGCTATTTTTCGTGAACCTCCTTATATCTAAAATGTCCCAAATATAATCTTGGAGATATTTCTTCACTATGTTGGCATTTAATGTATGCAAATGACTCAGGAATAGAATTGGATGGTGGTCCGATCGGGGTGCCCCAATAGATCCCTAGCTTCTTCTCTTTTGGTAATTGTATATTTCACATATAGGTTGAATTTATTGTTATTTATATAACTCTCATATGGGCGAACACTACTTTTGGAATTGTACCTCTTGGGTATTAGCCTAGTATTTTGGGGTTTAATTATTCTTGCTTTGTTTTGCTTTACTCCGCTAAGTAAATATATGTTACTCTGATTATTTGTGTATGAAATGAATGTAAATTTTAAGAAAACATTCTACTAAGTTGACACCCAAGAACTCGAGATTGAAGTCTCCATACTTGAGTACCGAATTTTGAGGCGTTATAAATAACCATTGGTTTGTCCTATAATTTACTAAGTAGTTATGGCATAATAGGATACTAACATTTATAGCCCACAAGACTCCTTTGTCAATGAATATTGTGTTCACTTTCAAGTTTCCATGGACAACTAGAAGAATTCCTCTCCTTTTAACCTGTGCCATGTACATTTATTACACTCTCACATATTAATTATGGGATAATCATATGTCCATTTAAGACTCATGATCATTATATTCCATAGTCAACATCATTAATATCACTGGCTTTCATTCATGTCATCAATGGATAGGATTCAAATTGATTTTCCAATACACAATTCCAAAATGCCTGGTGCCATTAGAGCGTGTCTCATACTTTAATTACACGCATGTGCATTAATATAATACTATTTGGGAGGCCCACATCAAATCATGCATCTGATCCACTATGTCCATTAGATGAGCCCTACATCAACCTAATCAGAAACTTATGTGGGCCACATCACAAGGAACAATTGGGAGGGATGACCAACCAACTAAACCTTCTCCAGTTTTTGTGAGGGGCACGTGTTGTTTATATGCCAACTAATCCATTCATCAAATGGACTTACTAGGATGAAGGGACACAACAAAAACTTATAGTAATCCAAAATTTAAGTAGGCCAAACTGCATGATTTTAAGGGAAAAGAGAGTTGGTCTACCATTAGGGCTATGAAAGAGTTGTGCTTGCTTATTGAGCTTTGGAGCCTGGTCCACTTCTACTCATAAAGCAGAAGAGCAACTTTTTCCCTTGGAGTCAATTTGGAGATCAATTACTACCAATTTTTTAACTAGGGTTTTGAAAATAAGTTTGTTTTTTCATCTCCTAAGTTACGCAAATGTATTTAGAGAAAGATCTTGTTTGATTAGATTTTGTAACTTTTTTTTTATACAGGTTTTGCAATCTCTCTCACAAGTCTCTTGTGGTTGTTTGTTCAGACACGTTGAACAAAATAAAATTATCAAATGTAAAAGAATGATTTGCCACAATAAACTATTTGTTTTTCTTAAAATTTTCGTATTTCATCTCTAAAGGCTTCTTTCATTTTACTTCGATCACAATTCCACAATATTTTTTTTACCACCACCACGTTTATACTCAATTTTCACAATGCATAATTGAATCCATTCAACTTCAACACCTCAAATATGGTAGAAGTCAATATAGCTATAGAAAACCCAATTACAATATGACACAAACGTTGATGTTATATTATGAGGTTTATCAACTATCGGCTTTGATATTAATTGTTGTGGGAAGCACCTACACACAAATGAACACAAGTAAAGCGAATTTACAAATAGAAAAGCAAAAGAATAATAAGAGAGAACAACAAGAAGAAATCTGTGTGGTTTAACAATTTGCCTATATAGACGAGGCAATAATTAAATCTTTCTTCTTCGTTAAAATAAGAGAAACCAAGAATATAAGACTTACCTTTCTGCCACTCTCTAACCACACATTCTTGTAAAGTGATTCAATACCTCTCCCTATGTATCTTTCTCCTTTTATAGATAACTCACTACTCAAGAGTGGCTATTTTGTTTGGATCCACCAAAACTACACTTAACCTCTTCTTAAAAGAAATGAGAGAGATAAGGAAGTTTGTAAATAGGAAACTCTCACACATTTCCAACGCCACGACATTATGCGTGTAAATAGGAAACTACACGCATTCTCACACATTTCCAACGCCACAACATTATGGACACAGAATTTTCCATGCCCAGGCCACCTGTTGGACGGTTAAGATTGCACCCATCAAGTTGCAGATCTAGGGTGGGCCCCACAATCCAGATACTGGGCTAAACAAAGCAATAATTTCCGGGAGAGATCTTGAAATGTTCTAGAGACTTTGAGAGAGGCCGTTATGATGGGAAGGAAGAAAGAGTTCCATTATAAATGGGAAGTGCCACATGACAGTGAGGAGTGTCCGAGCTGTCCCCATCCTACTCCTATGCAAAAGGGGAACTTATTTATCAATAAAACCGACTCAGCCTCATATCTCTAAGGAAAAAGGAGCAATTCCCACAACTCCATATATGGTCCGTTTCCGCCTCTCAAGCTAGTGTCCTCCCCCAATGCCTGCCCAATAAAATGCGCACCATGGCCAGTGCCACCTCTGGCAAAGGCATCGTGGCCGTCGTTGGCGTCGGGCCCAAGCTTGGCCGCTCAATCGCCCGCAAGTTCGCCCACGAGGGCTACACCGTCGCCATCCTCGCCCGAGACTTAGGCAAGCCCAAGTCCATTTTTTATTTTTATTTTCCTGAATTTGTTATTGCATGCTTACACATGTAGTTTTTGTACCATAGGCCGATTGTCGCAGTTTGCAGATGAAATCGCCCGGGAAGAGAAAGCCCAAGTGTTCGCAATCCGCATCGACTGCTCAGACACAAGGAGCGTGCGCGAGGCATTTGAGGGTGTCCATTCGTTGGGGTTCGTTGAGGTGTTGGTTTACAATGCGTGCCAGCCCGTCTCTTGGCATGCCCCTAAATTCACCGATATCCGCTTAGACTCCTTCGAGAAATCACTCGCAGTGTCCACCGTCGGCGCCTTCCATTGCGCCCAACAGGTAATTATCATGTTGAAATTAGTATTTTATATATGTGGAGATTTTGACAGAGAATTATATCTATAAGGTTATACCGGGGATGGTAGAGCGAGGAAAGGGAACGATAATCTTCACTGGCTCTTCCGCTTCTCTCAACGGAATCGCTGGTTACTGTGAACTTAGTAAGATATCAGTTAAATTACTTTTGTCATTCTTTCTTTGTGAATGTAAGTGGATTGAATTAATTGTGTTATAGGCTGTGGGAAATTCGCTCTCCGAGCATTGTCGCAGTGCTTGGCAAGGGAGTTTCAACCGATGGGCATTCATGTCGCTCATGTGATCGTCGATGGAGTCATTGGGCCACCCAGGTAGGTTATCTGATGGTGCTAGTAGCTTATCGAATGTTGATCAGTTCATCAACGGGGATTCATACACTGTATCGATCCTTGGTGGAAATGTTGGGCTAATTTAGGATCATGTGTCACAGATCGGTGCAGAGATCAGGCGGGGAGTCGAGCGCCGACGATGTCTCGATGGACCCCGATGCGATTGCACAGACATACTGGCATATACACGGTCAAGATAAGAGTGCGTGGACGCAGGAGATCGATATTCGATCATCCGACCAAAGATTCTAGGATCATCCAATCAGAGACTCTACCTTACTCGTATGATCTTTGTGGTTTTTTGTTAGCTTGTTTTATGTATAAAGGGTGTAATTGCATTATTTTTTTTTTCTCCTTCTTTCTTTGTTATGTGTTTATGTAGCATGTTTTAACGTTAATGAGATAATCGTTTGTGGGCTAAGTGTATGGAAACCTCCCCATGCACATAGTTGCATTTGGGCTTGTTGGCATTCACATCACCTATCCTGACCGTCGATCATGAGGTCCACCGATCAAACGGCCCTAAACATATTTAACAGGACCAACCTTCCACGACGATCTTGACCATCAACTCTGCATGCAATTGATTATACGGTTTGGATCCATCCGATCAGAATGATATTTTGGAGGAAACTTATTAAGAGCAGACTAGACCTAATGAACGGTTCAGATAGTTGATGTGCTGTGTGCATGGGATGGTTGATGATATTTTTTAGAAGTCGCTTGTTTTGTTATGGGTGCTATGTACCATACCAAAATCTCTCTCTCTCTCTCATGAGTGGGGCCCACTGATATAAATAAAAGGACCAAAGTGCTTGGATGTGGGCAGAATTCGTGTCTTCTTTGAAGACACAAGCAAGTTGGATTCCTATTCATGCACTCCTCCAAAGTGTCTTCCTATTCTAGCAATCATTTATGGATTGGTTGTGTTACAAAACAAAAGGTATAACGTCAGTCTCATTCATCTCTATGTAGATAACATGGTGCATCTGTACGTGCCATTCTCTATCTTTATTTCCCTACTCCTCTGTATTGGCTGCGGTACCATGCCTTGGCTATCACCTCCACACCCTTGATTATTCCACTCGTATGATGTCGGTATGATCTAGACCGTTCATCTGATCAAGCCCGCGATGATAATGCCATAGGTTAAAAATAAGACCGATCTGGTGTCCTGTTGGCCGACTTGAATTTACAACTTTGCTCTGTCTAGTATTTCCCTATTTAATTGTCCAATTGCAGTTCACAGTTCAACCGATTCAGATCGTCCGTTCATGTAGCTATGGCCTAAATATCCACGGTGGGGGTTTAGAATCAGGTTAATGTCATGTATTGTACTTCTTTTACATAAAGAGTACATTTTTCCTGCCGACATTGTCGTTGAGTGAAAAAATCTTACCATGCAATGGTTAGGTTTAGGTTCCATCCTTTTAGGATAGTAGGTGGGTTATACAATGAAAACCTTTTGTTTGAAAGGTGGGTAGGTCTCACCAAAAGAAATCACTAATAAAAATCAGAATTGTAATTAAATCAGGTGGACCGTATACATGTCCTTAGACGTAGAACATTCGATTTCACTTAACATACAGGTGTGGGTGTAGCTCAATAGTAATGTTTAGATTTGCCTATTAAAAAAAATATATATTCACATGGGGCCTTTTGTTTGAACCATACAAATGGATGCAGTTTGGCTAGTGAACCCAACCACCATGATGTATGCGTTTTATCTTTGCGGTTCATCCAATTTTCCAGCTTTCGGCTCATGGCATGAGCCCAAAATGAGGTTGATCCAAATCTCAGGTGGAACACCCCATAAGAAACCAGTGTTAATTCAATTTATATCATTAAAAACTTCCTAGGACCTACTGTAGTGTTTATTTTCCATCCAATTTTTTGATAAGGTCACACAAACCTAAATAAAGGGAAAACACAAATATCAACTTGATCTAAAACTCATGCCGCTTTCAAAAAGTTTTCAACAGTAAGCATTCAATTCCCAATATTTCCTATGATGTGGTTCACCTAAGATTTGGATCTGCCTCATTTTTTTTTTGGCTCATGACTCAAAATGAGCTGTCAAAATAGATGGACAGCATGGGTAAAACACATACATCATGGTAGGGCCCATAGAGCTTTGACACCAGCTAGCTGGTTGGTGTTGCATGGGGACACTAGCCAAACCGTGTCCGATACAAATATCCGGGACAAGTGGCACGTTGGCAAGAAAGATGGGAGTCACATGACAAGTAAGTATATGGGGACCTGCATGTGATATTCCCTCTGTGCACAGGTTTATGTATACATCTCATTTTGGCATGACAAGTAAATATATGGGGACCTGCGTGTAAATTCAAATGTCACTTATATTATGTCGGATATTGGAAAATTTGAGCATCGTTGGACGTCTTTCCTCCTTTCATTCTCGAAGCAACACAAAGCAGGATGCGACTTGCCAGTGCCTCGAAAAGTTCATGAGTCGAAAAGCTATGTGGAGCCCAAAGAGATGCCTGTGACAAATGACTTGGTGATCTGTCTCTTTCTTGATACCATAATTAGATAGGAGTCTAAAAATCAAGTGGATCCTGAACTCAAGTGGGGCAACACGGCTCGAAACAATTGAACAGAAATCAGGCCCACTGTTGAAACTTTTCTAAAGCCAACTGTGATGTTTATATGCCATCTAAACTGTTTATAAGGTTATTACCACTCAGATATCTTGTTATAACAAATATCATCATGATACAAAACTTCTTTTTTTCACCCACCCCGTTAGCTGGGCAACGGACCCACTTGGTTAGTCACACGATGCACCCACCCACCAGTGGGGTTAGTGTGTCTCCTTAGCACTCGAACCTAAAATTTGTTGTTGAAACACCTAGGCATCTTCCAGCTGGGCTAGCAGGTGAGACATGATACAAAACTTACGTTGCCCACACACTTTCCAAAATTATGCATTCAAACCTACTGTTTTTTTGTGTGCAGCCATAATAAGTTTTGGATCCGCTTGATTTTTGAACTCCTGTACAGTTGTGGCCTTACGAATAGAGTGAGTTTTTCTTTTACACACGCACTCACACCCCCACACACACTCATGGTGGGCTCTACAGTCTGGGATGTACGACATACATCAAGGTGGGCTCGACAGTCAGGGATCCACCCACCTCGGTGATGTGGGAATCATCGAAGCTGTGACGTCATGGGGAATCCTTGGGGTGCAGTTTCAGTGGATCCCTGGATTCAGCGAGGTCAGTGGATCCCTAACTGTGGGGCTCACTGAGATAGATTTTCTTTAAATTCATTTCGCATCTCATTTTAGGGAACCCTACAAAAAATAAAGCAGATACATTTTTTATGTGGAGCACACCTCAGAAGCAGTCGTAATTGAATCCCCACCATTAAAAGTTTCATGGGAGCTACAAGAATGTTTATTTTCCATCCAACCTGTTGATAAGGTCACAAAGACCTAGATGAAAATACCACAAATATCAGCTTGATCCAAAACTTTTGTAGACAAGATATTTTAATGCCATATTACCACTGTTTCCGTTAGGATGGTCCACCTGAGATTTAGGTCTACTTCATTTTTCCAAACGTGACCTAAAATGAGTTTTCAAAATGGAAGGACGGAGTGGATATAGGGAAAATAAAAAAATTTGGCCCCACAGTTCCACCGAAGCCGCACCCCAAGGATTCCGCATGAAGTCACAGCTTCGATGATTCCCACATCACCGAGGTGGGTGGATCCCTGACTGTAGAACCCACAACTTGATGTATGTCTTACATCCACACCGTCCATCTGTTTCTATAGCTCATTTTAGAGCATGAGCCAAAAATGCAGAAGATCTAAATCTCAGGTGGACCACAAAACAATGGTAATCGCTATTAAAAATTTATTGGAACGACAAAAGTTTTGGATCGAGCTGATACTTGTGCAGTCTCTTCATCCAGGTCTTTGTGACCTTATCAACAGGTTGGATAGTAAATAAACATTCAGATGGCCCCCAGCTAGTTTTTAATGGTAGGCATTCAATCACCACCATTTCCTGTAGTGTGGTCCACTCAAGATTTGGATCTGCTGCATTTTTGGGCTCATGCAGTAAAATGAGCTGGCAAACCTATTTAAGACACATACATCAAAATGGGCCCTACAGTCAGAGATCCATTGAAGCCGCAACTTCCGCATAGCGTCATCGACCCATAAAACTGTATTTCTTGGGCTTGGAGCCGGTGTCTTTGAATTTCTCAAGATTAATCTTGGGCTACCTTGTAGCCACATATTGTAAGTTATTTTTGGTCGCACATGGAATCTCTACGAGTGGAAAACACCCCAAAAACTTATCATATGACCTCTCCTCTTGAAAATATCTCACAACCTCGGAGATGGCATAAAGAGAGATAGAGAGAGGAAAAGTGAGCTAGGTAGATGGTACTTTATCTTAGCTCATTACATCATGGTGGGGCCCACAGAACTTGGTAACATGAACACACCACCAGGTCGTTGGTGTGTGGCACATGCACCATGCAGTCGGCTTCCGTTGAGGTGCATGGTGTGATTTTGTGGAAAAGGTGTCATTGAATAATAATTCCTAGCTACTCTACCGCCCCATTAGGTAGTTGTATGTGGGGAGTTTGGTGTAGGAAATTGTCCACTATCTACAGAGTAAGTGGATGAATGAATCATCTTTTTAAAAGCACCAGGAAATTACCCCATGTTAGGTCGGGTAAGTACAAGTAACTATTCAATCAAACATTATCTTTCAGATTTTTTTTCTTTTTTAATTGATTCAAAAGGGAAAGAATCCCCTTTGTTACAAAAATCTGGACAAGTACTGACACCAATGGGCATTGTTTTGCCATCTCTACGGGCTTGAATCATGTACTAACCTCACCAGGACACACTAGGAGATGGACGGGTACATGGCACGTTGTCATTGGCCAATGCAGCGGCCCCGCACCTCGGTGTTAGTGGGATATGACGGGTCTGATAGCTTTGTGTCAGACACGCGGGACCCGCTGCATCAGCCAATGACAACACACCATGTACCCATCCGTCTCCTTGTGCATCCTGGTGGGGGCAGTACCTAATCCAAGCCCCATCTCTACCACCACAAGAAAAAACTGGATTGGTCAAGCGTTTTCAGATTAGGAAATTGACTGAATGCATAAAACTAAAATGACCAGATAAACAAGAATTTTCAGGCATATGCTCCATCTGCCTAGGGCTTCGATAGCTGTATGTGGGAAACCGTAGATGTGGACAACATGGTTAGGTGTATTAAAGTCCCTTGATATACATTGATACACCGCCCTCTTAACCACTCGAGCTTTTAGATCAAGTGGTGATTTGGCATGGTATCAAAGTAGAATATTTTTTGTTGGCAACCTGACATAAAACAGGTACATCATGGTGGGGCCCACAGAGTGACACCAACTGGATGGCTGATGTTGGGGTCACTAGCCAAACCGCATCCGGTTAGGTGGTCTTGATTTGAAGTGATGACCCTTTGGGTGGAGAAACTCCATAATACTCACTGGAACAATCCTGACCCTCAAAGGATGGTTTAGACAAATGGTTAGGAAACCCAACCATGCAACCCCCAACCTTCCTCTGTTAAGTGGTATGACTCTATACCATCATGGACTACCCAATAATATGGGGTCCATCCAACTTTATGGACTTGATGGAGTGGGCCCCACCAATTTCATGATCCCGAGCGTTTATCTGACAAGTTCCATTGGTGGATATGCAATGCTCTCGTAAAAGTTTCCATATTTGAAGATTCCAAACATTCTATTTTTGGACCAGTCACCATTGAATGTGGACCATGGAGAAAATATATACCCAAAATTCTTCTCCGTTTTTTTTTCTTTTTTTTCTGGGTTTTCTTTGGACACGATCTTTCATGGCTCGCGTACGGTATTAGGTGGACCCCCATGTGGGCTTTGCCAGCTAATTCCCTGTACCAGATAGCTACAACACACAGATGCAGACTGTGCGTGTCTACACGCTAGCAGCGATTCCTTTCTTCCTTTACTACCATCCATCATGAGCTCCTCCACACCTTCCATCTCGCAGCTATCACATTCCACGCCACTTAAGACTTTAAATTTGGCCAACCCATTTGACATCCAGATGATCTGAACCGTTCAACCAATGAGCCCCTTCTTTGCCCAGTGTAGTTTTTGTTTCATGGCTCATCTAAAGTAGGGTGAATGATTTGGACGGCTCAATCTAAGTGTATGGCAAGACTCCTATGTAAGTTTTGCACCACTCAAAAAAAGAAAGAAAGAAAACGGTGGTGACTCTTCAACCGTACAAATGAGACAGCTGTACGGTGCGGACTGTCCAGATTGCTTCCATCTGTGTGAATGGGGCGTAACCAAATAAGTGCACGGAGAAAGATACCATTGACGGTCTGATGCTTGGATTTTGAACTGTTTGTACCGGCGTTCTTTAGAATTTTTTATTTTGCTTGCCCGAGCTGGCCCATTGACAGCCCAAGAAATAGGAGAGTGCATCCCAGCCTCACTCAAGACGGTGTGGCCCTTATCGTGGGGCCCACCTTGATGTATTCATTCTATATCCACACCGTCCATCCATTTTTTGAGTTCATTTTAGGTCATGAGCACGAAAATAAAGAAGATCAAAATCTAAGGTGGACCATCATACTATACAAAACAGTGGTAATTGAACGCCCCGCCATCAAAAACTTACTAGGGCACACCGTAATGTTTATTGTCATCCAACCCGTTTATAAGGTCAGACAAACCAGGATAAGGATAAAAAACAAATATCATCTGTTGTGACTCATTAATGGTCAACATCCCCGTTTCTTATGGTATGGTCCACCTGCAAATTGGATCTGCTTCATTTTTCGGCTCATGCCCTTAAATGATCCGGAGAAACAGACAGAGGATCCCTACTAATGGCTCAGTGGTGGACTCACAAGAGTTTCAACACTAAGGTCATGGGTACCTCAGTGGTAGACTCACAACACACGAGTTTCAACACTAAGGTCATTGGTTCAAGTACCCATTCTGGGGGGGGGGGCGTACGGTAAGGGCCATACAGTCTCTGATGAGGCCGGGGACCGCGCCTAAATCCTCTCCAGAAATTGGCACCTTAGATCCGGAGCCGAGGACATGCACAATCTCTAGGACATAAGGGAATTTTAATGCCAAAGGCTTTCGAGGAAGTTTCTGCACTGGAAGCTAGGTCGGGCCACAGTAATATTTGTGAGAAATCCACCCTGTCCATCCATTTTGGAGGTTCATTTTAAGACATGCGACGGAAAAATGAGGTGGAGATTGAACGTATGGCCACTAATGTTTTGTATCAAAAAGCTGCCTCATTAATCAATGTAATCGTTGATCCACTACCAGAAACGGTCACTTTAGTAGCAAGCGAGTCGGATGCTTGGGTGGGCCCATCATGATGTTTATATAAAATCTATTCCAACCATCAGTTGCGTCAGCTCATGTTATGCCAAAGATCCAAAAATCACCCCCACTGGGAACACTGTACAGGGCAATGATCTTCCTCCAAACTGTTTCCCTCGGTACCACACACCTGAATCAGGGATGGGCCTGAATTTTAGGTCCCAAGTCAAAATTTTAGTGTGGCGCCTAGTGGTTGGAGTGGATTTCATACAATCATGACAGTGGGCCCTGTAAAAATCAAGGGTGGATATGTCTCTCAATTTTTCTTTGCTGTGGCTCACCTGAATCACAGATCAGACTGATTTTTCTATTCTAGGCCTAACCAGGGATTACACATCTAATGGTCAGTGGATTTCTTATATAGATCGGTGGCCAGGCAAAATCAGTTGGGGGCATATATATATATATATATATATATATATATATATATATATATATATATAGAGAGAGAGAGAGAGAGAGAGAGAGAGAGAGAGAGAGGAATGCTCACCTGCGCATGGGTTTTTACAACAACTTGAGAGCACTTTTTCACAACTCATCACACCTGTGAGCCTAAAATTTGAACCGTCCACGTGCAGCAACCCCCCCAAACTTTCAACCTGATCCAACACTCTTGGTGGGCCATAGCACATAGAGAGCAGCATATCAAGGGAGGAAACTGTTTCCTTTTGCCATGTCCCACCAAAGTTCTAGATGAGGGTAAAAGTTGGGCCCTGTGAATTTTTTGGGGTGCTGCATCACATGAACGGTTCAGATTTTGAGCTCACATCACGTGTGAGAAGTTATCAAAAAAGTGCTCACGAGTTCTAGGTGAGCATTCGTCTGTCTCTCCCCGTAAGGTATAGTCCTTGATAGAGAGATATCTGTAAGGCATAGCCCTTGATTTTGAATTTGAAGAAGTCCACACTTATGTTTATGTAAAATTCACTCTGCCCATTAGATATTTAGTCTTGAGGCCAGGATATAAAAATTCAAGCTGACCTGTAATTCTAGGGCCACAGCAAAGAAAATAGTTGAGAGAGAGACGTCCACCCTTTGATTTTTAAAGTGCCTACCATGAGAATTATATGAAATCCACTCCAACCATTAGATTTACAAACATTTAGGCCTGTTACCCAAAATTCATACTCATCCGTGATTCAAGTAGGCCACACTAATGGAAACAGATTGGAGGGCGAGCATTGCCTTGTACACTATTTCCAATCATGTGGGCTACCTAAATCACTGATGGAGCTGTTTTTTTAGCCTTTATCCTAACATTGGGAAACGCACCTAGTGGTTGGGGTGGATTCTACATAAAGATCGTGGTGGGGCCAAACCAAGCCACGGTCGTGATGGAAGGCTGCAGATATCGAGGACAAAAACTTTGGATTTTAAATGGACAATGGGATATGGCTGGCCTTTCAACTGAGGACATCATAAATTGGATGCAGATTGGGTAGTAAAGTCCACACCATCTTCAGTTGTGGTGAAATGAAGTATCAGGGCTGGCCAATCAAAACTCACCATTGTTGAAGGTGGTGTGGGCTTCACTACCCACTTCTGTGGTTTCAATTCTTGCATGCCAGATTGGGTAGTAAAGTCCACACCATCTTCTGTGGTTTCAATTCTTGCATGCCAGTGGCCAATTCTCTCCTCAGCATGCACGGACTACATGCGGAATAAGAAGTCAGTGCAACAAAATCATTGTGGAGCCCACCATGATGACTATCTAACATCCACTTCATGTATCTATGGCATCAATGCAAGGACAGCTGTACGAAAAACAAGGTAGATATAAAACTTAAGTGGACCACAGTGGAAAAAATGATGGGTCACCCATTGTACCACTTAAAAGTGCCCTTTCGCCCGGATCCATAGTTCAAGTGGTAGACCAAGTGAAGATACCCTTGTCTCAACACTGATGTCATGGCATCGATTCCCAGAGTAGTCTGACTAACCGGGGGGGGGGGGGGGGGGGGGGGGGGTTTGTGTGGGTGGGTGTACTAACAAAAAAAAAAAAGAAAAAAAAAGTGCCCTTTCGCCCCCACCCTTTCCTTTTTATTCTTCTCTCCCCCATCTCTCTCCACCATACAACTCACATACCATTAACCCTGGTACTCGTTGTGCTCATTTTTCTCGTTTATACAGACAGAACCTGATGAAACCTGCTGTGTATGGACACCAAGTGTGAAATATGGCGGATAAGAAGATCCCAGCCACAAAAAGAAATGGGCTACCATTCAGTTCGGTTGACGATTACTGTGTTTCCCTTCTTCCCCATCCGTTTACAGGCACAGATCAATATGCTAGGATTGGTCAGCTGAGGAGATTCTCTGGAGCATGGACCAGCAATGAGATGACCAATGGTCTGGCTGACAGAGCAATGGCCCGAGCATGCAGTTCACATCCTCAGGTCGATGAGCAAACAACTCTCTTGCATACACGCAATGCCAAAATGCCAATGTGGCTGGGTCGGTCACGAGCAACATGAGCCCTTTGAGTAAATTCCGGAGATGTTCAGGCACACGTGTACGGAAAATGGTGGTAAATAAAGCTGCGGTCAAACAAGACAGGCATATTCAATGGATTGAAACTACACTTTTGGTGCCCAGGAACATCTCATACTCTGGCAAAATGTGATGGTTCATACGAATGGAGTCAGAGACGCTGAATTTACATGCTGGCACACAACTCAAAACTGAAGCGTCCAAATCATGGTTGGGACCCACATATATCAAAATGATGCTGTTACCAAAGTTGAAGTACCATCCAAACTCCGTTTGTATCTTCCCTTGTCCGCGACGGATACAGTCAAAGAGTCCCATAAAGGTCCGAGGTGTGCCCTATCAGTGGTAAATGATATAATACCTGGTACAATTTTTAACCTTGGTTGTAATCAAGGATTGGAAACTGACTCGCCGCCATACCATGTCCGGCTGATGCGGCCATAGCATTTTTGGCCCAACCGGCTTCGGTCAATGGTTTAAACCTTGGTTGTAAGTTGTAACTGGCAGACTTGTGGACATCAATGGACATTTTAAATGAAAGAATCAACGGCCCAGGTTCAATGAGCACATGCACGATGATCAGAGATTAGGCCCACCCAATCCATCTGATTCTAGGCTTGTGACCTACGTACAGTGAGGAATGCAGTTTGGACAGTGTAGTCTAATCAGAGGGGTCATCCAAGACATCCGGCATCAGAACCCATAAAATTGGGATTGCTACAATAGTGATGGTTAACACACTTTCTTAATTTGTTTAGCCTCAGTTGGCCTCATGATCCAGCATGCGCCACAACCAACTAGGGCCCACATGCTGAGTGGCCCGATGATTGGAACTGTCCTTGTTGTGGACTGTGCCGTAAAGGCCGCTTGCACTTACATGTAACAGATAAAAACTTGCACTGCACAGATCGTTATTATCACTATACACTGTGCAATGCGTGGGGAGGCGAGAGAGATCAGAAGAGGGAATGGAGCCATGCTGGTTTCCATGGTGAGCATCCCAGGTCCGGTGTTTCCGGTACTGTGGTCCACTTGAGTTTTAGATCTGCATTGTTTTTGGGATCATGTCCAAAAATAAGACGTTGAAAATGATGGACAGTGGATGTCACACAAACATCACAAGGGGCCCCAATGCTTTGTTGCACTTCCTAAGTATTCGTGTCATGGTCGCGCGCAACACATAAGGAGAGAAGTGCATTGGTGGACTAATCACATAAAAAGGAAAATTATAAGAACCCTAGTTAAGACACGGACATTCAAATCTATTTTAAAACCCAAAGTTGGAGACAGACATTCAAATTCATTTTAAAACAAGTTAGAACAATGAAAATGAGAGGCCAGAGTGTCTTGTTCCTAACGAACAGGGAACTTCCCTGTTTGGCATCTAATCTGGACATTTGGGGCCACGGTTAGTTTATCCAAGCCCTTGATCTGATGCACCCCATAAGGGATGAACCATGCCCAAAAGATATCCTAAATTTGAAGTTCCTAACCATCAAATCTTGTCTTTTCTCCATTGATCGGTGCATTTCTAATAAAAAGAAAAAGGTTTACCTTCCAACAATGGAAAAAAAAAAATCCCAACAACAAAAAGGTTAAGAGTTTGACCAAATGAAGATATTTTTTGGGCACAGTGCATTCATGATGAGGGTCAACATATCATTGTCTTATATAAACCAATCAAGGCCCCCAGACAGACTAGGCACCAGACAGGGAAGTTCCCTGTTTGTAATGAACAGGAAACTCTGGCTCATGAAAGGATGATTTTCAATGACTTGCTTTCAACTTTAAAAAGCAAATGGTAGGATCATCACCAAGCGTGATTATGAGCCAATAGCATATTTGTAACAGTAACCAGAATATGGAAGTTTCAAAATCATCAGACCATCTAAGCATGCAAGCCCTAGGGGGCAGTGTGATCCTGAGTTGCCAGGCACAAAATGAACTATTTTTAATAGTAAACAATCAGATAATTCAACAATTAAGCTGTCCAAACCATGCCAGACTAGATAGGTCATACCCTCAAAATCAGATTGATTTGGGAGATCCAAAGCTCTAATTAATGGACATTTGATTGTGAGTCAAGTAGTCAGCTATTTTCCATTCTAACTGGCCATTAGATGTACAACAATCAACCAATTCGGAAATCATCTATTTTCCGTTCCAAATGGCCATTAGATTGTCCACCAGTCAAACAATTCAGGAATCATCAGTGTAACTTCTGTTTATGACTTCTAAGCGGGCCTTGCAATCTGGATGGTTGCACTGACATGTGTGACCCCAGCTAGTTAACTATATTTAAGGCTAAGAGCCCCTTATCCAACTCACTAGAAGTTGGGTTGGCGAGAATGAATCCCACAAACCACAAAAATCAGGAGCAGATCCAGTCAAACAGGTTAAATCATGCTGGGGACGAAGACACGTAGCTCCTCTTCCTTTGCATGCTACTGAAATGCTGGTCTGGTAAAGTCAGGAATGGGAGAAATTATAAGGTCTTGATCATCAGCAAACATACAGTTTGCTAGCGTGCAGGGTCCTGTGCATGTGGAACCCATAGTTCGCTGATCCAAACCATGCTGGGGGGGTGCCCACAAAATCTCCCAGCAAGATCCCAACCCTTCGATCCCTGGACTATTTTTATTTGAATGTGGCCCATTGCTAAGTTTTGTCCTTGAACTGATTCACCCCCTGTATCGCATAATGGGATGTGACCATTTCCTTTACGTAACGGCCTTTACGGCCATAATGTGACCGTTTTTTAATACCACGCTCTCCACTAGTAGTCCTCAATTTGTCACTGCTCGCTCATACATATCCTTACTCATGTGAACATATCCTCTTGAAGCTCCTTTCTTTCCCTGCATCCACCAGATTAACTCTCTAGGCACCCTATCCTATTGTAAGCTTTATCTAAGTCAATAAAGACCAGGTGGAGATCTTTCCTCCTCTCCCTATAATTCTCCATCAATTGTCTAACTAGGAAAATAAGCTCAGTGGTAGACCTCCCTGTTTGTATTGAAATTGATCATCACTTTATTCATCAAAAGGTTTATACGGGAGATATGAAGGTCATTTTTTACACTTTCCATGATCAGTTTGCTATCATCTTCATTAAAGCACTATCAAAGGACTGATTGCAGTGACTAAAGGGCAAATTGACAATCTCATCTCCAGAGATGCTTACCTTGAATGGGAGTTTAAAGGAGTAAGTTGTGCCAGAATAGCATTTTATAAATGTATTGCAGTGGCATAATTGTAAATATACTGTAGAAGTGTAAGTATAAATATAAAAATCAAATTCATCAAGATCTCTAGAATCCCCAGGTTCTTTAGAATCTTCCTAGATGGGGTCTTGGAGACCTATATATAACCCTGGAGCACACAAACCAACAGACAAAAGACTTTGACCCAAGCTTGCCACTGCTTGAACTATTAGAACTATTAGATCGGGCCTGGGCTGCCTGGCCTGAAGGACTAAAGGCCGGACAGCCCAAACCTGAAGATGAACTCCTATGGGTGTGGAAGTCATAGGTCGAGATAATCCAGATCATGCTATCTTGGTGTTTTACAATAAACAATAACGCAAGATGTGATTGGAAATGTTGATTGGCTCGTTTACGTCTTGGTTGCAGAATACATTTGAAAACAAGAAATGCAAGATGTCTCTGTCAAAACAAACTCATTGGTGATGCTATACCTCAATAGTCAACTCTAACCATTGCAACAGCGGAAGAAATAAAGAAAGAAAGAAAGGATAGTTACCTTACCTCTGACAAAATGCACAGATAGGCTCTTCGTTTATGCAAATTGTGTCATCACTGGAGCAGCAGTCAAGCAAATCTCAATTTGCTGCATCTCAAAACCTGTTAGGAGGGGGAAAAAACATCACAGTTTTGGAAGTAAACATTGACACCCACCATAACTGATACTATCTATTATCTTAATGAAAGTTGAAAGGGTGGACGAAAACTCACGGCTCCCTCCCTCCCTCCCTCACACCATGGGCTCCCCATACAAAAGTCTCTCCCTCCCTCCAACCCATAAAAAAGTCTCTCCCTCCCTCCTAACTTGTGTGCATATGCCGCCTTGGGTGGGCGGAATCCCTTACATCCACTAGTGTGACGGAGTGACTGTAAGAGAATCTATTCTGTTTATAATATGTAACCTTCCTCATCAACAAAATAAGAAAATAAGATAAAATTTAAATAAATAGGAAGGTACTGATTGATGCAAGCCCATGGCCCACTGTAGGGCCCAGCATGTGCTGATTTTGGACAATTTATTTGCAAGTTTAGGCCCTAAACATCACAAGCTACAATTAACTATTTTTAAGACATATGAGAGGATGTGATGGATATTATTATCCTTCCAAAAAAAAAAGCAAAAAAGACTGATGGATGACATAGCATTGATTTAAAGATATGATTGAAGATTTTGAGGGTTATTTTTTAGATTTGCTTTTACCATTATAAGGTTTGTTGCCATCTTAGTTACATTAGATTGATTTGAATAAATTAGACAGATTTGAAATCAATCTAATTGATTTCAAATTAATCTATAGTTGGGAGGATTTTCATTAAAGATCCATTTAAGGTCTTCTAAGTATTGTAAGAAGTTTGATATCAATAAAGTTATTTCTCCCTCTATACTCCATCATTCTTGTGGGTCTACTCTTGTCTGTTTCTTTGCAATTTAGGTGTTGAGATCTCGTTGACTCGATAACCGGGTTGCACCAGTAATTCATTTAAGACATCTTTTGTTTGGTTTTCTTAACACGAATTACTTGCACAGCAAATTCACATATCAGGCCTCGTGAAGTTGCTGTTTCTGATCCATTTCCAGCGACAGTGAGTGTCTATTAACTATATTTATCTCATTCTTATCACTCTTTTGTTTGTGTACTGATAAGCAAGCATCAGACACATGGAACGACATCAAAAACTTCGAACTTACAATTAAAATCATTAATGGAATATCTTACCAATATAAAAAGAGAAAAGCTTTGATGCTCTGGTGGGCTCATAATTTAAGACTGCTCAATTATCCGATTTTTTTTTATGACCTATCTACAGCAGGGTCGTGATTTGGATGGTTAAGTTGAGCTATTTGAACTCCACATGTACAGCACAGTTTCTGAGTTCCTCCATATGAACCATCAGACTCTGCAAGAGTATCCAATAATCCCTCACATAATGAATGTTTGTTGACATTCGACACGTGGGTGAAGCGAGTTAACCTTCATTGACCCTCATCGGTGAAGGTGCTCACTGATCCTGGCCATTCTAATGGACAGAATGCATCAATCAGCATATTGACCAACAAGTGCTGGTGAAGTTAACACACTTCACCCACCCTGTAAACGTTAACAAAACCCTGAACAAAAACAATGGATGCCAACAAGTGTTATTCTTCAAGATAAAAACATAATTGTTTCAAGAAAATTCTCACCTCCGAAACAAGTTCAACTGTACACAGAGAGCTGATCGCCGCAGAACCTATTCAACCCCATTTAGCAGATGAATAACCTATGACAGACATTGTTCAAATGCTGCAGCCTCAGTCAAAATCTGCAAGCAGAAGGTAGAAAGATTCAGCTAGCCTTTCAAGGAAATGTGAAGAGACCAGGACTTGATATAAATCAGCACCCACCTCCTTTTTCTTTTCCTTTTTTCTGTCTCCCGCCTTCTTTAACAATCTTTTATCCATGCAGTGCTCACAATTTCAATATGAGCTTAATCGGAAATCTGCCATCAGAATATATTTAGAAGAGCAGCCATGATACTAGCTAAAGAAACTTGAATATAAAAGAGGAGCAAAAATATGGTGCAGAGTATGTGAGTGATACCTAGAGTTATATTCACGAGGAACAAACATATAAAGCAAAACATAGGCAGAAGTTTGAAAGCAAAACATGCACAGAAGTTTGAATTGTAGAACATATAAAGCAAGGCACAGGCAAATGTTTAGATAGCAAGCTAATACCTATCCTCATGATACAATGGCCAATTCATGCAACTTTCAAGTACAAGCAAACAGGTGAAATAGTGCTGCATTACAAAAGCAACTTGAATTAGAGAACAGCAAATCTGTACATGAACAATTTGTGGTAACTGTGAACCAGACAAACTAGTGGTTTTCCCAAGACCTTATAGAGAGCAAGGTTCAAAATATTGTTTGAACATATTATGTCATTGTATGAACTTTGTTCTGATACAAACCTGATAAGATACAGTGCCTTCCAACATTATCAACCTTGCCATGATATTGAAGTACACTAAAATTACTGGAGAGAAATGTGTTAAAAACATGTTCCCATGCTAGGTGTTTGTATCAGAACATATTGAGAATTCAAACCAAAACAAACATTACTTTTCAACAAATTCCCATATGAAAATACAGGAGTTTGTATCATATCCCAGGATGAATTTATCATCATAGATTCCACATATGACACAATACATTACAATGTTTTTGAACCTTGATATAGACTATCAGCTGCAATTTGCTATAACTTGATGGATGGTAAGTCTAGAATGCAGAGTAAAGAGAATTTACTCATACCATATGCATCGTTTATTGCAGATGAACAGCCTTGGTGCACCTCAGTCCATGAGAAAAAAGGAAAGACATTTCACAAACATGAGTAACATACATGTTTATAAAGGTACCCTGAACTAATGACCAATCATTTGGTTTATCTCCCTCAGATGGCAGTTTTCCCACTATTTGGAAGAAGTCCATCCTTGGCCATCTCAGTAAGGCCATTGAAAACTGCTTCCATGTTCCCTTCTTTATAGTTTTCTTCTATGAGGACTTTCAATATATCAGCATCAGTGAGCAAGCATCCTCTCAGAATGTCCTGTATGACTCGACTCAATTCCTGGCTCATCCCCTCATGGAAAAGCCCCTTGATCAGAGCAATTACACTTACTGTGTTGGGAATGAAACCAGCACACACCATTTCCTTGTATAGATCAAGTGCCTTCCGTACGTCACCTCCTCTACAATGACCATGTATCATGATGTTATACACAGCATCACTAGGCTCCCAATTTCTCTCCAACATTGATTCAAACACTCTATCCGCCTCATTCATCAACCCTTGCATACAAAACCCCTTCATCAGAGCAACAACACTCTTGAACTCTGTGTCACAGCAATGATCCATCAGTGTCTTGTACGTGATATCATCCGGAACAGAGTCCTCATAATACAACCTAAACAGCAGCTGCTTTGCTTCCCTTGTTCGTGCTTGTTTGCTCAACCCATTTATAAGCACGCTGTAAGTAACAACATCTGGAAGGATCCCCCTCTGCAGCATTTCTTCATGAAGATGGAAAGCTTTCTTTATATCCCCTTCTTTACAATAACCATCAATCAGCGTTGTGTAAGTGACCTCATCTGGATGTAAACCTGAGCTCAACATCTTCTTAAAAAGATCACAAGCATCAGTCAGTTTTTTCTGCTCACAGAGACCTCGAATGAGCGATGAATATGAAACAAAATCAGGTAAGACACCCTTCTCAATCATCTCCTGATTCACTGAAAATGCCTTTTCCAAATTACCATGTTTACAATACCCACTTACAATGGTACTGTAAGTCACTACATCCGGCACCAACCCTTTAACCTCCATATCTTGAATGATGCCCATTGCTTCATCCATTCTTCCCAACAAACAATGCCCATTGATAATCGAGTTATAAGTTACAATGGATGGTAAAAAGCCAATCTCCACCATTTCCTTCAAAACTGCATAAGCATCGTCCAAGAAACCCTGTTTACAAAAACCATCAATCAAAGTCGTGTATGTTATCTCATTCGGGCACAGCCCCCTCTCACGCATGTGACCCACTAGCTCCATTGCTCGATGCAAATTCCCATCCCTACACATGCTACCAATTAAAGAAGTGTATGTCACAACATTTGGCGCCACACCTTTCCGTACCATCTCGGCATGGAGAACAAGCGCCTGATGAATGTTCCCTTGCCTACAATACCCATTCACAAGTGTGTTATAAGTCACCTTATCAGGAATCAAACCCTTACTAATCATCTCATCTACAACTGTACCCGTTTCCTTCATCCGTCCCTCTCGACACAAACCATTCAAAATTGCATTATACGTTACCAAATTTGGTGGCAGTTCTCTATCCGACAATGATTGAAACAATCTGAATGCTTTGTCAATTCCTCCCAATTTACAATATGCATCAATTAAAGTATTGAACGTAACTACATTTGGCGAACACCCATTTTTCTCCATCTGATTAAAGAAATCCAAAGCCTTTTCCAACTCCCCATTGACGCAAAACCCTCGAATCAAAATATTATACGAAAAGACATTCAACGAAACACCAGAACCAATCATCTCAGCGTACAATCTTTCCACAGCAGTGGACGAATCCGAGCCTTTGGATCGGAACAAAGCATCAAGAATCGAGTTGTAAGACAAGACGCCAGGCATGAAGCCCGAGGATTTGGATAGATCAAGTGTGACTAGAGCCTTTTGAACTAGGTTCAACTCCGCGTAGGATTTGATGAGGAGATCAAAGACGGAGGACGATGAACGGCAGAGATCAAAAGTGGACTTTAGGGATTCGAAGACGGCAGGGACGGTCGGGGGTTCGGCGGAGATGAGGTCAAGGGTTAGGGTTTGGGCAGATTTGTAGAGCTTGAAGCGGGTGAGGATGTGGACGGCGAGGGATTTAGGATGGGGAGAGAGGGAGAAGAAGGGGTGGTGGTGGGCCCATGAGAGAAATTTTAAGGTTAGGGTTTGATCGGATTGGGTTTTGAGGAGGAGATGGGAAGCCGCTTCTGGGGTGAAATGAGGGGAGAGAGAATTGAGAAGGTGGCGAGAGTGAGGGAGGTTTTTGAGGAGAATGTAAGCTTTTTCCGCGACGAGGTTAGGGGTGAGAGGAGGGAGATGGGAAAGGGAGCGCATGTTTGTTAACCTGCGCACCTGGCGATCTAGACGCAGCGGCTGGCCGTACAATGGAGGTTGAAGAGGCGAGCTTGAAGGTGGGATACCGAAGCGGATGTTCTTCGTCTAGTAGCATTCGGGTCTCAGTGTAATCGGAGTTTGTAGATGGGATTGGGGCCCAACAGTAGGTGAACCAATCAGTATGATTTGATCTTGGTCTACTCAAGGGAGCAGGATCCCGTATTTTAAGTCTCCTTGCACGTGTGAGAAATCAGCAGTTCATGATGGGCCCATGGTTGATAAATAGAGCCCATAAATCATTGGGTGGGCCACACGTGTAGGACAATTATGGGCTGTTGGTCATTTCTCTCCATCCAGCCGTCTGGTATTTCCACTTATGTTTGACCAACTAATGTCCAGATGGACCTGATTTCTGGGCTACTGTTTATACAAAGACGCATGATGACCGGCCCGGATATTGCACACATGCCAGACCGGGGAGAGCGATCCAGCTACAGAATAAGGATGTTACTAGATGGATTACTGGAATCATCTTTAGTGTAGTATAATAGTTAGGATCCATCTACTGGGCAACCCCCATTGATGGCCCACTGAAGACAACCAGCAGTTGAAAACCTCCGCAAGTTTGTGGTCTTGAAACGGATAGTAAATTTTAAAATATTTTACAAGTGGTCTATATAATAGCCAGACTGATTTGATCATCCTATTATCCATTTCGCTTTTCGGTAAAATATTCCATTGACACTGGAACAAGCCCGAATAAAGGACCGTTATTGGCTCTCATTTCATGGTCTGGGCTTGACCCTAACTTTCAGGCAGGCTAATTGGGCGGACCCCACTCCATTCACAGTCCCACTCATGACTCTCCATAGAAATGAGATTTTCAAATACTATAAATTCAATCATCCAAACACTAACGAAGAATTGTTCCTTCCCTGCGGGCATATTGGGCCATGCCTGAAAATGAGAAATATGCTGTGAGAACCATTCTTTTCGGTAACCAAGAGGCGTGTTTGGCAGACGCCCAAAAAATGCTCACCTCCTTTTAGTTAATTGTAATTATGTATTAAAGATCATATTTCTTTTTGTTTAAGGATTAAAAATAATCTCAACAACCAACAATCATGATCTCTAATACATAACTTTGACTAACTACAATCAGAAGAACTCATCATTTAGGTGGCTGCCAAACTAGACCCTAACAAAATATCGTAACCAAAACCTTGAGCCATCTTGTTATTGTACTTTTAAGGATCTCACTTCCATTCTTCAGTAGAAATAGCATGAAAAATCGTGAGCATTTTCTTCAGTATATAGTCAAGGGAGTTTGTGCCTTTGGCATTTCCGCCCTGTCCTTCTGCAACATGTCCAACAAAAAGAACCAACACAGTTTTTCGCACCTAGATCCTTACACCCTGGTGTAAGACAAGGTGACTGGCCCGCTCTTATGCATGTTTGTCTGCACTCCCCGTGGCACTGTATGGAACTGTCTGTCAACATCAACTTGTGCCTGCAGGGTAGCTCAAGCTCCTAGGATCAAGCCGAGAGCTGGATTTCACATAGGCATCAGAGAAATGATTAATGCCATTGAATACCGGATAATGTGTCGGCCCAGCTGTCTGATTGTTTGTACAAACTCGTGCCACAGTTGAAGTGGAACCCAACTCATAGTTGGAGAAAGGATGCATCCCTCCATTGGATGCAAATGCAGGCAGTATGTCCCTGTGATGAAATGGCATTTGTCTGTGGTGATGATTGTAGAGAGGGCCATTTTGGACTATGGGTTGAGGTGCTGGAAACCCATTCCCATGATAGATGTGCTGCAAATGCTGAGATGATTGTTCAACAGCTCTTGGCTTTGCAACTCTCTTCTCTCTCTCCACTACTATCGACAGTGGAGCCTTGCCATGTTTGATGTAGCGCTTTTGTGCTCCAGTGGCAGGCTTGGCCTCCTGGTTTCTCTGTCTCTTGTTAGGTGTTCTTGTGTTTTCAGGATGTCTCTTGCGCTTGGAACCTGGTGATTCCGAAGCTCTTGCTTTTGAATTTCTCTTTGCCTTTGTTTTTCCTGATGAGGGGCCATCGCCACGGCAGGCGTCATGTTTCCGCGCTTTTGTGGAGTGCTCCGCTTGGTTTTTCTGCTGTTTCGGAGGTGCGCTTGTTTTACCAGAATGTCTCTTGTTCTTAGAACCTAATTCCAATAATTAAACAAGGGAACCAAATTCAACATGAATGTCAGTCATTGACATATATAATTAGGAAAGCAACTTACCCTAACAGAAAAGATCTTTAAGTCTCATGTCCATCTGGATGAGGTGAATGCGCATGACCACATCATATGGATGGATGCCTGAGCACACATCTGTGTGCATGCAAAGATTCATATGGATCTATAGATGTGACATAATGTGTCCTGCAGCATATGGCGAATGACTAAAAATTAGTATGCCAAATGTTGGTGTTCTATTCTGTCTTGATCATAAAATAATATGGTGCAAACCCTTATTTTAGATAATTAGAAGACAATATGCATAAATAATAATGTACATAAATAGACAAATGGTGTTCTTTGGCTCTCTAAAATCCTCCTTTTTTCAAGAAATCCTCATATAAATGAATCAGTCTCAATTTTCACCTTCCACTCCATTTTATCAATGAGTGGTGACTGCCCATTGTAGTCAAATGCGATCACATATGCACACACAATCGCATATGCAGCATATATGTGAAGAGATCGAATATGGCAGTCATGGCATATGCAATCCTGACAAGTATGCCATGGAATATTTTATTCTGCGATCGCATATTTCCCAATGGGATCTTCTTTTTTCTTTTCTTTTTTTTGGCAATTTCAGTCACTTTTGCCTATAAATGGGCACTCAAATCCCCCTCCATTTTCACTATTCTCTACTCTAAAGCTTAAAATCACTCTCTCCCTCTTTTATTCATCTCTCTTACTCTCTCTTTTACTCATCTTTCTCTTTAGTTTTAGAGTTTCTCATAATTAATTCTCTTTTAATGTAGCTTGTAAGTTATTTTGTTAAAATTTATGTAAATATAATATAAGTAATTAACTATATAACTTAATGAAACACTCAAATTATAATAAAAAGGTAAAATAAGTTATCTAATCACTTTTATTAATTAGGCAAATTTTCCTAATTTTTTTTCAATTTTTCCATTTTTTATTTTTCAAAAAAAAGAAAAAAAAGATATGCAAACAGAATATGCTGATCACATGCATTCGCGTATGTGATTTAACAACATTGCAATCACCAGTCTCTATTTTTTTAATTGCCCCAGAAGTTTTTTTTTTATTTAATAAAATGTGTTCATTGAAAAAAAAAAAAAAAACATGTTTAATTTGGTTTGCCCAGAAAAACGAGTTTTTTCTTTTATTTTCCTCTTCTTTTTTTTTTCTTTTTCTTTTTCTTTTTTTTTTTGGGGGGGGGGGGGGGCTTATAGTCTGAAATATATGGAGTTTTAAATGTTTAATCAATTATATGAGTTTTTTTTTTTTCCAAAAAATACAGAGTTTTGCTAACTAGGGACCTCACCTATTTTGATGGCTGTGATGGTCAAGAGACAGGAGCATTTCTAAATGAGGTCCATATGCACGTGTGGGATAATCCATATTCATGGGAAAACATAGATGGATGGTTACTTGATTGGGGAGGGAACCCCAGTTGGGGAAAACTCTAAGCCAACACAATAGAATCTCCAAAAAATGACAGACATTTTCCAGATTTATCAAACATTTGAATCTTCTTTCTCCAATGACATAGCTATCCCTCATCTTTCCAAAAAAAAAAGTGACATAGTTATCCCTTGTTAAGGAAATTGGAGGATACATTTTTCCTGGAAATTCTTAACACTCCAACATAACCTAGTCATTTCGCGGAAATTTAAACAGAGCTGTGCAGAAGTTTTGAAAGTGGTTCCCTGACATTCAAATTTCTAGTTTCTTGGATCAAGTGTTCTTTTGTCTATGGAAGGTATGTATTACGCATGTATCCTTAATGGAACCATGAATGGGCATGTATGTCACCATGTACACAATTTAGACTCCGCATTTTTCTCTTGTAATGTGCTTCAAATATTATAAGGGTGTATCGATAGTTTCAAACTCGAATACTCAACTCTTACTCAAACGTATGTCAGATCAGGTAACTTGGTCGAGTTTTTTCAAGTCTTGAACACCAAGACTAATATTTAAACTTTATAAATATTGTAGTCATGGCAACTTTTGTTGAGATTTATCAAGGTTTCCTGAGTTTTGTCCATTTGTGTAGTGTCAAGTTGACCAAGTCAACTGACATTGGAACAAGCCTTTTCAGAGTCATGATCAAATAGAGTTTTTTTTTTTTTTTCTTTTTTCTTTTTTTTTTAACTAATGATGAAATCTGATCAATTTTCAGACAAGTCAAGTCGGGTTTGAGTTTTCTAAGTTTCCAAACTACCGTGTGTATCTGGGAATGAATATATCTTCATATTCAAACTCATGCATATGTGGGTGAATCAGAGTTGAAACAAGGTGCTCTAATCCTCAGAGCATCACCATCAGTCGTCCCTATAGCTCAGTGGTAGAGCTTCAGTGTTCTAAACTGAAGATTGCTTGCTCATAAAAGAAGTCAGTGCATCTCCTCATGCAGCAATCACTATTATATGCATGTATTCTCCATCTGATGTGATCCGTGTAGATTGCTCGTGCACAGGCATGTCTAAATGAAACTGTCATTGACTGACATCTGCACCATTCATTTACTGCACGTGCACATCACATGGGAAGATGCCTTGACAAGCATGTCAGTCCATGAATGAACGCTGAAACTCTATCATTTATTCTTTGATTGAGGTCAATAAAACATTTAAAAAAAAAAAAATGGTTGTTCTGTGGGAGCAAGTTAACAAACCTCCATTTGCAGATCTTGCTTTCTTGATTGCTCTGATTCGCCTTGCTGCTGCTCCTCTTTTGTGCTTCTCAGCCAAAACTTTTAATCTCTCTGCTTCATCATTCCAACGCTGACATGCCGAAAGAATCAAGCACAAGGACATACATATAAAAAAAGCCTAGGCCAAAACTGCTGGCTCGTCTGAAAGTGACCAGTTCTTACCTGTCGGAAGGTCTTCAATCTGTAGAGGTTACGACCCTTCACAAGCAAAGGAAATAATGGTGGCAAGGTCTTGACTCCTTTGCTCCACAGTATTTCTACCTTCTCAATCACAGAAACAATGATAACCAAATGAATATGGGTTAAAGACAATGTCCTTGGCTAAGTGTTATCAGACTTACGGTGAAAGTGTGTTGCTGCTTAGCTGCACCATAGCTTTCTTTCACAACCCTCCCAGCAATTGTCCGCTTTCCTATTGGATTACCGCCCTTTGTAACTACGTCAAACCTATTTCAGAATTTGAAGCCAAGTTAACAGAGGAGATACATTCAAGACTTCAAATGAGAAAAGTCGAAAAGATCTCACAAGTCATTGAACATATCCACTGAAAAAATGTACCTACTTCTTGTAAACCCTCTGCGTGAACAGAACAATATCGCCTTTGCAGACATCACCTGCAAGCAACAAAGATTACAGTTTGAATGTAATAAAGTATTCAAGAAGATGCATGCAACTGATAGTCTGATACAGGTTCATGTGGGATTGCATTCTACCTGTACAGTTAATAACAAAGGATGACCTTGGATATAGTTTCTCACCATTTCCATCTTTTATCCTGAAGATTTGTAGAGAAAATAATAATTACGAAATGAAAGTGAAAAGAAAAACATGAATGGAGTTTCTTATGCACGCTAACCATTTTCCAGTTTTTTTTTTTTTTCCTTGAAAGAAATGTTTAAAGCTGTTCCTTACCACATTTAAGTATATTTAGTAATCCATGCTCTGTTATGAAGGGAGTTCTGTATTACCAGTGTAAGCTGCAACATGTCATGGCATCATTGCACTAACAAGTCCATTGCCAAGTTAATGCAAAACCCCCAATGGGGATGCAAGTAGATCAAAGAAAAAAAGAAAGAGTGTGTGGAAAAGAACCCAACAATCCTCAAGCCAAGTGCTAGAGACTGAAAAAATCCCTCTCCAAATCTTCTACGAAGTAAAGAAACATCAAAACCAAAGAAGTTTTATTCAAATAAGCGTAATAATGCATTACGTCTCCATAAGCATAGCCTTATATAGGCTTAAAACCAAAATGAGAAGCCTCGATAATAGAAAATGACCAAACTACCCCTAAATGTTGTCACCAATGTTGTCAAAATCGTTATTGTATAACAAATGTAGTAGGGGTTGAATCGTATCGAATCGCAAATCATATCGTAAATCGTAAGATTTTTTTATAATTTCTTAAAATTTTGAAAAAAAATGAAAAATATAAATAAATCACAATTTTTTCTTATAAAAAACTCATCAATCTTCCTTTTGCCATCAATGTACACCAAGTAATACCATGTCATGATAGTGTTAAAGGATTCTTATTCCTTTATTTATTTATTTATTTATTTTATTTTATTTTTGTCTTTCAAGAAATTTCCCTTAAAATAATACAAGGGTCCTTTAATAATTTATGTTCTTATAACCTTTCTTGAATGTATAATCACAGTGGAAAAGTAGCCTTTAATACTATACACTGGAAAAAAAAAAAAAAAAAAGAAAGATATTTTGATTTCTAAACATCATTCCACGATGTATATAAGTCAGCATGATTGTAACAGGTAAGTCATACATCAATTTGGTATTTCAACCAGTTAAGAAGTAAGAAATCACAGAAAAAACTACATGATTTAACATTGAAGAGAATATATATCATTTAATCTCTTATAAAGAACAAATAAAATAATTTACATTTTTCTAAACAATTCTTAGAGCCTCCACCAATTAAATAAAAAAAATAAAAATAAAAAAAGCCAAGTTACGCTTAAAATAGAAGAGAACAAGTATAATTTGAATCATAAATCCAGATTTGAATCGTAAATCGTAGATTCAAACTATAGAATCATAAGATTCATATAAAAAGAGATTCAAGGTTGGGATTCAAATCGTTTTGCTTAAGATTCGACTAAAATCGTATATCGTAAATCGTAAGATTTTGACAACACTGGCTATCACTACCATATAGGTCTTATATAAATGGATCATAACTCACTCAAATGGAGTCAGAATCGCATGATCTTGGGCTCATTTGAAAGCTAATTCAATGGGCTATCAATTGGGACTAATCTCATGTCATTTGGACATCATTTGGTAACTCAAAAGTGGCATACCAAAAAAGTGACGAAAATACAAAAAGGAGAAATTATTAAATACTTAGTTAAACCCTAATAACTAACTAAAAAAATTAAATCCTATAGATACAATGACCATCTGAATCAAGGTATCCCAAAACGGTTACGTATCGGCCGTATCAGCCGATACGTAATGGAGACAGTCATGACCGTTACATGTTACGGGATCGAAACGGCCGTAACGGCCCCGTATCGGACTGTAACAGTCCTATAACAGTTTTTTTTCAAAAAAAAAAAAAAAAAGGGGCTGTATCAGCCGATACGGGGTCCGTAACGGCCGTTACGGCCCGTATCGTAATGGTAACGATGGTGGCCGTTACAGTCACCATTACCGTTATGGGACACCTTGATCTGAATGCTCTTTTTTTTATTTTTTATTTGGAAAGGTTTCTACTTCGAGTTTTCTTCTCTTCTTCTAGTTCTTTTGTTTTTCATGTTTTTGAAGATTTCTAGTTCAATCATGTTTAGGATGAACTAATTTTCTTACCTAGAGCTAAGAGGGGGAGCTTGTAGTTCGTTTTTTATGCTTTAGTTTACCTTAGATTCGGATTTGGGCTTTAATGTTGAATTTTGATTAATTCAAGTTTGAATAAAGTTCTAGTTTTAGTTCTACTTTGATCTAGTGATGACTCAGGACTCATTGGATGCTTAGGAAGACTGACATTAGTTTAACTTACATGGTTTGCAAGTACTTGATCTGTATAATTCATTGATTTGGATTCCTTGTGATCTAGAACTTGGTTCTTAATCTGGGAACTGGTTCAATCAAACTTCCAATCTGCTTTGGTTATTGAATTATGATCTAATTACTTTATTATCCGGCTAGATAGGGTAGAATTCTGATTTCAGTTGAGTTATCAACCGAATCTATGTGAATTGAGCATTGAGAGTGACTACAAGTGGATCCTTGGCACTCTAGTGTTTCTACTTTATTGTTTTACTTCCAGATTTACTGTTTTCGCCACTACTCTAATTAACTCCGAATTTGAAATTTGATTTTTGGTTTAGTTCTTAATTCAATTCTAGTACTAGATTATTTTGGGAGAATATCGTATACAGATAAGTCCCTGAGGATCGATCTCAGATTCACCGAGTTTATTACATCATCGCAACCCTACACTTGGGGTTGTGAACAATGCTCGCCCCTTCTTCCGCATCACATAATGATCCAAACTCTCTCTCTCTCTCTCTCTCTCTCTCTCTCTCTCTCTCTCTCTCTATATATATATATATATATATATATATATATATATATATATATTAGATAGCTGAACTATAAGGTCCCACTACAGTACAAACGCGTTACATGGAAAAAATCTCATTCATCAGAGATCACAATCCATATACATTACAGACATCTAGTTCACCTTTGCATGGACAGTGAGAATCTCCAATCAGCGAGATTTTGGCCATGAGGCACATATACAGTGGGGCCTTCTAGATAAACAGTCTGGATGATAAAGCAATGGGGCAAAAGAAGCAAACAGCTTGGGCAAGCCTCCTTGGCATTCCTCTCATTCAAAATGTCACAGTACAATAAGTAGCAATTGTATATCACTAAATACACATACTTCATGTCACATTCCATTGTGCAATTAGTAACCTGAAAACAGGGTAGGTACTATCACAAACAGCAGATTTCAGAAGTTTCAGGATAATAAACTGTAGTTGAAGAATGGCCCTTGACAACATAAATCTGTGATCTAATTACAGCAGAAGCTGCTATATATGCAATATAAAATGACTGACCTCCAATGCTCCTGAATTCTCTGTATACAAATCAATTTGGTCCCTGTTAGTCTCAGACCATGCTTCCGCAAATATGCTTTGCACTCTTCCAGTTTTAGTATATTAAGATCATGACCTCCTACAAAACATTCAAGCGGAATCATGAGACAACACAAATATGTTGACTAGTCAGCTACACAGCAGTAAAACCTACAGTTTCAAAACTTATCGAGTTGGCTCAACTCAACTGATTTGGAGTCAACTCAATGACAAGCTCAATTTTTTTTTATGTACATAATAGATGAGAAACTCATTTCCATCAAGCATTTTCTAGTTGCAGCGAGTTTTACCAGTGCTTTCCAGATTTTCTATTAAATTTCCATATTTCAATGAATTTACCCTTTTAGTAACAATTAACGATCATCAAGTTTTTATTTTGAGGTTTGGCTGAATCTTCAAGCAAACTCAACCTGAAGGACATTTTAGTGAAGTCTACATTTTAAACGATGGTAAAAACACTTTCTTTAGAAACAAAAAGAAGGTGAAATGTGCACTAAATGTAAGAAAAAACCCAAAAGCAAAATAAGAATAATCGAGAAGTAAATTTCCCATCAAGAAACTTTTGGATGCACTATATGCCTATGGGTTTATCATAGAATTAATCTCCGTCATGGTGCATCAGGTTTCAATGTCCTGATACTGTAGAGAAAGAGCCAATAAAATTCAGCCGCTTCGCGTGACAGAAAATATTTCTAGCGGGCAGGATGGATTCTGCCTTCTCTCGATTTCTCAATCTCGTACTTTCTCAGATGAGCAAGGGAGTAACTGGTAAATCAACTGCTGATCTCACAGATAAGGTATTCATGCCCTAATTCAACACTAGCATTACAGCAAGAGAGAGAGAGAGAGAGAGAGAGAGAGAGAGAGAGAGAGAGAGAGAGAGAGAGAGAGAGAGAGAGAGACCTTGTAGGAGCTGTATGATTCTGTTGCAATTAGCTTCATCCCCAGGCGTGGCCTCTGAATCATCGTCAACGGATTCACAATCGGTTTCTTCATCGATCACGTCCTCACTGACGCATTGACAAATTCATCAAACCAAAGATAGAGAGAGAGAGAGAGAGAGAGAGAGAGAGAGACTCAGTCCTTGAATCGGAAAGGGAAAATAAAGACTACCTAGACGAAATGCTAATCACATCTTCTTCTTCATCTCCGTCATCGCCTTCATCTTCATCTTCATCTTCATCTTCATCATCATCGCCTTCATCTTCTTCATCATCGCCTTCGTCGTCGTCATCCTCGTCATAATCAGAATCATCAACACCATCACCTTCAGATTCTTCTTCTTCTTCTTCTACACCTTCTTCTTCGGAAGAAGAAAGAGAGACGAAAACGGCCTTTCCTTTTCTCTCAGGCATGTGAAAGTATGAGAGATATTGCACAACAGTGAGATTTGCAGCGGCGGCGAATTCCCTCTCCTCTGTCTATTTATGGAAGGAAAATGAGCGTTTCTTCCCTCTCCTTTGAGGAATTCCACCTTCCCTGCTTTCGCATTTTTTCCATCCTTCCCTCTTCAAATCAAGCTTCTTTCCTTCACGAGTACATCACGTGCGTCGAGACATGATGGAAGTGGAAGGTTTCGAACCATCTGTCCCTGCCTCGCTCTCCATTCATCGGTCGGTGGAGATCTATTCAGGGCCAGTCTACGGTGTTAGTTCACCATCTTCTACTGAAAATGGTTTTGTCTCATCTCCATCCAGACCATCAAAATCGTGGGGCATGTCGTGGATGGAGCATGGTTCAAAATTCACAACCATCGGGCAATTCCAACCATGCAGTTGGTGTCTATGAAATGGATAGTTAAAAGTGATGGTAAACTGTCCAAATTCAACATGCAAATTCGGTTATTAATTACCTAATGCGGTTCTTCAGTTCACAGTTGGGTCAGCAATTTGGACGATCCAGATTGCATTACAACTATGCCCACCATGCATATCCGCAGGCATGTCCTGATTTCTAAAATAACTAGCGGGAATTCAGATTTTTTTTTTTCTTTTTTTCTTTTCCACAATGGGGCATTTCTAAGTGTGGGTTCGAATCCTGACTACTATATTCCATACTTAATGTGAGAGCTGTGTGCACAAGGGCCTCTTTGGACAGTGACTCGTGAGAAAGAAAGGAAAAATAAGAATAATTATTTTAACTAATGAAACATAGGTTTTATTTTTTTGCAGGTCTTGCTTAAACAGCAAATAAAAATCTCATAAAGCCTTCACACTGATTAATCATTGTTGGTATTTTATATCAATTAAGTTAATTAAATAGAATAGTAGAAATGTTAAAGTCTTGTACGTTACACTTTTGCCAAAATTCAAAAGATTTGTAAATTTTGTTTTTCCTCTAAAAGCTTATTTGAAAGGTTAACATTCTTAGATAAATGAAGAGAGAAGAAGGTTAGCTTACGTGTTATCTAATATTTGTATTTGAAAAATGAAGAGAGTAAAAGGCCGGCTTGCATGTTCGCATTGTAACACACCCACATGTATACTCGTGTGGGCTGTAGATGCACTAGTAGTGCACTTTACATTTCACATCGTGTTGTAGGTTGTGCTCCAATGTAACCTACCACGAACTGACACATTTCAATGTCACTAGGTCATTCTTTCGCATAATTGGCCACAATGAGTATGTCCATCACAAGATTGATTGAGAGAGAATAGCAATTGCCGAGATCGGTTGGCCATAAATAGGTGGAATAGAGTGGTAGTTTTACTTATCAATAGGCAGAAATGGCCTTCCTGCCAATCAACTGTCGAATTTTGACTATTATGTCTATTGATCAACAAATAACAATAGTAGCGTTGAACGGCCTGTGGATTCCGTCCATTGTGCCAATCGGCCAATTGATACCGATTGTTATCTTGATTGACCAACGGATTCTAACCGTTACAATGTTTCGGCCGACCGTATCTTGCCATTGCAACTTTCAATTAAAAGACCTTAGTGTTTTGAATAATTTCAGATGCATCTTTAAGAAACACATTTTGTAAAAAACACATGTCCCTTTGTTCTCTATAAAACTCTTTATAAATCGAGGATTAAAGATATGAAATACACATCTCCTCTCTATCATTTTCTCTCAAAAGCAATTAAAGTAGATTTCTATGTTTTCTAAACACACAAGTCTTCAAGAATTGAAACTGTAGACCAAATTCATGCTGTGGTTTCTTCGTGATTGGTGCACAGAGATCTATCAAGGTTTGTTATATCTTAAAAGCAATTTGCTAAAAACCTAACAATAATCTCATACCAATAGTACACGTATTATGGGCCTTCACCTTTGTTTTTTTTTTTTTTTAACACACCGTATTTAAAGTGATTATATTTTATGCCGATTGAATACTTGGATCTCACGGATCTGTATGTATATATAAAATTAGATTACAACAATTTTCTGGATTTAATTACAATTTGAATTCAAATGAACGTATCACATTTTACATGCTAACCTCCAGAAGGCAATTTCAGAGGAGATGCAAATTGATCATTAACACACACCCTCAGGTTAGGGAGCGGACAATAGGAGACATAAAGCTTGGCTTGTAATGACTTAAACTGATTAGAGCTTAAGCATTTAGTGAAGATATCAGCTAATTAATCAACTATACCAACATAGCCAATGGTAAATAACCCCAAGTAATCTTTTCATGTATGAAGTTATAATCCACGTCAATATGTTTGGTGCGGGCATGGTTGATTGGAGGAGACGTAGAAGCATCGTCAACAATATTCACAATGTCTTGTGTATAAAACACATGCAACCCTCTCATGCTTGTAAGCATATTTCAAAGAGAATTGTTGATCCAGCCCATAACAATTGGGCCAGATATGTAGCAATTAAGCACCTTGTTCCAAGATCTGAGTGCACATAATGTTTAAAAAAAATGGTATTGAGAAACTTAGAAACGTTATTTCCATTAATACGAATAGCTTGCAAGTTAACTCATACCTGAGGAAGTAAGAGGGTACTGTGTTAGAAGACCATCTTATCACGATCCAACAATCATGAACTCTGACATGGAGTTATTATACTTATCTTTTTTGCTATTATCACTAAAGTAATGTAAGTTATACTTAAGAGCACCGTTTGCAGCATGGGTATGAAGCAACTCAAAAGTTATTGGACTTGAGACTTCCGGTTAAGACACCATATATTTCAAAATATCACATTGTATTGATATAATCCAATATTTTAATGATAAGGCAGTTAAAAACTTCTTGGTTGACAACTGTATAGTGATAATATTGTGAATACTTTCTCAAGAAAAAATCTTTAAAAATTTTAGCATTTTTTTTTTTCATAATTTTTACTTGTAATTCATTTCTAATCTAAGATCAACAAGCTCTTTTTTAATTTTTTTAGAAACAATGAGATTTTTTCTTTTTTACACATGCACTCACACCACAATGATTTTTTTATACCACAATGGGTACTCAAACTCATCACCCTATATTGAAACTCTTGTGAGGCTACCATTGAAGCATGAGTAAAGACCCGAGAAACAATGAGATTTCCATGTAGAAACTAAAATCGGAATGCAGGTGGGGTCAATTTTCAAACATTGAGAATTTTCAATTGTAATTTCTTCTTCTTCTTTTTTCTATAAATAACTGGGAGTCATCAAAAGTAAGGCAAAATTCATGATTTTGCATATTTTGAATGACTAATCATGGATTTCAACTTCCAATTTACAATTTTTTTAAAAAGGAAGAAATTGAAAAAAAAATATTCAAAAAATTCTCCATTTCTCTAATTTAAATTGCAATTAGAGTATCGAAAAATAACATCAGACATGTTGGAGGCTAATCTTCATATTGATGGATTTTTTTAATATTAAAAAAGAAAAATCAAATTGATTAGTATCCAACCGTAGTTTGTAAGTATTTACAAGTGTTGGTTGATCTTCATATAAGTTACGCTTTAATTTACAAATTTTAGAAAAATGAAAGAAATTTAAAAAAAAATTCTCATATTTCACCCATTTAAGGTGCAATTAGAATACGAAAAATGATATAAACATTTTTTTATTTTCATGTCTTCTTAAATTTATAAATAATATGTATTGATTTTATGTTTTCATACAGGTCTTCTTAAATTTAAATTACAATTTAAGTATATAAAATTACATAACTTTATCGTTTTTTCATACATCTTTTTAAAGCCTATTTAAACAATTACCACGATAATGTAAAGGGAATGTACAATGTTTATAAATTTTTTTACAACATCTGTATTTGACCATTGATTCTTATGCTAGGTTTATTAGCAATAAAATTGTAATGATGACATTTTTCTATTACTTTAATATTAAACCATCACCAAAACATATTAATGGTTGTTTGGATGTAATATTTTCACGATAATGCCATTGGAAGTACAATAATTATTAATTTCTTCATCGTTCTTCTCAAAACATCTGTATTTGATCGACGGTTCCCATGTTTGGTTTCGTAGTGGTAAAATCATAATAATGACACATTTATTTTACATTACCCGGACAATTGGTAAAACTAACAGGGCCTTAGATTTAAACTTCTTATGCTTTGAAGCATTTCTTCTTAGATTTACTAAATGACATGAATTGATTTTAAATATAGTTCCATCACTTTGATACACACTATATAATCTGGGTCCCCATGCCAAAGAAACTTATTTTGTAATCTTTTGATTTCTAAGGGTGCAATAATGTGTTTTTTTTTTTAACATGCTCAAAATTTCATTGAAATTTTTTACCAACATGTTCCTGTATCCCAAGAGTGCAATACACTATCGATAATGATGCTAAAAACATTGCTTAGGGGCATGTTTGGTTGGATTTTTCTTATGAAATATCATGGAATTTTGCACCAAATTAGACTTAACTAATCATGAATATCATGAAACTATATTCGATGCAACCGAATGGCACCCGAAAACTCTCTTCATCTTAAAAGGCAGAGCAACAAATTCAAGCAGAATGCAGTGACTGTTTACCAAGAAGTGCCAATGGAATCAGATAGGATTCCTAGTGGGAGATGAAGGGAAACGAAGTTTAAAAGGCCCCCTTGCAGTGTGTTTCCTACTCCCTTACAATACCTTCGGACAATATAATTAAAAAAAAAAAAAAAAAAGAGGCCATCTAACCCGCTTTTCATGGATTACAATCCTCTTGGATAAAATTCTGGAAAAGTCCAGCCATCTGAACAGGACCTCAACTGAGGATGCAATTGCAGGCAAAAGTCTGGGTCTCAGGTTCAAGCCCATACTTACCTGAGTGTGCACGCACGCCTTGGTTCTTGGAGCCATGAGGTATTCCCCAAGCGAGTGCAGCTGTAGAAATGAGCTCAGACGACAAGTGCTCTCTCTCTCTCTCTCTCTCTCTCTCTCTCTCTCTCTCTCTCTCTCTCTCTCTATATATATATATATATAACACCCAAAGTACCATACTATTTTTCCTTTTTTACTTCTTTTTTCCTTTTTTTACAGCATGCAGCGCAGACAACAATGGATTTCCCAGATACAAAACATTGTAAACAGGCTACAAATACAGATTTTAGAAGACCCGAATCTCCCCAATTCTCACAAATCAATTCACCAGAGCGCAAGCTTTTGTTACACACCTCATGATGCCAAACAGATTGTAGGACGTTCCACAGCAGAACACACCTGGGAAACAAAGCCCCCGGAAGCAACTTGATACTGTCACTGCATCCCGCTTCGGATCTGCAGATACGGCACATTGACCTACAAGAGGGAACTGGTCACTCAGAGTTCCTGCATTGTAACCATCTACTGGACCTTTGCGAGGGACCGACTGGATGGACCATGTAATAATTTAACAAATCCGAGGAAGCTCAGCTTCCCATCAGTATGCCTAATCCAGTCGTGGAGAACTGCATGAACAGGGACGGAAGGGCCAAGACCGAGTTCCTGAGATCACCCAATACCAGACATAGGCAAATATCAAATTAGTACAAGGTTTTAAAGTTCACAAACAGTTAGAAACAAAATATCATTTCCATATCTGTTCTTTTTGGAAGCAACAAAATATTATTTCCACATCTATACTGTTTGAAAGCAATAAGTAAACTCTCTGCAGTTAACTGTGCACAAGTTATTGGAAAAATAAAAAAGCAAGCAAGAAAGAAATGTTCATAGAACGAAGATGGGTCCCTCAAGGATCTCCAAAGACGTGAGATATTAAAATCCTCCGGACCTTTTTTTTTTTTTTTAAAAGGTGAAGAATATTATTAGGCAACTGCCAAAAAGAAAAACACAAAAACAACAAAACAAGAGAACGAGCATAGAATACCGGAGCAACAAGGCTCGAACCCAGTCCACTGAGATCAAAGGTGCCCACTCCTTGATGCACTGTAACACTACAAATAATCCTCCTAACCAAACCCTTCTTGTTATCAAAACAACGAGAAATCCTCTCAATCCGGATGGCCCACAGACCAGCAATATGAGATATGTATTACAGACCAAGATCTCTAATACATAATTACTGTTAACTACAGTACTTAAAATGAGATGAATTCATCTTTAGACACCTACCAAACATATCCTTAGTTCACCCACTCAGCCCTTTCCCTCTTTTTTATTTCCATGCTACACATTATATTGACACAGCAATAAAGCTTACCATTGCATTTCTTTTTTCTTTTCTTTTTTTTCTGCACAATTCAATCTATTTGAGAGAGAGAGAGAGAGAGTGCTAACTCAGAAGGAAAAAACGATAACAAATTTGGAAGCGAAGGGACCTTCGTCATAAGCTATACAATCAAACATGTAGATATCCTGACCCAAGATTATGGCTGGTCAGCTCATTTATTAGGTGCACAAACGTGTAGTTGAATGTGGACCACCTATGAGTGAACCAGCCCAGTTCATGGGCCAGAGCATCTACATGTTCTGGCCAATGGATAGGTTGGATTTCTCACACATGTGCCGCATTTGCACATTTGGAGGTGTGTATGGGCCTGGACTTGTACATGTGTGTAGCATTCACAAACCAGCAAATATTTCACATGCATATTGCCTTTGCTTATAATAATGATAGTTTAATTAACTTAAAGCACATGTTAGCTTAGGCGCGTTTGGTTGCATAAAATGTCATTCATGAAATTTCATGATTAATCAGTCTAATTTGCTGCAAAATATCACAAGTTTCATGATATTTAGTGCAACCAAACACACCCTTATATGAATTATCATATCATGCTCAACCTACACATATCATCACTAAATGTTCCTACATATGAATTGTTATAGAATAGCCAACTGCATAACAGATGTATAAAAAGAGATTGCCTGATTGACAGGAGGGACACTAAGTTGTCCACCTTCCACCTCCAGTGCATCACGTCACAAACACAATTGGAATGATGGGGGTTCTTGCTCTTAGGTACAAGATCAAGCTCCCCAATGAGATGTCATGGTGATCAAGGGTCAGTCTTTCAACACGATTCAACATTGAAGAATCATTCACAACCTTCATAGAGATTCCTCAAAAAAAATTGCGAGATTTACTTATCATAAGTGAAAATGTGGACTACCATGCATGAAATTTACTGTTCCCAAAATTTCCACTTACCGACGCAAGTTCTTCAATAACAATTGCCCTGTTACCATCCTTCTCAAAAAGCTCATATGCCCAACGAGCTTGTTGCTCCCACCTATCCAGTCCTTCGAGCTGATGCACGCTTAGTGCAGCTGCACAGAACTCTTCAAAATCCATTTTTCTATATTGAAGAGAACTAAGCTGTCATTGAGAAGAGAAACAAATACCAGCACAAATTAAAGATTATACAAGCTAAAAATCATACAAAACTAAAGAATATCTCCAACCAGTGCCAACAATCAAATAGATACCGAAGTGAGAAAATCATGAATGCGGGAGTCTTTCATTGCATCAGTTGTATTTTTCAGCAAGGCCTGGCCAAGAATATAACGGTTGGAAACATTAATAGCAGAGGAAGACACCATTGCAACCATCAAAAGTCATATCTGCAAAACAATATTGAAAGAAAGAAACTAACCATCCTGATGTTCTCTAGAGATATACAACCATTTTTGTTCGGCTCCAATAGTGTAAACTGCTCCTTCAGATGAAAGAGCTGATCAACGGTCAGTGTCTTTGACAGAGCCTGTGACAGATGCAAATGAAAGTTTAAATGCATGGATAGTCTTCTTATTCATCAGTTATAACCATCTGTTTTAAAACATTGAAAGCCAATGGGAAAATTATGCCACCTTGCAGCATCAGAGCAGAAAAAAACCTTGAATTTGAAAGAACAGCATGAGACATAGTTAGGAGGAGCTTAGCCTACCTACCCAACTGGAGTACTGAAAATAGAAAGGCCTCCACCTGCCTCTGATCTATGAAATTTAACAAGCACAGCTTTTCTCAAATAGTTGCCACACAGGGCACATGTTAGATCATCATCATCATCTAAGCCTTATCCCAACTAATTGAGGCCTGCCGCATGAATCCGGGACCACCATTCCACTTTGTCAAGGACCATATCCTCAGTTAAACCAGACAAGACACACATCAGATGCCTTTGAGAAAATCCCATCAATCCCGACTATTAGGATAGGGCCCTCATCTATGTTTTATTGTGTTTCAGATGTCATCTATATACTACTTATACACTCATCTCAATGGGATGGAGGAAAGAGTAACTTTGGCAAAGTCAGGAGCTCTCCTTCTCTAGTAAAATGTCATTATTTATTAACAAAACGGTAGAGATATCATCATGTCTTGTCCCAGCTATTTGGGGTCAGCAAATACGTCAATATATCTTCATCGCCATCGCTCGTTGATGCCGCGCCGCCGCCGCAATGGCTCCACCTTTGAACCTTTGTGTTCCTGCCTTGCAGACACCCAACAAATAATCAGGTGGAGAATCCTTCTTCTCAACATGGCCACCGGTGAAGCAGTATTTTGAAAAAAAAATCTGGCGTTTCTTTCCTTCCACATAACCCATAGAATTCATAAGGAACACATCTTCCAAGGAAACTTCTTATGGCCCTTAAATCATCATCATCGTCTTCTCCCAGTAATTTGGGGTTGGAAGGTCTTTAGATTTAACTAATAAAAACTGGCTATGTATTTGAGATTTTCACTACCCCTCCTAGTCTAAATGTCCAGTTGCTAACAAACAAAAGGGTAGAACCTAGACTAAAATTGAGATGAAATCCTAATTGTTTTGTGATTTGGTAAGTTTCATCCTTTCATTTGTTCATTGAAGTCCAATGTAGTCTCCGTCACACGCGTTGTCAGTTCATGCACTACAGGAGAGAGAAAGAAAAAAAAAAAACAAAGGTGGACACTGGAAAGATAACAAAGATCTAGGCAAGGGTGCACAAATTGAACTAAACAGCTAAAAATGAGTTGATCCAATGATCACTAGAATGATTTCTAATATCAAACAAAAAAAAAAAATTCCTTACACCTCAAGACAACTTGATGAAGGACGATCAAAAATTAATTTACTGATAACATACAAATGTAAATAGAAACCTCATATCTCAAATGCGTGCATGTTTGCATCCTTGTATTATGCCTGGAGGAATGATCCAATACAACTAGTTTGCACCATATACCATGATGTTTACTGGACACATGGATAGTCTACTCATCAATCTACCATCCACTTGGTCCTACCAAATCTTCATAGGCCACCACAGCAAAATCAAACCCATTGGATGATCCTGACTATGTGATTACTAGATTGTGTAATGGATGGTCAAGATGAGTTACAAGTTACAACAAAAAGGTCAAATCATCGAAATAGTCTATCCAGTACAACTCGCTGTGTGTTGCTTACGTCTCTCAAGAATCACTTTGACATGATGATCCTGACTATTTGATCACATCTTAGAAAACGGATGTCCATGCAACAAAAGAAAAATACCATTGTTTGCATGGTTAGGGTAATCTGATTAGTGTGATTTTGGAACGTAGGCCTTGTTTGCATGGTTAGGGTAATCTGATTAGTGTGATTTTGGAACGTAGGCCATGAAAAGTGGGATGGACCATGTGGACAGTTTGAATCAATGTTACAGAGTCTCCATGTGTCAACAGTTCATTCTGTAATATGGTGCAAACTAGTAGTTTTATAGGATTATTCCCCTTGTACATGACATAGTAGTTTTATAGGATTATTCCCCTTGTACATGACATACATAACAGTCATGCATTTTTTTTTAAGGGTCACATAACAGTCAAACATGGACACAAACAAAAGAAATGCTAGAAGAAATTGTTCACCATAATAACATTACTAGATACACACCCTCAAAGCAGCCTTACGCAAAGATGATGAACGTATGTAGGCCTTCATGAGCTTCAATATTAGAATATCCAAGGGGACTTTAACGTCACCGTAGTTTCTAATCCAAGGATGGCCTGCAGACAGAAAATTATGAGTACACCAAAGGAAAAGATCCATAAGGATGCTCATTAAGAGTGTGATGGTATTTACCAAGGGCCTGCGCAGCAGTCATTCTTTTGCGTGGATCTTTAATCAACAAGCGTTTGACGAAATCTTTCGCTTCAGAAGACAGAGAAGGCCAAGGTGGTTCATCAAAACTCGGGTCAGCTTTTAGGACAGCCCGAAAGATACCAGATTCACTACGGGCCCAAAATGGGCGGCTCCCACATAGAAGAATATATGCAATCACACCGATACTCCATACATCAGCTTCTGTACTGTAAGACCTATGTAGAACTTCAGGCGCCACATAATATGCGCTTCCTACAATGTCATTAAGCCTTTCATCTGCAAACAAATCGAAGAGTGAGAATACAATTGAAAAATTCTCAATGTTAAGATCATGTTTATGAGTGGTCAATCAGGACCGACCTGGTTTGATGAAATCTGATAGGCCGAAGTCTATGACCTTTAATTGGGAGTTTTCATCCTTGGAAGTGAAAAGGAAATTCTGATCCAGCAACAAGCTACATTTAGATAAAAGATAGAGAAAAATAAACAAAATGGAACTACAATTTTGTAGTAATGCCACTATGCACCAAGAGGTAATAGAATTAGAATGGGATTGTCAAAAGGATGATTTTTCTATAGAGTTAAGGCAAGTAAACAGATCGACTTCTTTCTTTTTTATCTGAAAATAAAAACGATGACCTAATTTCTGGAATACAGTCTGCATGTCCAGGTTCTTAAAACAGGAAAACTAAACAGCTAAATCTCACAATATTCCGACGCCATGACAACCAGTATACATAACTTCAGCAGAGGTGGCAACTGGGCAGGCCGGCCCTGTACTGTCAAGGCCTGGGCACCTAAACTCGGCCCCAGAGCCAGGCTGGGACTTGAAATATTAGCCCACTGTTCTGGCTGGGCCGGGCCTTGGCCAATGATGAATGACCTGGCCCAGCCTGTTGGCCCTGTCCAATCATCAAGTAGGCCACATAAAGAATGGATGGTTTAAAGACAATTGTTAGAGGTTCCCATTCAACATGCTTGTATTAACAATTTAACACAATTATTGAATCCGGGGGACTCATCATGGATGGAGGATACCCCCAAGAAACATCTTAGATTGGACCATTAGAAACCTTCAATCATTTAACTCCATTTTTTTTTCCTCGCAGGCCCACCCTTTGTTAGTGCACTTTTCTATGGCATACTAGTACACCGTATTTGTCAATCACGCGAGTCCTTGTGTTGTAATGTCGGTTGAGCCTTGGCAAGCTGAAGACCGAAGATACAAGTGGACCACAAGCATCAAGGAAGAAGAAAAGGTAAATGAGATGTCTTAGTGACCCTAACCCTTTGGACCAAAACACCCAAAACCTCTTAGATGACTTGGATCAACTAGGGATACCTTTAGTCATCATCATTAGTCTTAGAACACCTTGAAAAACATGATAAATTAGATTAATTAGAGAGGTAGAAGTTGTTGTAAACAGAACTACCCAAAACAGCAACTTCCAATCGGAATTGATTTTCCGATCGATCGGAAACCGGAACACTATCCGATCGATCGGAGATTTTGTCCAGTAACCTGATGATTCACTGGACTAATATTCCGATCGACACCTTGCCGTAGGGTGTAAAGTTGGGAAATTTTCTTCTATGTTTTTATTGAAAGAGGAGTGGTCCTCCAAATTTACGATTTAATATAGGGCCAGGGCCTCTCAATCGATTAGGACTAGGGCTAGGGCTAGGGCTAGGGACAATCCTAGCCCAGCCCTAGCCAAGTCAATTGCCACCCCTATTTGGAACTATCATCAATTAAATATTGAATGCATCCGCCCTATTAACTTCATTTAGAAAGTGGATAGCAATTAGTGTAGAGATTATTTAAAATCGTATAGTGGATATACAGTCAAGACAGTTTGGTGGACTTCTTTGTTCAATACAATGTCCATGGTCATAAAAAAATAATGATAATAAAAAAAAGTTCAATATAACATTGAATCAAGATATGCTATTTTTTTTAGTACAACGTCTATTGAGAAGATCAACATAAAAGATAGAAACCTACTATACCATTGAATCAAGATATGCTATTTTTTTAGTACAATGTCTATTGAGAAGATCAACATAAAAGATAGAAACCTACTATTGATAGTTGAATATGCTTTACCTCTGGTTTCAGATCTCGGTGAACCACACCCTGGAGATGGCAAAACGCAACCACATTCAATATCTGTACCAGGACATCCTTTGCATCATCTTCTGAGTATTTTCCACCTCTATACAAGGAAGAAATTATATAAGCACCTAGTTATTCATTACCAAAAATGACTAATGAAAGTGGGCTGCATTTTTTCGTGTTTGAATGCCTCAAAGGAATGGCATCACAATTTAAATAATAATCAGCAAAGAATCACCTTGAAAGTATCCTATCCAAAAGCTCCCCTCCTTCACATAACCTGAAACACACAAGAAGTTATTCAACCAGTGCATTACATAATAGTCAATAACTACTATCAGCAACAAACAACATAATTTCATGTCATTTTAGCCCATACTTCCAGTACAACACACTGCTTTACATGTATTACAAAGGAGCAGTAGGGGTACCAAATTAATGAGAAATGAATTCCATTTGGTGACCACTTCTTGGTTACTATCAACATAATAAAATTTCCACGTTTCTTGGGAATCTAACAACCTTGTGTTTCAACACTTCAGCTTAAGAGTTTGCAAAGTCAAGTCCATAAAAACCACTATGTAAGAAGTAGCAGGCACATCCAGTTCATAAATTTTAATTCCAAATATCAGTTCTGGGTTCCAGTCTTACTCCATTACAATATAGACATTGTCGTGGTCTTCATATGCATCATAAAACTTCACTAGATTGCTATGTCCTGTCAAAGCTCTCAAGATTTTTACTTCCCTTCTGACATCCTCTATGGCAATGGCTGTAGTCATCTGCGAAAATAGGAAAAGATCAAATTCATATGCAGTTGCAATTGTAGTGTACTAAAAAATAGAAACAGGCTCCTTTGAATCGACAACTTCAAATATCATTCATTGAAAGATGCAAAAAGAACTCATAAGTTAATGGCATAAACTTTTCACGACAGTCTGCAGAGTTACTGAGATCAAAGCCAAAACTCCTCGCATTGAATATTTATACAATCACAGACTTTAAAACAACATACCAGCAATTAATACATGACAACTTGTCAGTTAACAGATGTTATAAGTGTACAAGGAGCATTTTAGTCTCTGGATGAAATCTTCTTCTTGTTTGCAAAGACATTTTTTTATTAAAATAGAGAGGATCATGTGCAAGAAAGGGACAAGAAACAACTGTTGTGAATTCTCCCCCTTTCCTACGTAATTTGCAGCAAGTTGATGTTAAAACTTCATCTAAGAAGTCGCAAGTTTCCGACATGAACACAGAAGCACATGAATGGATTTCAATTTGTACAGAAAATGGCCTCTTGGTTAATTGAACGCATTGGAACACATTCACTAAGTGGCAAAAGGATGAATATTAACATGTTTCCTTTCAAAAAAAAAAAAAATCTTAACATGTATAAACACATGCATGCATATGTATAGTTTTCTGTTTCTCAATGTGCCCGACAAGGTACCTGCCCCGTTTTCAGCTATCAATATAACACTAGTAAAGCCTCTCAAAAAGGTGAAAAGAAAAGATGTCACACAAGTAATATGTTTACCCGCCAAGATCTCCATCATGTTTTTCATTTTGAAGGGTAGATAAATATTATAGAAAAGAAGAGCATAAGGGGGAGGATATTCCCAATTACAAGATTCATAAGCTCAGACCTTTTCCTAGGATGGTCATAAGCAACTACATTGGCTTCTCTGTGCATGTGAGAGAAAGAAACTGAGAGAGTTTCTTTCATTTCCCTAATATGTTATAGCCATTGAGATAGCCTCCAAGAGTGCTCAATGGATGAGGTAGCCCACCATGTAGTGAATCGCCTTCCAAGATCTCCATCATGTTGCTAACCCACAGCCATCAGTTATAGCAACTTGTTCTTCGGCCAATACCTGGTTGCTACCCATATAGCCATGTGAATATCACAGCATTCAGTCAATTGCAATCTTCTTCCTTACCATTTAACTCTATTCACTAAAATAAGTTCATTTACGGCATTGCAAAGGAATCATCGATGCTTTACAAATTTGACTTTAATTATAGTGCATTATTTATAAGAAATTCACAAAGGCATGCAAAATCACCTCGGTCCTATAAATGTGTGTATTGACCACATGGACAGCGTGAAGAAATAACTATAAATGCTGGCCAACTCAAACACGAGAAATTAAGTTTCTGCAAATAGTGCTACCAAGGTTGCTATCCCCCAAATTTTTGCTTTATATCACGTGATCTAGCATGTGGGTCATTTGTGATCCAGATTGGAATCAGCGGTTCTAATGAATAAGGGTTTACAAGCAACCTTTTCTCTTTTGTCACAGCCCCTTCTTGAATAAGGGCAAAAGATTTTGTTAAAACAAAGAAAGGGGCCTGTTTGGTAGACACCAAAAATTAAGTTCATACCATTTTAGTTAGTCATAATTATCTATTAGCGTTATGATTGTTGGTTATCAATATTATTTGTTATCCTTACCTAAAAGAAAAATGAACTCCAATACAATAATTACAATTAACTAAAATGATATGAACTCATTTTTACACAACTACAAATCAGGCTCCAATACGTTGCCTTGTTTTTACTTCAAGACCATAGAGTAACTATTCAGTCTTACCCGCCCGGGGTTTGGACAAATGGCTAGCGTCATGGGTTTGCTCCCCACAGACACGGGTTCAATTGCCCTCCCCGTGCTTTACCCGATGCACGTGGTTTGCAGGTGATTACATGCATCTGCAGGGATTAGTCTCGCCTCAAAAGGGGCCAAGGACACCCTGTCATCATATAAAAAATAAAAATCAATCTTCATGTTCCTAGCCTTGATCAAGGCGTGATCTAGATTAGAATTCACATATCATTTAACTTTTAAATGATATCTAATCTAGTTTCTTCTTTCAAAAGTAACCAACCCGTTCCATGCTAAATTATCTCTACATATTAAAACCGCTTTATTGCATCAAAATCAAAGGATGTGTTTGGATGGCTAAGAAAATCAGGTGGGCGAGATGCATCCCCAACCCATCAAACAGTATGCAAAATGCTGCAAGCTGGACCTGGAAATATCATGAGATTGATTTGGGGCTTAAGAGGCAGGAAAAAATGCAGTTCTCCAATTCCCCCTGCCCAAACACAAGGCTAAACAGAAACCCACCAACTACACCAAAGTATCTGTATGCTGCCTCACTGACATTGGGGGACGCACCCCAACACACCAAAAGAAATATTATGAAAAAAAAAAAAAAAAAACAATATAGTAACCATAATCTTCAGTGACTGAATACGTAATATGAGCCATAAAACAGCAAAGCACGAGTTCAGACATAAATGTTAAATATAAAAACAACAGAAATTCTCCAATAAACTCTCACATATCACGTTAAAAATTTACATGAATTCACAGACACAAAATCTCCAAACATCAGCAAAACAGAAACAAATAAATCGAAAAGCCAAAGACGGAATTGATATTTGCATCATTACTACTTCGATTTGCATACACCGATTTCATTGAAATCGTACACTCACACTAAAAGCATCCTACTTCAATTCCCAAAATGGGAAATGGTGCATTCAAATGAAAAGGCTGTGGTTTTAATTAAACAAAAATATATAAATATGCACCAAAACGGCATTCTTCATCACATGAGAACCCAGTTTGGTAGACACCTAAAAATGAGTTCATCTCAACATAAATTACATATCAGAGATCTTATTCAAGATCTCTAATACATAATGAGTTCCAGATCTCTAACACATAATTAGTGTTAACTAAAATGAGATGAACTCATTTTTAGTCATCCACCAAACAGAGTGTAAGCATTCGGATAAGAACAAATCACAATAACAGAAAACAACCAGTTCCCACCATATGGAATTAAATAAATAAATAAATCCAAATTCATCAGCATTTTCAATTCAGAAACACCATGGCAAAACCTTAAATTCCCACCAAATGAAATAAATAAATAAACCAAATTCATCAGCATTTCACTTCAGAAACACCAACGGCAAAACCGTAAATTCAGAGAGAGAGAGGGAGGGGGCGAACCTTGGCTTTGGGGATAACCTTAACGGCAACCTGCTGGCCCTTGAGCTCGCCTTTCTTAAACCTGGCAGCGCAAGTATGCCCAAAATGCCCTCGCCCAACCTCATCACCAATCTCATACTTGTTCCCGAAATGCTTCGAGAACCCGAAGCTCTTATCGAGCCCAGCCGCCTCGGCTCCTTCCGGTATCGACGCCTCGTTCGGCTTCACAGACCCATGCCGCCTCGCCAGCACCGCCCGTATATGCTTAGCTGGCGACGGGGGTGGGAACGGGCGCTTGAAGAACCGACGCGGCGTCGAGTTCGAGCTCGCATTCCGGCCCGGGGATTTCTTCGAGAAGAAGTGGTGGGCGGGGCTCGGGCTGTAGAACGGGAAGAACGGCGACCGCTTCCCGATATCAGTATCGTCTTTTTCCTTCAGCTGCTGTTGAGTTTCGCTTGCATCGTTGGCTGTAACGGAGGAGGGCTTTTCGGTTTCGGTTTCGGGACCCGTACCGGTACCGGTTTCTTCTGAAAGGTTGGGCTTTGAGTGGCAGAGTCCCATTTTCGTAAATATTGCGAAGATTAAGGTGAGACATTTGTTTGGTGTTGCTGTAACTCCATCTTCTTCTTCTGCTCCTTTTTGTTTGGAATGGAAGCTCGATCTGATTTTTGTTCTCTCTTTTCTCGCTTCTTTGTTTGTAACTCTTATTATTTTATTTTTGTAATATTGTTGTTATCTGTTTTTTGTGGGTGGTGAGGTTGAGGATTGTTGCGAGCATTCGCGCGAAGAGAGCTTCCAGAGTTCCATACTAGTGGGTGACGTGCCAGTGGCAACGTCAGTAATGGACGGTGCTTTTTACCTTGACGTGAAACTCTGCTTTTCACCTGTCTCACTGCTCCAGCTCAGCCAGCAGCAGAGGATCCGAACTCATATTTCATCCATACCGTGCATATATTTTGTATTATCATTTTAGGGCATGAGATTAAAAATGAGGCAGAAATAAAGTCTAATGTGAACCATACCATAGAGAAAGTATAACAAACAATTAGTCACACTTTTCTTAACACGAGAAGAATGGACAATTAAAAGATAAATGACAGATGATCTGAAGTTGATGTACAATCGTGGGCTTCCTTCAAAGTGTAACTTATCGAGTGTTTTGCTGGGGCGCCAATTAGGTGTTACCGGGGAACAGCGTAGTGGTACTCCTGCCGTGTGGCCCACATGAGTGATATTTTGTATATACATGCCATCCATCTATTTCTCTAGCCCATTTTAGACTGGAATTACAAAAATTATGTAGATCCAAATCTCAGGTGGACCATACCAGTGAAACAATGGTGATTGAGTGCTCCACTATTAAAAATTCGGAAGAGCCCATACTAAGCTTTAAGTAACTTTTATTTGAAATCAAACCCAATGTAAAAATGATCTGGATGAAGGAAAATTATAAATATCAGCTTGATCCAAAACTTTTGTAACCCCCCGGAAAGCTTTTAATGGTCATTCATACTGTTTCTACCAGTATAATCCACCTAAGATCTATATATTCTTAGGATTGCATCACGTCCTAAAATGAAATGGAAAAACAGATGGACAGCGTGGATTTTAAAAAATTATATATCAATATGGGCCCCACACGGTTAGTGTAACACCCACTAAGATGTTATCACCGAAACAGTTAATCCGCTCTCGCTGTGCTGATGCGGTCCAAGAGATGGCTCTATACGGAGCAGCTTTAAATTAGTAGGTTGAAAAGTATACGGACCTTTAAGAATAGCATGTGCCCAACCAAATCCTCTTGTCGTCACCACAACACCACAAACGCCACGTGGCTCAGTGGCATTAGGATATAGTGGCTTAACTTGAAAACTTTCAAGCATGTTTGATTTGTAGCCTAATCAAATCCTGCCATGTCCAACTACTATACTTAAATAGCATTGAAGTTATTGTATAATACACATCCCTTAAAATCTTACGATTGGCCTGGATCTCGAGCACTTGTGTTGTCATCATCTCTCCTATTTCTCCCGATCGAATCGGTTAAAGCCTCATTTTAGGCACGTTTAGCCACAGGCCCGTAGCAAGAGAGCTCGGATTAGGTACTACCCCACTAGGATGCACGAGGAGACATGCTTACGTGGCGCGTCGTCATTGGCCGATGCAGTGGGTCTCGCATATTGGGCTGACAGCTCTAATACCGAGGTGCCGAGCCTGCTGTGTCGGCCAATGGTGATGCGCCATATAGGCGTCCGTCTCCACATGTGTCCTGGTTGGGTAGTACCTGATCCGAGCCCCTACTCAGGACCGTCGATGAGCACTGGGGTCCACATGCTAAGTGTTTCAATGATCTGAACTGTTTATATTATGCTATTTGTGCTATACTGGCCATCTTAAGAAACCTATTATGAAAGGATCAGCATGAGTTTATAAATACCAAAGCAGATTTCAATGGAGATTTCAATGGCTATCATTCGACTCTAAAAATCAAAGGTTGCTGTCATTGTTAAAGCGTAGCTACAAGAAAGTCACTTGTTCATGGTTTGAGCTATACATGAACTGAGCTAGCTCAAAAAGCTTGCTCGACTCGGCTAAAAAAAGCTCGGCCCAACTCGATTCAGAGGGTGGTTCAAGTCAAGCTAAGCCAAATTTTTGGGCTCGTTGGAAATTCGAGGCAAGCTCGAGCCTGACCTAAGCTCGGCTCGTAGAGGCTCGGTGTATATATATATATATATATATATATATATATATATATATATATATATATATATATATATATTAAACTGCTCGCTCGCCCTAGCCTCCTTTTATTTTCTTCCAATGCCCACTCGCCCGTCCCTAACCCTAAAAAACAAAACCCACTCACCTGCCCTCTCTGTAGCTTCGGCCTGACTAGCGGCAGCGACCACCTCCGGGCATCTACATCATCTCCTCCCTCTCCGACTCTCCCTCATCTCATCTCTCTCTAGCTAAGTAAGCTTAAAATTCGGACAAGCTCGAACAGACTCAAAAGCTTGAAGCTCGGACATGCTCAAATTCGGCTCGAAAGCTCGTCTAAACCAAGCCAAGCCCACCACCTAGGCTTGAGGACTAAGCCGAGCCAAGCTCGAGCCCAGGTCACTCACTGACCAAATCGGGCTGAACTGGGCAAAGCTTGGTTCAGCTCAACTTGGCTTGTGTACAGCTCTATTCATAGAATGTGGACAATTCAAAATGGACCATGTCAGGGCGCAGGCCCAATGAGTGGTGACACATGCTGGAACCTAAGTAGCGAGTGAGGCAACACGGGCTCACCAATCACCAATATCCATTCTTGCTACGGGCTTCGATCACGTACTACCCAACCGAGCTTGGATTAGTACTACCCGATCCTGTCCCAAGCTTAGGACAGGCCTGATGTGGCACATAGGTGTCACATTTGTATGGGTGAAGGGCACGGTGTCAGAAGAGACCTGCCATGTCAGCAAGCCTGACATAATCATGTCACGGCTCCTCTCCCCAATGCCCACAGGGCATGTAATAGCCCGGCCTGAGCTTGAATAGGCTTGAAATAGGCTAGGGTAGTACCTAATCTGTGCTCTGCCCCACCAGGACACGCTGAGCAGAGGGATGTTGTAGTGGCTCCGCACCTTTAGTGGGATGTGACGTCCGAGCCCTGAGCAGGGGCAGGGCAAAAACGAACTCATAGATGGAAAAGGAAGGATCCGAAGGTTAAGCTGTTATCTCCTTCGACCCCACTGTATCATTATGTAGGCCGTTCAACTAAGGAAGCCCATCATGGTTGGCTACATGTCAGAAATCCAGGCAAAATTACTTGGAGCCAACGACCCATAAACATAATTTCTACCTCACTTTGACACAGATTGTGAAGATCTTTAATCAGTAAGGTCTTTTGCCAAGTTGCCATTGATGGTGTCGCCTTCTAGATGTACGGTGCTGATCATGATGCAGTGGGACAGAATGGGAAAGCCGGAAGGGAAATGAACGGCTATTAGTTAGCTTTTGCTGCCAACAGTTGAGTCGTAGATGGGGTAGAAAATCCTGGCTGTCCAAAATTCTTCTTGCCACGTGGCAGTTAGATGCCTATGCAAACGAGTAAAGCGTAACTCATGCATTTATTTATGCCGACCAGTCCGATGCGCCTAATAAGTGGTGGTTAAAACAGAGTTGCCACCAAGACTCGCGCTGGCATAACTCGCGCTAGGTGTCTAGTGCAGCGATAGCCACGTGGGTGGAACTTTCACAAGATCCACCCCGTCCATCAGGTGCGCTGCATCATGATTACTTTGTGATAATAAAATCGTGACCATCCATAATTCAGGTGGGTCACACACTGGGAAAAGGTTGGCATGGGACTTCTACATTAGTTTTTGTTGGTCCACCGTGGTGTTTATATGGAATCCAATCCATTTATTCGATGTGTCTCGTCAGCAGGAAAGCAAAACCCAAAAATCAGTGTTCGAAAACTCATGCGGGCCGTACATGAATTAAGATGTTTTTAAGCATGATTTTATGCCGTAGCCAACCTGAAAGTTGAATCATTCTCATTTTTGGGATCAACGACAAATAAGCGGTGATGTACCTGACGGACGGCGTAGATTTCATGAACGTTAAGTCGTTTCGTCCACGTTAGAGAAAGTGGCCCTGGTAGGTTACCTACACCGGTACGCAAATGTTTTCCATTTGCAAACGTACAATCGGCCCCACGAGAACCGTTTTCTTTATGGACCCGTGCATCTGGATGGTTTGGATGTAGCATAAGGATGCCACGTTGTCACCTGCACAAGCGAATAAGAGACTATGGAATTAGCAACTCCTCATGGACTGAAATGTGGCAAAGACGTACTGAAATCTGGACCGTTGATCTGGTGGGCCACAATGTTGTTAGTCAACACCCAAAAAGCAAAGGGGTCGGACAGGTGTGTATTTCCAGTTTGTGGGCCGGTATAAAAGTAATGGTTTGCCCAAAAGCAACAGGTGCACATTTAACCAGCAAAACTAACAACCACTTCATGTTTAGAGCTGTCCATTAGCGCAATCTAGGACACACGTGTGGATCCCCTATGTACACTTTACACGTACTTGAAATCTCAACGGCCCAAATAGTACGAACGCTGTAGATTGGTCATGTAATTAAAATGGGATTGATTAGACAATCCTGACCATTGATCAATGACCTTTTTTATTTGAATCCTTCATTCCTTTCATTTCAACAGTTGATTATATGTCCATCAGTAGACCAGTTAAGATCAATCTCTCGGCAAAAATTTTGGGTTGAAAAACATCTATTGTGGGTCCTGATATATGGACGGCCTGGAATCGAGCTATGTGCCACGTGTACGTGGAGGAGCCTCATATGTATCTTAGCTGCAGCGTACTCGTTTTTGCACTACATTAAAGGGTAGTTATTAGAAGTTAGAGCGGATAATTAATTCAGGGAAGGTCTCGAGTCCAATCGGTTGGACCCCAATTTATGGTGCACCCAGATGGTCAATTCCAACCTGCTAAACTAATACGAAATCCAACCCTTTGATTCGATCAACATGAAGATCAACAATTGCAAAAACAAAAAGGCATATGTACTCATCAAATAGACCACACCATAGAAAATAATTTATAACCATTGATAAATATAAAATAAAATTATAGTTCAGTCATGTGGTAGATGTGGCTGATTTTTGAAAGAGTAAATCCCCATATTTGGCAGAACCTATTGGGCGGATTGGATATCGTACGCATACCAAATATTGGATGTTACCAGCTGGGTGAACCATAACTTGTGGTACAACCGGTTGGAGTTGAGACCCTATCATTAAGAGGAGAAGTCTTTGTCATTAATTAAAGATCAAAGGGTATAATAACATGAAAGAGACAAACCAACGCTTAAAACTTACGTGATTTGTTAATATTATAACCGCTGGTTTGTCGGAATGGAAATACCTGATTGAGGAATTTTAGGTCCTCGATCCGGCATGCTTGGGTTTTCATTCGTAACAAGTGGGACCCCATGGTTGAGCGATCTAAACCATTGGTATGTTGGATCTGATCATGGATGGATTATTCCCTGCAAATGCATCAACAGGAGGATCCTTGCCGTTCGATTTGTGGCCCAAAAATAGATGGTTCATATTTACTTCTTGCTGACACGATAGGCCCAATTTGGTTGTTAAGATCTTCTAATTTGGGAGAATTCTACAGAATGGCCCATCACAGTGGGATGCAACAGACTGCTGGTCAGGATTAATGAACGATGGGCCCACTTTTGATAATAGAAAACCTGAGCATACTGTGAAAAGCTTTGGATCGAGGGTACCAAAAACCCGAGGATATCATGAAACTGAGAAACGTTCACTCACAGGCACTGGACGTGAACGTTCGCGTACAGCCCTGTCTTTCCCTCAACGCCTCACTTGTTTAGAACATCCTAGCCATTAAAATGGTAAGGCACGCCATGATCATCATCTGGGATGAAATTACGCTTCTCTACTCATTGCTTTGGCTACACCCCCAGATCAAATTACAGCTGACCTTATGACTCAATGTACAGGTGTGACCAACTAATGACTGTAACGGCTGTGTCCATATTTTGAACGGGTCAGATTTTCTCTACACATGACACCGAGGAAAAGGAGCTGTACCAGAAATTTCATTTCACCTTATTTATCAAGCCTCTTGGGCACTGTTAAACTTTTTCCCATGCCAGATGCCCTTCCATGGTATTATTCTCTCATATGGTTGCCGCAGAATATATAAGTTGAGGGGCCTTTTGATAATGGGGCATGGCCCCACCAAGTCAATAGTTAGGCTACCTCACGGATGATTTGAATGGTTCACTATATTGAGACAATAGTGAATGTATAAGAGGGTTACTTTAAAAAAAAAAAATTAGAGTTTTATGTGGCCCACATCTACATTAACACTATGAGTTAATTTTGCATTGTTTCATCTGGGGTGCTACATTTATGATGAGTTTTGCCCTCAAATTTGATAAATTCCATGAAATTAAAACTCATTTTATGTGGACGGCTTGGATATGCTCCAAGATTATCCAGTGGATCCCAGATAAGACGTAGGATGTGTTCAATAGATGGGCGCAAGAAATGTCATTTTGTCGTTTCTCCGTTTCTTCGTTTTTTTTTTTTCTTCTTCTTTTTAGGAGAGGGGCATTTGGCTGTTAGGACTATTGCTACTTCCGTGGAATCTACTCCGGAGAGCTTCCAACTTGCATCTGGCGTCATTTTCTCCATTCAAATGAGCTTCTTAGTTTTTTTTTTAGTTACTTGTCATAACTCCATACAGGTTGTAGGTCCAACAAAAATGGAGTCCACTTTTGAGTAAGCAAATGGTGTCCAAATGAGGTGATTCCAAATCCATTTGAAAATCCATCAAATTACCTTTCCAACAAGTATAAGATCACCTAAATCGGACATGTAACGAGGGAGTTATGATCATTTTAGTCGGATTTGTGAACATCGAACGATAGGGTATTAACAAATAACAGTGACTTTGGTCCCACTTTTGGGCAATCCAGCGATGTCCAAATGAAGTGATTTTAAAGCCATCTGAAAGTTCATCAAATTACATTTCCAATAATATAAGATCACCCAAATCAGACATGTAACGAGGAAGTTATGACAATTTTCGTCGATAGACATTGATCATTGTCGACAGACACTGACTACCGCTGATACTCACCAAGTATTAGTGACGATCAGTGACTATCGGCGATCACTGAGTATCGATAATGATTAGTGAGTATCAGCGATGGTCAGTGAGTATCAGCGATGGTCAATGAGTATCAGCGATTGACGACGGTTAGCGAATGTCAGCGATCGACGATGGTCAGTGTCTATCGACGAAAACGGTCATAACTCCTCGTTACATGTTCGATTTGGGTGATCTTGTACTTGTTGGAAAGTTAATTTGATGAACTTTCAGATGACTTTGGAATCACCTCATTTAGACATTACTTGATAACCCAAAAGTGGGCTCAAAGTCATTATCATTCGTCGATACTCCGTCATTCGCAAATCCGACGAAAATGGTCATAACTCCCTCATTACATGTCCAATTTTGGTGATTTTGTACTTGTTGGAAAGGTAATTTGATGAACTTTCATACGACTTTGGAATCACCTCATCTGGACACCACTCGATTATCTAAAAGTGGACTCAAAATCACTATCGTTAGTCGATACTCCATTGTTAGCAGATCCAACGAAAAATGGTCATAATTCCCTCGTTACATGTCCGATTTAAGTGATCTTATATTTCTTAGAAAGGTAATTTGATAAAATTTTAGATGGCTTTAGAATAACGTTATTTGGACACCATTTGATTGCTCAAAAGTGGGATCCGTTTTTATGAAATTTGCAACTTGCATAAAGTTACGACGGTTAACTCTAAAAAATCACTCAGAAGCTCGCTGGAATTAAAGGAATGACGCCAGATACATGCCGAAAGCTCGTCAAAGTAGGTCTCATGGAGCTGGCAGCAATCCTAATGGCCAAATGACACCCTCTCAAGGAAAAAAGAAAAAGAATAAAATAAAAAGAATGTCAAATGGCCTTTTCCGCACAAGAGACCCATCTGTTAAACCCATCACATGTCTTATATGGGGTCCACTGGATAGTCTTGGAGGAGATCCAAGCTATCCACATGAAAGGGATTTTTATTTCATGCAATTTGTCCAAGTTTGAGGCAAAACTCATCATGGATAGATCACACCGAAGGAAACAATGTGGAATTAACTCATAGTGTTAATGCAGGTATGGGCTACAAAAAGCTTAAAGTTTTTTTTTTTTGGAATAACCCTTCTGTGCATTCATGGTTGTCTGAATACAGTTAATGGGTCAGATCATCCATAGGGTGGCCTCAACTGTTGATTTGGTGGAGCCCACACCCCCATTATCAAAAGGCCTATCGACTTTCCCGTTCTGTTGCAGCCTTACGAGAGGATGGTTGGGCAAAGGGTATTTTACCTTGAGAAAAAGTCCAACACTACCCAGGAGACTGATAAATAAAGGGCTCTAACAAACAGGCTAACGTTGTCATAAATTATAAACTTTTCAACTACTATCCACTTATCAAATCGTAGCCGGGGGCTGGGTAGCCATATTGCACCTTTGATTGGTGCCGATTATAGTGGCATGCTTTTGTTGAGGCTTATTATTATAAACATATATATGGGGCTCGTAGCTTGGTGATCCAAACCGTTGATCTGATTGGCAATGGGGATACTTTGGAAGGACGCGGATTGGGTACTAACCCGGTCGTCCCAAGATAAGAACCGACAGGGCAATGAGGAGCCAACGTGCTGTATTGGTTTTATCCACACCGTCCATCCATTTTTCCACATCATTGTAGGGAACAATTAAAAAAAAAAAAGACAGTTCCGGGCATAAGTGGACCACACAGCAGGGATTAAACCCCTACCGTTGAAAACTTTTGAGGGCCACATAAGTTTTTACAAGTTGATATCCGTGTTTTCCCTTCATTCATGTCCATGTGACTTTATGAAAAGGTTTGATGGCAATTAACCATCACGGTGGGCCTTAGGAAGGTTTCAAAGGTGGGGTGTCATTACCACCGCTGCTTCCCGTGAAATGGTCCACTTGGGCTTAGGAACTGCCCTCTTTTTTTTTTTTTTTTTTTTTTTCTTTGTACCCTAAAATGATATAGAGAAATAGTTGGACAGTGTTGGTAAAAACCATACGAAATGAGTTTGTACAAAAAAAACAATGATCTGGAAAAATAGATGGACTGAGTGGACAAAATCCATACATCAACCCATCAGAGCTAGGGATGGGCGGGATAGCACCCAATCCGTGGACGCTCAACGCTTTGGAAATCTTCCGCATTGGAAAGATCCCAACCCCTCACGTCGACGGCGTACAAGATACTGAAAAGAGGGGAAAAAAGTATAACAAACGTCGACATTCAGCGTTAAAAACAAGTAAATATGTGCTCCCCCATCCATAGTGAGGGCCATCAGATCAACGCTTAGATCACCAAACCATGTGCCCCTCACGTGTCTGTCCCGGATGTCAGCAAGCAGTTCAATGATGCAGAGGTCTGTAGTTCCTTTCCCTTGGTTGACGTATAGTAGAGAGAGAGGTACTCGGTTTCGGTAGTGTGCAGTGACCCTTCAAGTACGGAATCGGATTCGGTACTGACCTGTCCAGTACCACGTCCGTGCTGGTCGTTGATGGAAAAGTTATGTGGGCCCACGATAATATGTGTTTTATTGAGGCGATCCATCCATTTTGCTAGATCATTTTACCGGCACATCCAAATATCAGGTGGACCACACCACAAAAAACAAAGGTGATTGAATACCCATCATTTAAAACTTCTTTGGGCCATAAAAGTTTTAGATGGAGATGATACTTGTAATTTCAGAGGGGCTGCTTGGAGGAGGTTTGCCCTAGCCATGCGTGCATCGCATTCTCCTCATAGTGATTAACCTTGTTGATATTCCTGTAACTCCTGCTTGGGGAGGTTGGACCTGGCTACTGCTTTGTTAGGAGTTTGCTGGACCAGCGTAGGGGACTTTTTATTTTTATTTTTTTTCAACGGTAGAAATTAAATCCCCACTGTTTCATGAGGTGTGTCCGCTAGTGCTTTGGATCTGTATGAGTTTTGGGTCCGTGCCAGAAAATGAACTAGAAAAATGGATAGATGGCATGGATGAAACACATACGTCATGGCAGGGACCACAAAGCACTGACCACTAGCCACTTGGCTAGTGGCTGCGTCACTAGCCAAACCACGACCATCCCAACTGTTGGATGCCAAAACTTCCAAGAAATGCCTCTAATAGTGAATACGTGTCTCTCCAGAAAGCATTTTTTCATCAAACACATGGGAAAATGATATTTTTGAAGAGGTTAGCTCGTATACATCCCAACACACGAGAAAATGATAGTTCGGGATTTTATCCATTTTTTTTAATCATCCAAACCGTTCATTTTATAGGACTACCCTTCGATGGGGCGACATTTAAAAATTTTAACCCTTTGATTACATAAACTAAGTGGAGGCCATCCATTTTCAAAGCTAAAAGGCCAAACCACCAATGCTTAAAATAATCTAATTTAAAAGATTGAGAGTAATCTTATGAACAGTTTGGATCATTAAAATACTATCTAGATTAAAAAAGTTAAGCAATCACCTTTCTTAAGAGGGGCAATGATCATGTACTGTCGAGCTATGCAGAGCCCATATCACATGCGTGTATGATGTCTTCTCCGGCCATCAGATGTCCAGCATTTGCTCTCCCTCGTTTGACCCGGATCCCAAAATCAAGTGCATAACACCATAAAAAACAATGCAAAATCACTCCGATCCTTCAAATTCAAGCAGTGGGGCCAACCGGAGCATTAGATCAAATTGATTCCATTCATTGTCCACAAAATGTATAATTATTTATGTTAATACAACTTATCACTTGTTGGAAAGTATTTTATCTTTTTGGGAAAATGTCTTATTTGTTGTATTAGACTTTTGATTGTTGCTTCATGTTTACGGCTCAGGGACACTGCCACCTATATATCTCGCGAGCAAAAAAATACCATACTCGGGCGTATAGTATGAAGCCAAACTTCAATAGCAAGTGTGATCTAAACAGACCGGACGTTGATACATACACATCAGTTGTTGCTCGTGGCTTTTTCATGTAACAGTGTAACCAAAGCTATTTTATTGGAGTTGATATCTACACCCATCAGTTGATAGATAAACCTTTTATTTTCTACTCTGTCAATAGAATTCTACCATTGTTTTGTCTATCAAAAGTGAAAAAAGAAAGGGTGCAGTTATCAATGAGAGTGGGTGTAAATAGTGGGCTCGGATTTTATATTTCTCTTTGTTAGTTGTGAATGTTGTCTTATCAATTAAGATTCCAAATTAGAAAAGACAAATAAGCTATAAATATTGGTCATTTGGATAAGCGGGGTCCACTTCTTTCTAAATGTGATAAGTGGGCCCTTTACCAACCTTGCCTAACCCATCGGTAACAACCGTTCTTTTAATCTCTTGTTTTCTAGATATGCTGATTTGGAATCATCACCGTTCGTTCCAATACACACACAAAAATTAGATTGGGATTCACCACGCATTAAAAATTTGAGACCAGGGCGAAAAGGATGGCACACAGCGAAACAACCATCACATTCCCTCTGCTCGATATCTACTGTCCATTTTCATGCTATTGAATGGACGGTTGGATCATCCCATGTATGCGATTTTTTGCACCATGGCTGGACAAGGTGGTGTTGAATGAATGGTCGGTTCAGATTGATGATTGGTCGTCCCACGTGTCATATAAAAAGGCTGATATTCTCATAAAGGAATGCTATCATGAGGAGCTGAATCTAACCAAATCTTACATAATCAGAGGCGGGACCGCACTGTTTATACACCGACCATTGCTCTACCATATTGCTCTCATCTATCCGTCCGTTTGTTTGTACTATGGGCCCCGGATGTTGATTTGATTGGCCTGATTTTTGTCAGGGAACAGAAAAATGTTGTGATCCACCTGACACTTGGGTTGGATCTCATAACCATTTGCCAGTCTGGCACATGCGATTGCGTGGGAAGCTGATTGGGTTGTGACCCAAACACCACTGACATCCCTGGTGACGGGACTCTGTGGGATCCACCGAGATGTATGTGTTTTATCCACGCCGTCCATCCTTTTTTCCACCTTATTTAAAGCATGAGACCAAAATCTAAGCATATCCAAAGATCAAGTGGACCACACCATAGGAAAAAATGGAGATTGAACGCCTACTATGAAAATTTCTTGGGAATCACTGAAGTTTTGGACCAAGCTGATATTTGTGTTTTCCCTTCATCCCAGCAACAGGTATGTGTGACCTTATCAACAGGTTGGATGGAAAATAAACATCATTTTAGGCCCTAGGAAGGTTTCACGGATGGATGCCAATATCACAACTGTTTGCTATGGTGTGGCTCACTTGAGCTTTGGATATGATTCAATTTTGCCATCATGCCCTAAAATGAGCTGGAAGAATGGATGGACGGTGTGGATAAAACATATACCTCACAGCAGCCCCCAAGAGTCCCCTCAATGCAGATGTTGGTATGCAAAACCAAGAAATGACATGAGGGTCCAATCATTCATTAGCAAGCCCAGAGATTTTGCTCGATTCTATCACCGCACCATTCGTGGGACCCACCTACAATTCTTTCTTTTCGAGGTTGATCTTTTGCCTTAGTGGCCCTCGAGTAGGCTAGATATTCTCGGGCCCAGAAAGATCTCAAGCCCAATTTTGAACCTAAGGCTCATGCCCATAAACCATGGACTGACGACTCGTTTGAGTCGACCAGGCACAAGGGGTGACTTGAACCCCCCAACTCAGCTGAGTCTCAACTTGACTCAGGACCAGATGAGTCAGCCCGATGCACGAGTATTAAAACCATGCTATAAGCGGTGAGGGGTTCAAACTTCTAGTTTCCCATTTAAAAAGGGGACTCTTTTGTTCCTTCAATCAGAATATAGGGCTGTTAATGGGCTGGGCCATGATTTTGAAGAAGTCGGGCGCGCCATATTGAAAGATTTTCTTGTGCTTGGCCCAGTGGGGCCCATTAGTGCCCCTGGTCCAGTCCTTATCTTGAATAATACAATATGGGAGGGCAGTGGACCACCCATGACTTGTCAAATGGATCTAGGACTAAAGGATCTTTGAACTACAAAAGCAGCTTCCCAAAAGAGATGGGTCCCACATTGAAACATTCTCAAGGCTGATATATGATCAGTAGTACGTCCACAGTCTCTCTCTCTCTCTCTCTCTCTCTCTCTCTCTAAATGAAGGCTGCATATATCTTTGTGATCTACTCTAAAGGAATCCAAAGGATGGCCCACCACAACCACAATTTACTTTCAGTGTGGTCTTTTATATTCATTATAGATGCCACCCACACAAAAGGTGAAAACTGTCTAGAGCATGCTCATTGGTCTGAATTATTTCCTTGTGTAAGAGAAATGTCCCCTCCTCGTTTTTGTTTCACCAGATGGAATTTGAAAAAGCCATGGAGTGGTAATGGCTTGAGATTTTCCCTATCCCACTTGATCACTTGTTATTCTTGGTGGCTTCCCCACTTAAATGTAATAATACTATAATAGTACACTCATCATCCTGTGTCCGCCAGATCAAGAAGGGAAGATCGTTGCCTGATTAATGATATGATCTGATCCATCTATCTGGTGGCTCTTAGTCATATACGGCACCGAACAGATGATCCTAACCGTCACTTTCTACCGTTGAATCTACCTTCATGTTGATCATTTTCGATTTGAAAGCCACCATCCATCTGGATAGGAACGTCCATTCAAATTGATTCTCAAAGGGGTTCTATTCATGGCAAGTACACACCAGATGGACGGTTTGGATCCACTACATCATCCTTGAAAAACCAGTTACTGGGCCCTTCTTTCTCTCTCTCATCTCATTATTCTTTTGCTCTTGAATACACCTCCCACAAAGGAACACTCAAAATGATTATTCTTGACTTAGGAGCACCAAATTTGACTAGAATAAACAATGGTTATGGGCACTAATCAATGTGTTTTGGATTCAATGCAATCTAATAATAATAAAAAATGAAGAGTCCCTTCCTTTCAAAGAAAAGTAACAAAACCATAATAAAAGGAAAGTTGGAAGGAGAAACTCAACTACTCGTAAAATGAAAACCGACCCCACTTACAAAAGTTGTCCACCCTCCCTTTTTGACAGACCCCACAGCTGCACTCACAAACTTGCACACATGTCACCCACCATGCACACATATCTATGCATGTCTGTATTATGTGTGTGCATGCGTGATAGAGAGAGTATGTGTGTGCATGATATAGCATAGTTCTAAAACTCGATGACTTGACTCAAAACTCAGCCGAGTCAACCTGACTCAACCAGAAATCGAGCCAAGTCACTGTGAAACTTACTTAGGAGTGACCAGCTCAACATCTGGCCATCGAGTCGAGTTTTTAAACATGCATGAGGGAGAGAGAGAGAGAGAGAGAGAGAGAGAGAGAGAGTTTGCCCACCAAAGCTAGTAGTACTTCACATCCATCAACATCTACCAATTGTTCTACCACTTACGTCCACTAAGGATAACGTGGGAATGTGACATGTGACTTGTAAAACGAAACCAAACAAATGGATAGATCACAGACCTGCATGTCTAGTGTCTGTCATCACCTTAAGAAATGTGATGGCTGGTGAGTCGTCGGATCCTTCTCTTTCCAGAAATGCCAATCCTGGTCATTTGGTGGTCTCCGCCATATGCGCAGTGGGGCCTCAAGCTGATAAAAGACGACAAAATCAAATTCCTAAAGATACAGAAGGAGATTAAATCTTTCTTAATATATATTAAAAGAGATTATTCTTACTTAAAGCTTTCTCAACAAAGATAAACCACATACGTGTAAAAAAAATGCTAGAGAAAAAGAATCAAGTGCACACATCTGTGTACACGTGTAGCCCACCTGTTGGCCAGACTAGCCTAATTTTCACACCACAGGGCATACACCTGGGGCCCACCTAATGAACAAAGCAGCTCTAGTAATTAAATAACTGCCTCATGGGCATGTGTGGAAGAGTAGGTATATATCCATGTTTGTAGGATGACATTGTTGGATTTGTCCTACGTGGGTTTAGGTTTGATGATGAAAGGAGCTTCATATATCCTGGGGTCATTCCACCTAATAAGTTAGCCTTTTGGGAGTGACACAACTGGTATTAGAGTTGGATTATACTTCTAAGGCTTATGGTGAGGGGGAAGTCAAGATCTCCTGTATTTGTCATGCTCAAGCCCAGGTCTCAAGAGCGAAGGGGTATGCTGCGATCGAGTTCTGAGAACCACAGGGGTCCAGATGTGAGAGAGAGCTGAGCTTGGTTGAAAGTTGGGTTTGTCCCACATTAGGTAGGCACATTAGCTAGGTTGAATGATGAAAGTAGATTCATGTAACTGGGGCCACTTCACATAATAGGTTAGCCTTTTGTGTTGCATAACAGACGTCACCTTCGAATTCGATCATCTATCTTATTCCTTTACACGAGGTCACAACTCACAAGCACGGGGCGCTCGCATGACAGCTCTCATGCGTGATTGGTTTTTTCGTCGCTCGGCACACATGTAAGAAATCCGGACCGTTCATCAGTTATGTTATGCTATGAAAATACGCTGGACCAAAAATCAGGGCAGCACACCGATGCATGGAAACACAAATCTATATAGAATTTGGACTTCTAACCGCATATTTTTCTCATACAAGTGTGAATTTCAACATTAGTTTGGATCCAGGGCATTGTTCACAATGCAGCCTGTTTGATGAATGGCTAGGATATTTGATACATGTGCCATCCGACAGTGGGGACCGTCCCTTCATGGGAGCTGTCATGCGGTCCCATTCTTGCAAGACATTACAAGCAAGAGGAATTCTAATATACAGGTAGCTGCATAAAAATTCTATTCAATGATCGGAACTGTTGATCTAGCGGGCCACCATCTGGATAACCCATATGCCAAAGATCAGGGGGAATTGGACTCGGATAGCCATCCAATCATTCGCCTGTAAAAGGAACGGTTAGAACAACTTTGCAAGTTTTCAACCAGCAAAACACATAACAGTGAATGGTCAAAGTTATACCATGCCTAAGAATTTCATGCTGCAGCTATTCACACGGTGGACCACCAGATCAACGGTCATGATCGTCAGAAATGTTTGCCACGTGTACTATGATGATAGAACTGCACATAAATAGAGCAAAGTACTGACGTTCCGCGTAAGCAAAATGGGACTGGGCGCGACTTGGGTGAGACCCCGGAACCAGCGATGTGGGTGGGACCTTGAACCTAGGGCCCACCTGGATGTATTCTTCGTAGATCCATGCCGTCCATCTGTTTCTTCATATTATTTTAGGATGTAGTCCCAAAAATGAAGCAGATTCAAATTTTAGGTGGACCACACCCCAAGAAACATTTCCCATTCAATCGTGACCATTAAAAATTTCCTGGAGTCCACCATAATGTTTATTGACCATCCAATCTGTTGATAAGGTCATGTAGACAGGGATGAAAGGAAAAAAACAAATATCAGGTTGAGAGAAAATTTTGTGGCTCACAAAAGGTTTTTAATGGTCATTAACCAGTTTTTCTTAGGTTGTAGTCCACCAAAAATTTTCATCTTCTTCATTTTTGGTACCATAGTACAAAATAATCTGAAAAGGCAGATTAACGGCATGGATCTACAAGGAATACATCCAGGTGGGCCCTAGGTTCAGGGTCCCACCCACATCGCTGGTTCCGGGGTCTCACCCAAGTAGCGCCCAATGGGACTGCGTGGTGTGCCACACACCACCGACCTCACGTGGTGTGTTGACGTCACCAAGTTCTGTGGGGCCTTCATGATGCATGTGTTAAATCCAAACCGTCCATCCATTTTGCGAGATCATGTTAGGGCCGGAACCTAAAAATGAGACAGACAAAACCTCAGGTAGACCACACCACAGAAAGCTATGGGGATGATGATTCCTATGGTTGGAACCTTCCTAGGGCCCACCGTGTTCTTCTTTGCCATCCAATTTGTTCATAATGTCACAGAGACCTGAATAAATGTAAAAAAATACCTGCATAAATGGAAAAAAAATATCAAATTGATCTAAAACATCTATAACCCTGATAAGTTTTCAATGGTAAATGTTCGATCTCCACTACTTTCTATAGCATGGTCTACTTGTGCTTTGGATATGCCTTATTTTTAGACTCGAGACCTAAAGCAATCTTGCCAAATAAGCAGACAGTTTTAATATAACACATATATCATGGTGGGTCCCACCAAATTTAGTGACATCATCACCCCATGGAGGTCGGTGGACCACGCAATCCGCTTCCTGCAAAATCGAGAAAGAACCCCTGGAAGTTGGACGTGGTTTGGCAGGTGACCCTAGCATCAGCCAAGTAACTGGTAAAAAGCTTTGTGGTCCCACCATGATGCATGTGTTTTGCCGTCCATCAAAATCTCAAGTAGAAACACCCCAGGATACAGCAGTGATTGGACTCCCAATGAACATGTTATTATTGGACCCACGTAACTTTGACACCAGCTAGCTAGGCGGTGTTGGTGAGTCACCAGCCAAACCGCGTCCCTGGAAGTTGCATTCCCTTTATGCTTCTACTATCATCATCAAGCAAATGTCCTTGATCTGGCGATCCAGACCGTCAATCTGGGGCGCGGATTGGCTAGTGACCCAACACCAGCCTGGGGCTGGTGTCAAAGCTGTGTGGGCCCCATCATGATGTATGTATTTTTATCCACGCTGTCCATACATTTTTCCACCTCATTTTATGGCATGGGCCAAAAATGAGGCAGATCCAAATCTCATGTGCACCACACCACAGAAAACGGTGTTGATTGAACGTCGACCCTTAAAAAATTCCCAGGGCCACCCTGATGTTTATTTTCCATCCAACACGTTAATAAGGTCACATAGACTTGGATTAAGTGAAAACACAAATTTTAGTCTTGATCCAAAACTTCTGTGGCCTCCAAGAAGTTTTCAACTATGAGAATTCAATTCCCGCTGTTTCTGTGATGTGGTCCACCTGAGATTTGGATCTACCTCATTTTTGGGGCCATAAGGTGGAAAAATGGATGGACAATATGGATAAAACACATACATCATGGTGGAGCCCACACAACTTTAGGGGCTGGTGTTGGGGTCACTAGCCAATCCGCGTCCATCAATCTGATGGGTTCCACCATGGATGGACCATACTCTAAACACAAGTTACCAAATTTGATAGTTTTAGTCCTTCGATGGGTGGCCCACAAATAGATAGTTAATTAAAAAGTGCAGTAATCCACAATGAAATTAGGAGATCTCTGCAGCTCGGAATCTAGGTGGCCCACCGTGATGTTTGTGAGAAATCTTTGCTGTCCAACTGTTTTGTGAGATCACAAAACTGAAATGATCTCACAAAACGTTCGGACGGGGTAGACTTCTCACAAAACTGAAATGATCTCACAAAACGTTCGGACGGGGTAGATTTCTCACAAAACTGAAATGATCTCACAAACGTTTGGGAAAGGGCGCGAATTAGGTATTACCTTGGGAACAGCTTAGTGGGTGTTACCCCACCGTATGGCTCACATGGATGATATTTTGTATATCCAATCCGTCCATCCATTTCTACAGCCCATTTTAGGACGAAGTTCCAAAAATTATGCAGATCCAAATCTCAAGTGGACCATACCATTAGAAACAGTGTGATTGAATGCCCCACCATTAAAAATTCCAAAGAGCCCATCGTAAGGTTTTGATAATGTTTATTTACAATCCAAGCTCTTGATAATGTCAATAAGTTATTGATGAAGACAATATATAAATATCGGATTGATCCAAAACTTTTGTGGCTCACAAAACGTTTTTAATAGTTATTCATCATTGTTTTAGTGGTATGGTCCACCTGAGATTTTGATCTTCTTGGGGTTTTGGATTATGCCCTAAAATGATATGAAAATACAGATAGAAGGAATAGATATATAAAAAATACATCAAGATGGCCCCACACGGTTATGGTAACGCCCACTAAGCTGTTCCCGGGGTAACACCCAATTCGCGCTCCTGGGAAAGGCTTTCGCAGGCAATCCGCGTCCAGTAGAAGTCTGGATCATCGGTCCCTGTGTCCCGATTGGACAGATTCAAGCCCCGAGGATGCTACACAAATTGTCCGTGGCCGAGGATCAGGTAAGGTCCTCGTTGGTTGGATGCTTATTGCTTGGGTGCTATTAAATGATCCCCGACTTGTAGTGGCCCACCACTTGCTATCTGTACCCGTACGGACTTGTTTTCATTGTTTAGCAGGTGGTGGCCCACATTACCTATTGCACTTTCACAGACAGCAAACTTTTGCAGGACGCGTATTGCCTGCGACCCTGTTCTTTGTGGTCCGAAGGTAGGTGGGGCCCACCATGATGTTTGTGAGAAATCCACCCTGTCTATCCATTTTTCCAGCTTACTTTAGGAAGTTCCAAAACTAGGAAACAGTGGAGATTGATGACCCACCGTTGAAACATTCGTGGGCTACGGAAGTTTTGTATGGCAAGTAATTTTATGTTTTCATCTCATCCCTATTGGAATGAACTTAGGAGCCGTTTGGATGGCATCCATACGTTAAGGTGGAATCCAAGAAGGTTTCAACGTAGGCATTTCCTCTACACTTTTTCCTGTTGTGTGGTCCACTTGAGTTTTGGATCCACCTCATTTCTGGTCTCATGTTTTAAAATAAGCTGGAAAAACGGATGGACAGGGTGAATTTCTTAGAAACATACGGTGGGCCTTACAGATATCACTGAAATAAAGTTATTCTCATTGAATTTCGTTTTCCTTCCATGGGGATGTCCACACCCACTGAAGCCCACATGCTGAGATGGTCTGATGATCCGAGCCGTTCATATTTTATTTCATACGATAACTAACCTATTGCCCCTTAAGCGCTCTTTCGTGATGATCCTAACCCTTGATTTTTACAGTTGAATGTGATCCAACGGAAATTTTCCTTTTTAGCAATATTCATGGTAATCCGTTCAGGTAAAGTAGCCCAAATAGATGGACGGTTTTGATAATCAGAATACTCAGCACGTGGGCTCCCATGAAAATGACACACATTGAATCTTCAGTCGCAATGGGGGGAAAGCTAATCTCTTTCCTCTTTCGACTTAGCTAGTTCATTTTTCGTTTTCCAAGAATATATATCCTCACCCAATCATCCAAACCGTTTATAGCATATGCCTCACCTTAAATGGTTGATTTCAAATAAAAAATGAAAAAAAAGGGAAAAGAAAAAGAAAAAGGGAAAAAAACTTAGACCAGAATATTTCAACCCTTGAATTACTTGGCTCTTTTCCTTTGAAACATAAAGATAGTCTCCTTTGATTTGGGGGATCTTTTGGATAAGCCCATCCATGGTGTGGCCAATCATATAGATGGTTTGGATAACTGAGCTATTCTACCAAACCCCCCAAAAGCGACATCCTAAAAATCGCCAAGGGTCTGATGCATGAAGCTAGTGTAATAGTAATATCGTAAAGCAGCCCCTCGGCGGTGGGACGTGGATTGCCTACCGACGCTGCCGCTAGTGAGGTGGCTACTGGTCGGTGCTCTCTGGGCCTTAGCATGATGTATGTGTTTCATCCACATCATCCATCCATTTTTTCGGATCATTTTAGTTATGTACCAAAAAATGAGTCATATCCAAATCTTAGGTGGACCATCTCACAGGAAAGCAGTGATGATTGAATGCTCACTGTTAAAAAATCCCTAGGGCCCACTGCATTGTTTATTTGCCATCCAACCTGTTGGTTAATTAGGTTATACAGACCTGGATGAAGGGAGCTTGATCCCAAAATTTAAGTAGCCGCCGTGAAGTTTTTAATGAAGGGGTGCTCAATGACCACTCTTTCCTGTAGTGTGGTCCACCTGAGATTTTAATCTGAATCATTTTTAGACTCATGCCATTAAATGATATGGAAAAATGAATGGACGGCGTGAATAAAACACATACATCAGGGCGAGGCCCACAGAGCGCCCGACCAGTAGCCATTCGCTACTGGCACCATCAGTAGCCAATCCACACTCAGGCAGAGAAGTTGATTTGTGCAAGTACCAATCAGATCCATTCATATATTGGACCCTAGGTTGGATGTAGTATTTGATGCTCCTGACCACTTGAGATTCCTGTACAACTGCGTATATGAAAGTTTATATCCATCGACTGGTAGCCATTAAAACGAAGGTATTATAGTTAACGGTCAAAGGAAAACGAATTAATAAGATTCTTTGATAGAATTGATTTTCTAATCGTCGTCAATCTCTTAATAGGGTCCAGTGGATGAACCTGATTGAAATTCTGACTGACCATGTACACAATGCATTGCGATTTGCGACGTTCCATGCTAGTTCATCTCGTAATAATGAGAGAAGTGTAGGGATTTGATTGAGAAAAATCAATGAACGGACCAATGGTCTAACTCAATTCACATGAGTGGCCCACCTAATGAGTGGTTTTTTTTTTTTTTAGCTCCAGGTAATCTTCATTGTAAGGTCCACCATTCTCATGGCTGGGATGTTCCATCGAAGTGACACAATAGCAGAAAATAGAAACATTGAATGTTTATGTTCCCGTGCAACTATGTATTTGAAATACCTCATAATGAAATAATAGGCAAGTTAGTTATAGAGAATACTCAGCTGAGCTTGCCCAGATTTGAATGGAAGCATATTAGGGCTGTACATTAATTTGATTTTGGATAAAATTGAAATTGAATTAATTCTAAAATTTCAAAATTAAAATTGAAATTGAATTGATCTTGATTTTGAAATTCAATTTCGAATTCAAATTGTATTGATCCTAAATTTTTTGAAATTGATATAAGATTGAATGAATAAACTTTTCGATTTAATTTTTCACCCATTGCAAATTGAAAAATCATAAGTTTTGTAGGTTTAGATTTTATAGTACCTCAAATAATAATATTAGTAGAAATACTTTTGAAAACATATGCATAATAAAAAGTCCATACATGGTTTTGGAATAAAAGTTTAATCCAACTAATCATTATACTGCAAAGATGCCGCATACTTAGTGAAAATTCATACATATTCATATCTCAGGTAGACCACGCCACATGAAACAGTGTTGATTGAGGAGAGCGGATTAGGTGAGACCCGGCCTCACCCAAGACGGTGCGACCCTTACCGTGGGTTACTGTGGGGTCCACCTTGATATATGTATTATGTATCCACGCCGTCCATCCATTTTTTCAGATCATTTTAGGGGATTATACCAGAAAGGAAGCAGATCCAATCATCAAGTGGACCATAAAATAGGAAATAGTGATTATTGACCATTAATGGCCAACAAAAGTTTTGGATGAAGCTGACATTTGTTTTTTTCCCTTAATTCCGGCTCATGTGACCTTACCAACAGATTGGATGGTAAATAAACATATGGAAACATGAAGGTACTTACTAATAAGTTTTTAATGGTAGGATGGTCAATCACCACTGTTTCTTATGTTATGGTCCACCTGATGATTGGATCTGCTTCCTTTCTGGTGTAATCCCATAAAATGATATGGAAAAATGGATGGACGGAGTGGATACATAATATATACATCAAGGTGGGCCCCACGGTAACCCCATGGTAAGGGTCTCACATAATCCGCTCCCTTGATTGAGTGCCTCACCATTAAAATTTTCAAAGGGCCCATTGTAACATTTATCTAATGTTTATTTTCAATCCAACTTGTTGATATTGTCAAGAAGATTTGGATGAAGGGAAATTAGAAACATCGCATTGATCCAAAGCTTTTGAGGCCCAGAAAATGTTTTTAATGGTTATTCATCACTCTTTCTCTTAGTATGGTCCACCTGAGATTTGATCATCCTATAATTTTGGATCATGTCCTAAAATGAGACCTAAAATTTGATAAACGGAATGGATATACAAAAAATACATAAAGGTAGACCCTACACGGTAGGGGTAACATCCACTAAGTTTTTACCATCAGTACATCTAATTTACTCTTGAGCGAACTTTAGATTGCGTACTAAGTTAGTATACTTTTGTCGTATTGAGTACATAGTTGGGCCTGCTTTTAATGCATTTGACTTATCCATACCGGCCATTCGTTTTGCTTGCTCATTTTAGCGGTTGAGCTCAAAATTGAGGCATATTAGAAGCTTGAGTGGACCATGCCACATGAAACAATGGGAATAAGAATTTCCAATATTAAAACCTTCCTAACGCCCACAGTGACATTTATTTGTCATCCAAACTGTTCATAAGATCAAGTAGACATGTATGAATGGAAAACAAATATCAACTTGATTCAAAACTTCAGTGACCTACAATAATTTTTCAATGGTAAAGGTTCAATTCACATTGTTTCTTGTGGTGTGTGCCACTTGAGCTTTGTATATGCTTCAACTTTGGGCTCCGGCCATAAAATTATCTTTTAAAATAGATGAACAGAATGGATAAAACGAATAAATTACCATGGGCCCCACAAAGTTTACTAAGTACACAATTTGGTTCATCTTAAACTCTTCGGTGGGTGCAGATATGCAAAAGGGTGGTTTCAAAGCTATGTGAGTCTCACCATAATGTATGTGTTTTATTTAGGTCGTCCATTTATTTTTTTCATCTTATTTTAAGACATTATCTAAAAAATGAGACATATACAAATCTTAAGTGGACCACGCCACAGGATAACAGTGGGGGATTGGCGCTTATTGTTGAAAACTTTTTGTGGCCTTAGAAGTTTGGTATCAAACTAAGATTTGTTTTTTCCCTTCCTCAGGTCTATGTGACCTTTATCAACAGGTTGGATGGCAAATAAACATTACAATGGGCCTAGGAAGAATTTAATGGTGGACGTTCAATCCCCACTATTTTGCTATGGTCTAGTCAACCTAAGATATATATCTTTCTAATTTTTGAGATTTTGCCTTAAATTCCGATGTAAAAATGGACAAAAGGCATATATAAAACACACTATGATGTATCTATTTCATCCATGCCGTCCATTATATATATATAAAATTCAGTTTAATTCAACTAATTGATTCAATTCGATACAGATCAATTCGGTTAATTGGAACTGAAAATTAAAATTGATTTTTTTTTTTAAAATTTGAATTGAATTGAACTTCGGAAATGATTCGAATCAATTCAATCGATAAATTGATCATAAATTGAATTGTGTGCAGCCCTAAAGCCGATTGCGTACCAACTCTACGCTATGGTAAACTCTGTAGGGCCCACCATGATGTATGTCTTATCCACACTGTCCATCCATTTTTCCAGATCATTTTAAGACACGAGCTGAAAATTGAAGCATATCCAAAGTTCAAGTGGACCACACCACAGGAAACAGTGTGAATTGAACGCCTACCATTGAAACATATTGGGGGCTACAGAATTTTTGGATCAAGGGATATTTGTGTTTTCCCTTCATACATGTCTGTTAGACCTCATGAACAGGTTAGATGACAAATAAACATCACCCTGGGCCCTCAGAAAGTTTCAACAGTGGACGTCATTATCCCCACTGTTTCCTGTGGTGGGGTCAATGTGAGGTTTGGATATGCTTCAATTTTGGGCTCATGCCCCAAAATGAGCTGGTAAAACGATAAGATACACACATCATGGTGGGCCCACAAAGTTTAGTATAGCTTGCTTAGTTACTCAGCAGCCGATCCGCCTCTGATTTGAATGAAGTGTCCAATCATTCACAACTGCAATGAAAGCTGTATTCCATGGAAATACACGAGTACATACGGTGGAGAACTTGAGAACTACAGAAATACATGTCTGTGGTGCCCAAGAAGTTTTCGACAGTCAAGCGTTCAATCCCCACTATTTCCTGTGGCGCAGCCCACTTTGAGCTTTGGATCTGCCTCATTTTTGAGCTTATGCCATAAAACGATTTGGCAAAATTGATGTACAGCATGAATAAAACACAGATCATGGTGGGGCCCATGTAGCTTTTCAACCAGCTAGCTGGCCGGTGTAGGGGTCACCGGTCAAACTGTGTCCATAAATCAGGCTATTTGGGACCTAAAGTGGGCCACAACATACAAAACAAATGGAAAGATCAGAACAGATGTTTTAACCATCAGGTTACTCTGTAGCCCACACAAGGAGTTAAAAACAAACTGACTTTTGTGGAGGAGATCCAAGTATAGTTTACCAACCAGATTGAAAAATCAGCTTTCTCAGTGTTCCATATTGGGTCGTGTGACTGCACATGGATGGTCAGGCTCCCGCAAAATTACCATTGTCTGTAAACACCAAAGTTATAGGAAAGTAAGGGAAACTCAATTTCCCACGCAACCAAAATTTCCTCAAAATTGCTATTTTATTTTCTCACCTAGACACATGAGAAATGCCGTTTCCTTTCCTATTTTAATGAGGTAGTATTTTGTAAAATTCCCAAATGAAAAAAGTAAGAATATTTCAACCTATTGATCATTTAACTATAGACCATTTCCTTACAATGCCATTGTGGGCCATTGATCAAAGCTTCAGGATCTTCAAATCTTGAAGATTTCCCATACAGCCACCATCAGTTGTGCGTTTCATCAGATCAATTGTTTGGATCACCAAACATGACCCTAGATCCATCCAATGGCTATAAACCCAATAACAGACCTAATGGTGGGGAGTTTTCACATGGCAGAGAGTTTCACTTACCTTATAAATACCCAAACTCTCTTACCTTATAAATACCCAAACGCCCTCCATTTTGACCAAAAAGCTTCCCAATCCTTTAATACTGCATAGTTTTGTCCATTCAAAAATTAATCACATCCAATTTTCTCTCCAAGTATACTGTAGCAATGCTATGTGAAGTGCAAGTGTGCCTGCAAAAGGAACATGCTCCCTTAAGTATCAACAGTTTCTTTTTCTCCGTTATATATAGCAAAAGAAGCAGTCGAAAAAGCTTTGCACATATTCAGTTTCTTAAATTGTTAAAAGTATCAATCAGAAGTGTTAATGGAGACACCGGTGAAGTTTGATCTCCATCGTTGATTTTAGGAATAAAACGGGATTGGCGGTGTTATGAATATATAAATATTAAATAATGTTGCAAGTTAGCAATCTAACATTTTTGCATAGTGTTGTTGTAAATGGTCGAGTAAGATTGGAAAACCAGAATGCAAGCATGCAATAAGAGCTGGACCACGCTGGCGCACCTCACGTTGGTACATGGTGGTGGCATTCTCAAGCCGAGCGCCACTTGGGAGAAGCATTTTATGCCTAAGGACACTGTTAGGTGCATCCATAGAGAAATATGGTGACTCATCCTCCATGCATGTGGCACAAACGTACAGCTATAAAGACCATCCACATTGTGGGGCCCATAATGGATGGAGCATACATCTGAAATCACATTGATCAATCAATCCTGACCATCCAATTAATGGCTGTCAAATGGATATAAGTAGAATAGTGAGCGTATCAATTTAAAGGGAAAATTTGATCGTTAACCTTACCTGCTCAAATGCAATTTTTCAGTATGCTCTATTCACCGTGGGGCCAGAGATCAGGATGGCCTGGATTGCCTTACAACCTGATTGCCATACAACTGTACCGTATGTACGTTTGAAGAGTTACCACCATTTTCTTTAAAAAATTTTAAAAAAAAATAAAATGGCTTGGAGTCTTGGGCAAGTCACCCCCAGGTGGCGCTCGGTCAGAGAAGTTACCCCGCTTGAGTATACCTATGCGAGTTAGCTACCATTGTCAATAAGAGCTATGATAATTACAGTAGCCACTCTCTACACATACCAACTTCGCCCAAAAGTGCAAGATCAGCCCATTCATCAACTGAGTCCAATTCATGTGCCCAGGTCCATGTATCAGGCCAGTCTGCCCGTCAAGCTGGCCATACAAGTCGGGGAAAAAAGGGAAAAAAGAAAAAAAGAAAAGAAAAAAAGGCTGAAGAAAATGATCACAGTTCCACATGCATGGATGGACCTCCTGACTAGCATACTAACCTGGTTTTATAAGCCAGGGCACAAACTCAGTTGGGTCCATTTGATGAACAGCCCAGACCTCGCGCCAGTGCCTCTTGACTGAAGAGAGTGGCCATCTCATTTTCTCATGGCATAAATAGGTTAAGGTCCTGTTTAGATTAAGCTGAATGAGAGGGATCTCAACTAAGGCCCGACCTATGTGCAGGAGGCAACATTTGGCATGTCCAGAAAAATGCTGATGGCTGCATGTGATAGACTCATCAACAAACCATAGATGAGAGATTAGTTATGAATGCAGAAGATGGCATCCATTAACAGAAACAGTCACCTAATCGAAGTTATCAATTTTGGTAGGAGTGATTTCATCAGCCACTTGGAAGTGCCCGACCATACGAGCGAAGAACACCATCTGTTGCTCCAAGGTGAACTTGATGTTCTCAGCCTGTATAATGTATCAATTCAGTGCTGCCATCTTCGTAAAATCTTAACAGTATTATACTTTGAAAAGAAAAAAGAAGAAGAAGAAGAAGAAGGAATGATATAATATGGCGAATACCTTACGAAATCCATGCTGCTCTCCTTCAAACTCGACCAGCGCAACTGGTAACCCTTTCTTCTTCAAGGCCAGATAGATTTTACGGGCTTGATCCGGCGGCACAACCTGCCACGTCTCAAATTGTCAACTTCGAATCATGTGTTGTTGATCTAGTCATGGCCTTACTAAAACCCCACTACCCATTGTGAATAGGAAATGTGATATACTGGGAAGTTACTGTGTGTTCAAAAAAAAGACCAAAAAAGGAGACCCTTACATTGTGATCTAGTCATGGCCTTACATTGTTATAACTCAAACAATGTAGAGATTGATGAGGATATTTCTAAGAGGATTAGAGCTGGGTAGATGAAGTGGAAGGTGACTCTGTACTGGGAAGACTAGGAAGGGCATAGTGAAGTATGTGGTCATCTGAAGCCCTAAGAGTGACTCCAATGGGAGAAAAAGAAAGTGATGGAGAACCAGTGTGATGGTGCAGGTGTGTGATGATGAAAAGAAAGACGGCCCCAGTGAGGAGGGAAACTTCGATTATGGTCGTAGGGCATGAAAGGAGGATGAGCAGAAGACCTAAAAGGACTTGGATCAAGGTAGCAATGAGGGATATGAATGCGTGTTCACTTATGGAGGATAAGGCCTCCAATAGGAATGTTGACAAAAGACGATTCGTGAAACAACCCCAAATAGTTTGTACGAGGATGACAATGACAACGATGATGGTGTCATTGCTCAGTTTCTTTACAAGTTAAGAAAATCTAATGCTGACCTCATTTTAGTGAACAGTAATTATGTATTAGATATCTTTATCTCTTATATATAATTACTATTAAAATGAATGCATTATGTATTAGAGTCTAGAGATGAAGATCTCTAATACATAATTACTGTTAATTAAAATGAGATGAACACATTTTAAGGTGTCTACCAAACAGGGCCTAAGGTTATAAATTTGAATACCTTGTCATCTAAACCTTGAAATAGAATAACAGGGCAAGAAAATTTATCGACGAAGTTGATAGGTGACCTCTCAAAGAATGACTTTTCACTCCCTGGAAACAATAGGAGTAGTAAACATTGTCAGTCAATTGAATCAGTCAAACAAACTACACACATGCACGCATGCACGCACGCACGCACGCACACACTTACCAACAAGATTATCAATGTAACGAGACTCAAATTTATGAGTGTCTGCTTTCAATGAGGACAAGTCAGCAACCTGTTCACCAGCAACAAAAGATATCAGTTCGTTACACTATTAGTCTGGTGCAGATAAATCTAAATAAACGAGTTTCTACCAAAACACAAAATGCAAATTGAGAAAAATGGAATCGAGTTTCCTACTGCTACAAGACACTGGAAAGAAGTTGCAGACCAAATAGAAACCAACCACCATATCTCACTCCAAATTTTCAGTTAACGATCAAAAAAAAAAATTTAAGAGGAATATCTAAAAGACAACATCTCCTACATAGCAGACATAGGATTTGAATAATTTTTGGAGTATATCATATTCATGGAAGTACAGCATTGGCTACTTACACCATACAAGGAAGAACCAGCCTTGAAAGTCTGTTTGAAGGCAAGAGCAGCTAATGTTGTATAACCACCAGCAGATTTCCCAGTGATGCAAAGTCGTTCGCCATCTACCTTTCCACTATCCACCTTAAAATGAAAAATGATGCTTTCCATTACCATGTCTTGCCACGTCTTAGCAGGCCACTTCTGTTTGAACTTAGTGAAAGAAGACAGGATAATAAAAGTAGTTACCAGGAATCTGGCACAACTGCAACAATCATTAACATCAACAACACCCCAATTTCCCAAAAGCCGTTCTCGATACTCCCTGCCATAACCTTCACATTTACAGGCAATAGGAAAACATGTCACTGAATCACTCTTTTTACAGGATATAATGCCAAGTACCAATAATCTTAAAAAGATCTGCAGTGAGTAAAGCTAACAGCAGCAAGGACCCAATATATGTGTACATGGAAAGGATGGAGATGTAGTATAAATGCATAGTGAGATGGTGATTTAACCAAGCTAAACTCTGTAGAAATATGAACTTGCCGTTTCAACAATCTGGAATAAGGCACAATTTATGCAAGAGCCATGGTAGTAATCCAAGTCATAGGTATAGAAAACAAGTCTAAGGACCCAAATAATTGTGTATACATCAAAGATGTTTGCATTGCCCAGGGACCATAATGTGAGATCAATCTAACCAACCTCAATTCTATGCACGACTTCATCAACTGAACCATAAGATAAATAATTTATTCCACAAAATTGCCAGTTATTCCACATCAGTAAAGCCCCAGAATATGTGTATATGGAAAAGACAGAAATGTTGCACCACATGCACAATGAAGAGGTAACTTTACCAAGCTAAACACTCTGAAGGAAGATGAACTAGCTATTTCATCAATCTGGAATAATGTCTAATTTATGCCAAGATAGTTTCTACTAGTCCAAGTCATACATACAGAAAATAATCTAAGGACCAAATTGATTCCGTATGCATAAAAGATGGATCAATCTAACCTACCTGAACTCTATGCTTGATTTCATCAACCCAATCATAGGATAAATAATTTATTCCAAAAAATTGACAGTTACAAAAATCATGCACAAACTAGTTCAAAGCCAAACCTGTACTTCCACCATAATTAACATCTGCAAAAGCCCACCCTCGACTAGTCCAGTACTGGATACCAAGATCCAATGTTGCACGTGCTTCAGCTGTAGGTCCACCTGTCACATTTACACAAAAGTGAATTCTACCAGATCAATATTCAATGTTAATAAGTACATGCTTTCTTAAGTGTAGCAACTAGAACAAAACTCGATGCACTTGTAGCTAGCTAATTGTTGATGGGGCCTGAAGCAAGTGGGCATTATCCTTTTTGCAGATTCTCAATCAATTGCACCTCAATTTCATAAGATAAATCTGTTCTTCAGAGCCTTTCATTCTTGTGTATAGTTGTGGAAATGTTGGTACTTGTGTCAAAGCTTAACATAAAAGCAAATTATTTATCTCATGTTTATCATTCATTAACTGCACACTGAGAGAATGGAATGACAAGCATGACATCATGATGTATGAATTTATACCACTGAAATAAGTAAATTCTATAAAGATAAACAAATTGCCAGCAATCCTGTTCTATTCAAGCATCATCATATACCATGGCTTCTTAATAACAGGGGAGGCTTTTCTTCCAGGCCAGCTTGATAAGTGTTGTTAGATGGTGGATAAAAATATGCATAGGCATTTTGACCCTCGATTTCTGTGGGGAACTCAATCATCTCTGGCGAGCTGAAATATGGTTTATACTTCATGCTATCTGGAGAAGATGACCAAACAATCGAGAATTCAACTGCTTTTGATTGATTCTCATTTATCGTAACCTGATGACACACAAAGAGAGTATCATGAAGCAGGACAGGCTAACAAAAGATTAGTGAATGAATATTATGTGCCATTTTCTTAGTACTTAATCATGCCATAAGGAATGTTCAGAATATTTACAGAATATGATGAGACAACAAACCTTAGCTATTGATAATGGATGGACAGAAGATGCTCCCTCAACATATAGGCAAGAAGGTCCTGCAATCTGTGCATATCCCAAATAAATAAATAAAAGATTGATTAATTGACCATGACTACTCCTATGTTTAAATTTCAATCCAATTCGAATTTTTATTACGAAATATTTTCATTTTTGCTTACATAGATGTATTTTAATACCAAGAGAACTAATACAGCAACTCAAGTACTGTAAAAGTGCAAACAAGTTTGGCAACTTACTATATTACGTATATCAGTGAAAGGAACATCAAGCAAAGATAAAGTGTTTTGAACATCATCCAGGATTCCCAAATATGACTGTCCCTTCTGCCTGCATGTAAGCAATTGAACTAACAACTTTACACCAAATGGCATGAAACAATTACAATGGTAGCATAGAGCAAATGAACTATTTTAGCAACTTTCTCAGATATACCTGTAACTGCAAGCAATGTAATTGTCTTTTCCATTGTTCTGCACAAAATCGTAAGATCGATTGCCAAAAATCCATAATGGTCTTGAAAACTCAGCATCCAAGGAAGAAAGTGCTAGCAACTCGTTAGTATGTTCTCTCTGCCTCAAAACAAGAAAGCATATATGAATCCAAGTCAGATTAGATTGTCATTTACTAATACTTTTCTTAAACAAGAAAGAAAAGCAGAAATGGTAGTTATCAAGCTGAGGATGCCCTTGCAGTGACTATTGCTATCACATGTGGTCAATACAATATACAGGCAAAGTTATTAGATTCCCCTATATCACACAAAATATTGCAATGTATCGCTCATATATCGATACATTGCGATATTTCGCCAAAAACTCTTCATAAAATTCCCCATATTGTCGATACGTGCGATACATTGCGAAACACGCCCACCGGAAATTCAAAAAGAAAACTCACAAAAAAATCATTTTCTCTCAATTTTGTATGGGAGGATCTATTTTCATACAGGTATTGTATGATTTATGAATTATATGAACTCATTTTAGATAAAATTGCATCACTTCTGTTAGACAGAGGATAGTTGCATAGTTGTTTTTTTTAATGATCTTTTGAGTACTAAGTGTGTAATCATGTCTTGTTCTCTTAAAGTTTTATTGAAAAATTCCATCATTTCCCAATGTTTCCCTCAAACAATGATACACTCCCCAATGTGCGCACCGATATTTTTCGGTATCCCAAGGGTGCAATACGTGCATCGACACTGATATTTAAATCACTGCACCCTTGATTTATTGTAAACCACTCTATTGAAATCATTATCCAATTTAAGCTATTTAAATAACTTTAATTGAGGTCATTGCAACATTGCAAACGAAAAAATTGTGATTTTGAACAAGCAAATCTATGACCAATCAGCTCAATATGGTGGTGCCACAGCAGCCATAATAGTTTGCCTAGTTCCTGAATCTCCCTATTAAGTCTTCTACTCTTCTTGACAGATGATGTTGTGATTTCAAATCCCGTAACTATAACTATCCAAAAGAAACTACAGATCTAGTAATATCATCTGTATTTATTATTCACAAGTGGGGGTGTACAAATTAATTACTTCAATGTGGTAGGACGTGAACAAGGTAGATATTGAAAATAACAACCAACAAGATTGATGCATAAGAGAGGTACCACTTTTTAATTATGAAGGTCAATGAACTTTAATCTAAATGAAGTTTGTCCAATCCATGGTATCTTAGGCTTAGTTTTGATAGTACTATGTCATGAACAAAGAAGCAAGGGTGGGGTATAGTCTTGATCATTTGGTTGGTGATGTTAACTTATACAAGTCCATTGAGCATTGAGGATTCAAGAGCTGCAGAGTTCCAAGTTCTACTCAAGTTGTAATGACCCAGGTTTTTGAAATAATTTAAATAATAATTTAATAATAATTTAATTAATTATTTAACAATTTACATGACTTGTTATATTGAAAAATTAATAACAAATAATCCGTAAGGGAATTAGTGTAGGATCCCCTTATTAAAGTTGCTTAAAATGAACCCTAGAACAGCGTAAAAGTGTCAGATTTCATAAAACTCGCAAATTTACAATAATTACGAAAATGCCATTAGTCAAACTGACGATTTTAAGTATGCCAATTTCTAACGATCAATTTCATGCAAAACTTCATATATTAGTTTAGGGGCATATTTTAGCCGTACACATCGAATTACAGCCCTCCGATCATCCTACAAATGCCCTAATCAGAAATCGGGCCACAAGTGGGCCACCATAACTCGCATCTGCCTAAATTTTCTCATCGATGGTTAATTTTATGTTGCCTACCTGATGAATGGAGTAGATTTGTCATATACATCACGGTGGGACCCACGTGCATAGGGTACATGGTCCAAGCGCGGTCAACCCGTGTTTGACCGCGAGTCGGACGGTTTACCGTCTTCCTCGTCCAGTGTTGCAACAACGTGAGGCGCTGTCCACTGGCTGACCTCTGCCGTCCATCATAGTGGACCCTGATACAAAATCTAAGCCATCCATCCGACTTACCTCCCCGACGCAATCAATCCTTTCAGGTCTCTCTTTCATCAAACGAACGACCAAACCTCTTTGAATTACCGTTCAAATTGAAAGATCTCAAGATCCGCAGATCTGACGTGCATGGGTGGGTCACTCTTCTTCCAAATCTTCATGTGGACCCCACCTAGGTATCCTACGATCTGTATTGTCTAGAGATTCACGGAAAGAAGGTTCCTTCTTCAGCTCGAATACGAATCCGTGAAATCTGCCGTGAATGCCGGCCGTCCAAACCGCCGACCCCCTTGCCATATAGCATTAATCCAGATCGTCTATTCCTCTCCAAAGAGATTCTCGATCCCAACCAAGGTTGCACAACCATCTTTCGCAAGCTGTGCAAACAGTAGAATGCGCTGTTTGTGTAAGGTAGCCGTGTCCAACGTTCAGTCTCCTAATCATGTTAGGACATCTGAAATTAGATTTAAACACCTTATAAAAACGTCTCCCTGCCAGAGAGAGAGAGATAACAAGAAACGAGAGAAAGAGAAAGAGAGAGAAAAAGAAAGGAAAAGAGAGAAAGAAGAAGAAGAAAGAAGAAGGAAAGAAGAAAGAAAAAGAAGAAGAAGAATTGAAACAGTGAGTTTCTTCTCATATCGTTTTTCACATATTTATGTCCGGTTTCTTTTAGAAATAGCTATTTGTAGTTTAGATTAATATGATTTAAGTATTTGTGTCGTTTTGTTGGAAAATATTGGATATCGTACCTCGGGTTTGAATTCGTTTTTTTTGTGATTATGTTCCGTATTAATTTCAATATTATATGTGGAGGTTTTCAATTAAATTGCGCTGTACATGTGTGAGTTGATTTTGAGTTTCTTGGAAAAGGTTTGAGGTATTGATTTGATTTATGCATAGCACGATTTGAGAACTCCAGTTATTACCGTAGGGTGAACACCCTGGTGTGTGCAATAGACCCATTGATGTTGTTCGGGTGAGCGCCCAAGTGTGTGCAACAGTCCCTGGTTGAGCGCCCTGTGTGTGCAATATACCCTTCTAATAGTCCATCGATTGTGAACAGGTTAGTTGAGCTCCTCGGTGTGTGCAAGATACCATACTAGCATACTCGGTGAATATCAGATGATTTTGGCAGGTTGGGTGAGTTCCCTGATGTGTACAAGAGACCAACTCTACAACCATAATGGATTTTGTGAAACAGTGTAGGCCCGACTATAAACTGACCCTAGATGTTCTACTGATAACCATACTGAGATTGTTGAGACATACTTGCATACCATGCATCACGTGCATGTTTAAGAGATTTTGGTTTGATGAAATTACCATTGGATTTGTAATTTAATGGTCAAGTGATTTTCTATATCGAATTACATGTGCTAAACTATATGAGAATACTCACCGGCTTTTATAGCTGACGCAGTGTTATGCGATTAACCGTAGTGACAGGTGATGATTTAGAAGACTTCGAGGAAGCGATTCTAGATGAGAAAATACTCTAAAAGATTTCTTAGAATTGATTTATTTTGATTCTAGTTTGAAAATATTGATGTAATAAAGTCCATTAGATGGCCATTAGTTTAGACAATATGAAACAATTTAGTAAACTCATTGATTTATGGTTTAATTTTCAAAGTTTGGTTTATTTTGATTCTATATATTTGGTACCATGTGAATGGAAAAGAAAAATATCAGTTGTGATTGTGAAGGATTCATTCGTTATTTACATAACACCCTTGATTTCGGGATTTGAGTTTATATACTCGAGTGTCGGTATATAAATTGTAACGCCCCCAAAATTCGACACTCGATCGGGTACAAGATTGGGGTCAGATATACCTGGTTTTCAGGTTTCGGGGCATGATATAGGGTTAGAAGGGAGAAGATTCGTTCAAGTCTAGAATCAAAAGCTAAAGAAGAGGAGATAAGGTGGAGACAGAGATTAAGACAGGTCAGGTTGAAAGAAGGTGACAAAAGTACTAGATATTTTCACAGCATTGCTAGGGTCGGGGCTTGTGTGAATAGAATTTCATGCCTGGAGGTAGGCGGGAAGAAGGTGCGGAATAAAGATCAGATTTGCGAAGCCATTGTTGATTTTTTCAAGGGGTTGCTTACTTCCGATAGTCATTCAAAGTCCGGGGTTGGATCATCTCTAGTTTTCTAAATTTTCAGCTAAGGAAGTTGAGGCTCTATCTGAAGAGGAGGTGGTTGCTGCTCTAAAGTCGATGTGCGAGGACAAGGCCCTTGGGCTGGATGGATTTCCTATTCTCTTCTTTTAGAAATATTGGTACGTCATAAAAAATGATTTGATGGATTTTGTTATGGAATTTGCCCAAAGCGGTAAGCTTCCATTAGAAATGGGAGCCTCTTTCATTTCTCTTATCCCAAAAGTGGAAAGGGTTGTTCGTCTTAAAGACTTTAGACCTATCAGCCTTATCGGGAGCCCCTATAAGATTTTGGCTGAGGTGTTAGCTACTAGACTAAGCATGGTGATTAGGAGAGTCATATCTGAAAACTAGTCAGCATTTGTGGTAGGTCGTCAGATTCTTGGTAGTGCTCTTCTTACGCACGAGTGCATTGATTATAGGCATAAGGGGAAGAGAAGTGGAGTGGTTTGTCAACTTGATTTCGAGAAGGCTTATGACCACGTCGATTGGGACTTCTTGGATTATATGCTCGGAAGATTGGGTTGCAGCGAGAAATGGAGGGGCTGGATGAAGTCATGTGTCCAATCTCCTTCTTTCTCTATTACGGTGAATGGCTCTCCTAAGGGTTATTTCAAAGCTTCTCGCGGGCCGAGGCAAGGGGATCCTCTATCGCGTATCGCTTTGTGGTGGTTGGAGAGGTGCTTAGTATGATACTCAACAAAGGGGCAGCCAACGGCTTGTTCAACGAGTTTAAAAAAGCTAGGGAGGGTCCTTAGATCAACCATCTTCAATATGCAGACGATACTTCGCTCTTTTGTGAGGCTACGGCTGTTGCAGTGGATAACCTTAGGAAGCTTACAGTCTGTTTTGAAGCAATTTTGGGATTGAAGATCAATTTGGCCAAAATTGAGATGCTCGGGATTAGTGTGGAAAAGATAGATCTGGGCAAGTTAGTTGCAGTGTTTGGCTGCAAGGTTAGCTCCTCCTTATTTGGGTCTTCCTCTATGCTACGGGAAGCCTCTCAAACATATGTGGGACTGTGTTATTTAAAGAATGGAGAGGAAGTTGGTGTCCTGGAAGAGTCGATATGTATTTTTAGGGGTAGATTAAGGCTTATCAAGGCAGCTTTGGTCAATATGCCATTGTACTTCAAGAAGCAGGTTGAGGAGGTCATAATGAGGGCTGAATCATTCTTAAGGGACTAATTGCTTGTTGTTAAGCCAGCTTAGGCTATCTTTTCCTCTTTCTTTCTGTTTGTTTCTGTTTACTTTCTCGCTTTGCAAGCTTTTGAATAAAATCATCTCCTTTAAAAAAAAAAGCCTGAAGTTGAAAGAAAAATGAAATGGGCCTTTTATGGTTGTATCCGTAAGCGGTTCACCCCTGTATCATATAATATGGGTGGCTAACATAGTTACAAACTTATGATACAACTATGTCATAGCCAATTTTCAAAACCATGCCATAAGCCCATGACCACTTGATAAAACCATAGAACAAGGATACTAGAGACTCAGTAGAAGATCAAAAGGACCTTGCAACCACAGCAAGAGAGAGGATTGATCAGGCAAAGAAGCAAAGGAGTGGCCTTCGGATATGTGATAAAGAGAGGAGGCTTGGAAGGTGACGAGGAGGAGGATTTTTCTACCACTAGCAGGCTTGTAGCAAGTAATCCAATAGAAAGAAAGATACAAATAATAATAATAATAATAAAATCCTGAAAATCTCCATAGAATCAACCTCCACATGCTCAAGATAAGGTGGAAAGGAAGCACATCATGATAGGAAATTTGAAGAAAAGAAGATGGCCAGAAGCTTCTTGAAGAAGTTCCTCAAGGCCATCTAGCAAGTGGAGAATGATATTGTTATCAGATAGTTGGAGAAATACCTCAAGGAATACGATACAGTCTTTAAAGGAATTCCTAGGTTCATTGGCAACAACTCAATACCTAAAAGATGGACACCAAGCTTTATACCCTCACAGGCAAAAATCATATTGGCCCCTTTATGGGCGAGTCTTTTTTTTTTTTGAAAGGTAACACTATTATTTTGTTAGTCATGCGACGCACCCACCCTGTTAGTGGCATAACGCACCAACCGAGTTAATCACCCAAAGCACCTGGTGGTGCTATTAGTATGTCTCGAACCTGAGACATGCTGTTTGAAACGCGTGGGCGCCAACCAGCTAGGATAACAGACACTTGACCTTTATGGGTGAGTCTTTACAGCCTCCTATGCAATATTGGGATGAAAGAATCATATTGACATTCCAAAAGTTATGCATGCCACCCCCCTAAGGAAAAGACCAATAAACCACCCTCACATGCTAGAGGTGGAGTAGAAGCACGCCATTATAGTAAAATTTGGAGAAAAGAAGATGGCTAGAAGCTTCTTGAAGAAATACCCATCTCCACTTGATTTTCACCTCAAGAAATATCCTGGCCCAAACCAAAAACTCCGAAATCACCTCCGGAGGGATTGAAAAATCATGAGTGACAACTGCAACACTCCCTATGCTTTAATTGGAGACTTCAATGCCAATTCAAACACACAAAAATAAAAGAAGAATAAAAATAAAATTTTGGTGAAATCTCTCTATGGAACCCATTCGTAAAGCATTTAAAGATATAATAACCAGTGTGGGGCCTTGTGGATCTAGGGTTTTGTGTGATCACCATTCAACTGGACCAATAGTATGCTTGGACAAAACACTATTGAACAAAAGCTTGATCATTGCCTTTGCAACTATAGATGGAATGGCATATTTAATGAAGAAGATTGTCTTCCAAGTTCCACCTTCCTAGAATTAGGTCGGAGAGGAAATCCATCATACTTAGGGCAGGCTAATTTGGCGCAACGTAGACGGGGGTGAGATCAATCACCGTCTCTCCCACAGATAACTGATCCGAATCCACGGATCTACTGGGACTCCTCAACCAGTCTTCTTCGAATCCACAAAGGAACACTCGAATCCACAAGCAAAAATAGAGTATAAACCCAAACTAACATGTATTAATCAAAGATAGATGCATTACAACGAGTTTAAGAGGCTTTAAATAGAAAAAAAAAATAAACCTAGGAAACCCTAAAAAACCTTAGATGCGTAAGAAAAGAGTCCTAGATAAAACAAAAACGAATTGCAAGAGAATCGGAAAGAAAGAAATCCGCGCAAGAATCAGCACTCGTCGGCCGGCCAAAGCTGGAAGTTGGCCGGCCGATAGCCTCTGGTCGGTAAGTTGACAGGGACCAAAATCTGTCTAGCATGTTTGACAGGAAAATTTGGCCAGTCAGTGTAGTATATCGGCCGGCCAACATTACTGATGGCCCGAAGTCTGTCGGGAATCCGAGATTCCAAATTTTTAGGCGATTTTTTTCTGGATCCTTCTCGATCTTTCTCCATCCTCGATCAAGGAGCCTCCTCACTACATCGGTCTCCCCCACTTTAGAAAAACTCGTCCTCGAGTTTCTCTTCGGCTTTGGACCACGAATCGTGTGCAATGTTAGTACCGGATGCGTTACAATAGATTTCTTGGATAGGGTTTCGAGTGAGTGCTTTCCCTCTTCCTTCCAAGATCCCCATGTAACATCGTTCACTGCAAGGATAGATTGTCCCTTCACTTTAGAAGCTATGGGGTTCTCTTTAGGAGGCATAGGTGTGAGAACAATCTTCCTCCCATCTTTGGCGAATGTAATAATGTTCTCTCGTCCGTGATGAACGGCGTCTCGATCGAATTGCCATGGCCGCCCGAGTATCATGTGACAAGCGTCCATATCAACGACGTCACACAACACTTGGTCCTTGTAGGTCTTGCCAATCGAGAAAGAGACAAGGCATTGTTCATTTACTGTTGTCATGATGCCTTTCTGGATCCATCCAATCATGTATGGAGACGGATGCGGCGTAGTCTTCAACCGTAGCTTTTCTACTATCATCCGTGACACTATTTTCTCACAACTACCACCATCAACTATCACGTCACAAATCTTTCCAGCCACTGTGCCAACTTATGCGGAAGAGATTGTGCCGCTGGGGATTGGTTCGTACGCTTGGTGATGACGGTTGTCTCTACACAACCAGTGACATACCTTGATCTCCAGGAAGCCATTCAATTCCTTCCTCGTCATTCTCGGCTTGATCAGTGTCATTATCCTCTGGATCAGCATGTGCTTCTTCTTCAGTGATGGTTAAGTTAGTCGTTGGTCTCTATAGGCATGTGTTTGAGAGATGGCCTGACTGTCCACACATGAAACAATGATTGGGTCTAGGCCGACCGTAGGAATTTGGGATTTTGCTCGGGCCTAGCACGACCGTTGCACATTGGGGTCTCGCAGGACCACTTCCCGATGCACGGGCTGCGACCACCGTGGGCCAGGGGCGATCGGCAATAGGTTCTTTTCCCTCGGACGGAGATGAATCTAGAGTGGGATCCGTTGCAGAGTTAGATCGCATAGGGGCTCTCGAAAGATGTGTCTCCGCCCTAGTGGCCAATTGAACGACCCCATCCATGGTCCAAACTGGAACCATCTGAACTCGATCTTGAATTGAGGGTTGCAATCTGCCGATGAACCGTGCCACTTGTTGCGATTCAGATTCCGCCAGGTTGTTTTGCATTTCCAAACACTGAAACTCTTCCATATATTCGGTCATGGATCGAGTCCCTTGCCAACAATTTTGGTATTGTTGCAATAAAATTTGTACGTAGTCGTTGGGGAGGAATTGGGCCCGCAAAAGACGCTTCATCCGAGGCCATGATCAGATGGATGCTTTGTTCTGTCGAGCACGGGAAACCTAAAGATGTTCCCACCATGCCGACGCACCAGATTTCAGTTTATAGGCAACCAATTTCACCTGCTTTTCTTCTAGCACATCCATGTATTCAATATACCACTCTACCTCAACTAACCAATTGAGGAACTCTTTAATACATAATAGGCCATTAAAACTGGTAAGTTCGGCCTTACCTTGTTAGTTTATTTCAGCACAATTTACACGTTCGTCTCCATAAACAAGACGCCGGACCATGATGCTGCCGACTTCCTCGTCGCTAGAGCTCGAACTGTCTGGGGTAGCCCTGCGATTTGCCGCCGGGAGTGCCCTACGAACAACCGGGTTGTTTGGTACAACAACTGCAGGAGGTTGGACTTCATATGGGGCTCGGGGCGGAGTAAGCGCATCCGCAATCCGGTCGAGATTGGCTTGTAGCCCTTGCATAGCCATTCGATTCTCCCGGTGGAGAGCTTCCATCCTCTCCGAAAGATATTGGATCCCCTGAGTATCGTTGACAGGATTGTTGTCGCGGCCATCGCTAGAAGCCATCTTCCTGAGGTTGTTCACTGCTTTGATATCAACTTTGCGCAGCGCAGACGGGGGTGAGATCGATCACCGTTTCTCCCACGGATAACTGATCCGAATCCACAAATCTACTAGGACTCCTCAACCAGTCTTCTTGGAATCCACGAGCAAAAACAGAGTATAAACCCAAAATAACTTGTATTAATCAAAGATAGATGCATTACAACGAGTTTAAGAGGCTTTAAATAGAAAAAAAAAAAAAAAAACTAAACCTAGGAAACCCTAAAAAACCTTAGATGCGTAAGAAAAGAGTCTTAGTTTAAAACGGAAACAAATTACAAAAGAATCGGAAAGAAATCGCAGAAATCCGTGCAAGAATCAGCGTCTGTTGGCCGGCCTATGAAAGGCTGTCGGCCAGCCGACATCCTTTGATCGGTCGGTCGATAGGGACCAAAATCTGTCCAGCGTGTTTGACAGGAAAATTCGGCCAGTCAGTGTAGTATATCGGCCAACCAACATTGATGATGGCCCGAAGTCCGTCGGGAATCCGAGATTCTAGATTTTCCTGCGATTTTTTTTTTGGATCATTTCTTGGTCTTTCTCCGTCCTTGATCAAGGGGGCCTCCTCACTACATCATAATTCCACAGGGAGACCAAGTGTCGTGTACCCTCTTTGCAGGGTGCAAGATGAGAACATCAATTACCTCTTCTAATTCTTGCCCATGTCAAGGTGCTGTACGGAGAGATGGCATGAAACAATCCATCCCAATTTCCAATATGATAGTGATGCAAGGAATCTTATCCCAAAATGAAGCTCAAAACAAGTGGGAAAATGCCATATCAAGAAAATCTGAAAAGTTGTTTGCTTCTCTATACTGGAAAACTGGAAATCAAGGAACCAGATGGGTTCAAGCAAATAAAATTTCAAGCCGAGAGAGCATTGGAAACATTAGGAACAATGTTGGTGAATTCTGAAACACTTTAAAATCCCAAGGTTGCATATTCAAAATGCCAAGATAGCTCCTAGAAGCCAAATGAAATGGGTAGAGGAACACCTTTTGTTGTTTTAAATAGCTTTTTGCTGATATGGACATAATTAAACTCAACCTTTTTTGGTGTTGTTTATGGAAATCCTTTCTTAGCAAAGGAAAGAACATGTGAGGTTCTCACTGAAGAAGTTTAGGATTTTTGTCGATGCTTGGAGATTACTATATCCACATGCATATTGAACAAATTGTGAAAGCGGATAATCCGCATGCATAGTGAAGAACTATGAAAGAGGAAACATCAGTGACATTTCATCTTTCAGGAATCTCGCAATGGTGTAATTTCATTTTCCATCATTTCATGATCGATCTTGTAATCATTTTATTTCCTTTAATAAAAGTTTATTTTTATTTTTATTTTTTTTGAAAGGCAACTTGAATATATTAAGCAGAATGGAGAAAGTACAAAAAAAAGATCCGGACCGCCGAGAGAGCGTCCCAAACTAGATATTGCTTAAAACAAAAAAAAAAAAAAAAAAAAACCATGGATATTGCATAAAACATGTGAGATCAGCAAATATACTTACACAGTAACAAATTTGTCATTAGATAATATATGTTATTTCAGTTTTTTTTTTTCACTGGTGTATTTATGTTATTTCAGTTCATGGGAGAAATAGTGAAAGTAGGGCAAGCATTTAAGATTTACCCATTTATAAAGATTCCAAAATCCACTTTTCCTATCTGTAACAAAAAACAGTTCCCCTGCATAAACCCATACAATTAAAATCTCAACCAGGCAGTGTGAGAAAAATAAAAACTCCCATCTAGATTGTTCAGTACAATGCAGAGAAATAGACTATCATAACAGCCAATAATGTCTTGAGGGCAATACATGAATCATGCATGTTCAATCAAATTCAATACATAATTGACATCATCAGCACCAAAGGAATTCCTCGATGAAATAAAAGGATATAATAAATAAACATAAAGGCCCAAACAAACTAGAGCAACACACTAGAAAAATGTAAGGTAATTCCACCCTTTAAATTTTCTGTGGTACAGTGGTATCAGCCACAGAATTCACATCCAATGCTGTTAGTAATTTGAGCATAAAGAAACAACACGAAGGACATGGATGTTATTTAAAAAAAAAAAAAAAAAAAAAAAAAAAAAAAAAAAAAAACAACTGAGAACACTAAGAAGCAATTATTATCCCACTCAACCACTTTATGTTATAGTCCATTGAAACTAGGGGTTGCAATGGAGAACCAGACCCATGGATAGTTGAACCACAGATCCAATTTTATTGGATTCAGAACCATTTTTTGGTCTAAGTTGATATCAGGTCAGATTCCATTCCAGTGATCTAGATCAAATTAAAAAATTAGGTCGGTTTGGTACCCATCAAATACTTGTTTACAAATAGTTTTGCAGTTTTCCCATTATGTAGATTAGGAACACTATATGATAAGTTTGGTAATACAAATTGAGAAGTAAATTCATAAATATGGATGATATATATCATCTTAAACTCTTCCATCCTAACTCTAGCAACTCTTTCTCCCTCCTCCTGTTGAGGCTAGAATAATGCATGTTTATCCTCAATTCCATACTTATATTACAAGAAACAAAGTGTTTAAAAGACTAATTTAAGTTGTTTTTGTGATTATAGGTACAAGAGAGAGATTTGAATGAATGGAGCTCAAGAAAGGACATTTACACATGATGAGACATCACTTGGAACCAAGTACAGGAGGAAAGAAGGGAAGAATCCAAGCGGAGATAGTTCAGAGTTCAAGATTCAACAAACGCAAAATCAGGCAGCTTCGAGGGAAAGTTCGATGGGTCTTCGATCCATCAGAAAATCGGTTTCGATGGGACTTCAATCCATCGAAGGATCCATCGGAATACCAGAAAAATCATAATATTGGACAACTCTCTGGACTGATTCTCGATCCCTCGGGACATATTTGATCCATCATACAGGGGGGTTTCGATCAATCGGAAAGAGGTTTCGATCCATCGGAAAATCAAAATTCAGAAGATGAAAAATCTGAACTCTCTGGACGAATCTGCGATCTATCGAACCAATTTTCGATCCATCGAAGACGGCGACGCAAGTGCGTAAATCCTTATGCAAATTGAGGCAATGGTGGATTTTTCTATATAAGGGGGGACCTCTCTTCTCTTCTAAGGACACCTAGGACGTGGAGAAGTGCTTTGAGGCTTTGGAGGAGTTCTACTTCGAGTTTCCTTAGTTTTTCTTCTACTTCTAGTTTGTTTTCATGTTTTCTGAGATTTTTAGTTCAAGGATGTTAGAGATGAACTAAAACCTCTTAGCTAGGGCTTAGAGGTGAAGCTTGTAGTTCGTTTTTTATGGTTTGATTCAACCTAGTTTTCGTTTTTAAACTTTAATGATGAATATTAGTTTGATACTAGTTTGAATGAAGTTCTAATTCTAGTTCTTCTCTGATCTCTTGATGACTCTGGGCTCATATGATGCTTAGATGTTCTATACTAGATTCTTATCTATTTTGCAATGTTTTGATCTCTACAATTCCTTAATTTATCATAGACTCCGGGCACGGTTGATGCTTTGAATTTCTAATGATCTAGACATTGGGCTCTTAATGTGGGAACTGTTTCAACCAAAGTTTGTATCTTGTATGTGTTTCTAAGATGAGAGAACCGTTTATTTATTTATTTATTTTTATATTAGTTTGATTCAAGTTCAGGTTATGGTTTTCTTTTAATCTAGTGACAAGGTTAAGGGAAGACCACGATTATGATCTTACATGTTTTGATTGAGGGTTGGCCTATATAATTCAAGGAATTAGATTCATTGTGGCCAACACCTTGGTGCTTCAAGTGTGAACTATATCAATAAACTTTTCCTTTATCTCAGATTGTTATTTTGTGCTTTAACCGCTCTATTTTCCAACTGGATGGAGATAGGATTTCGATTCAAGTTGTGTATTTGAAACTTATTGAATCAATCTATTAAAGATGGCTATAAGTGGATCCTTGGCGCTCTAGTACCTTAGTCTATTGATTTTCTCTTTAAAATTACTTTTCGTTATAATTCAATTCGATTTTCAGATTAGTGCTTGATTCAATCTTAATTATAAGTAATCTTAAGGAATTTACTGAGAATACTTATAAAGGATTCCTGTAGGATGATCTCGGTCTTTCCGAATTATTACTACAATGCAACCCTATACTTGGGGCTGGCGAACATCTCCCTATAGCCTTTCCAACTAACCAGCAATATTGGGTTCCCATCTCAAGTTCTCAATATCAATTTCAAGGGGTGCATTAGCCTGGCCAAAGACTGATACAATGATAGGTGCATTGGATGTGTGTGTGTGTGTGTGTGTGTGTGTGTGTGTGTGTGTGTGTGTGTGTGTGTGAGGAATGCTCACCTGCACACGGTTCTCACGAGAGCACTTTTTGAGAACTCAACACACGTGATGTGAACCCAAAATCTGCACCGTCCACGTGATGCAACACCCCAAAAACCCTCAAGGGTCCAACTTTTACCCTGGTCCAGAACTTTGGTGGGCCATGGCAAAAGGAAATAGTTTCCTCCATTGATTTGCTCCTCTCTGCTACAGCCCACCAGAGTTTTGGATTAGGTTGAAAGGTGGACCCTGGGGTTTTTTGAGGTGCTGCATTACGTGGACAATTTAGATTTTGGGCTCACATCACGTGTGATGAGTTCTTAAAAAGTGCTCACGAGTACTCGTGAGAACTGGTGCACAGTCCTCTCTCTCTCTCTCTCTCTCTCTCTCTCTCTCTCTCTGTGTGTGTGTGTGTGTGTGTGTGTGTGTGCGTATTTATATATTGCAAAGAAAATATTAGTCAAAGGGAGAAAAATGGGAACAGAAAAGAAAAACTATCTTTTTTTGTGTTTTGGACATGTATCGATGGTGTATCAGACCTTCTTTGGAAAGAATGTTGTCTGTCGGCATGACCTGTTGGAAGTTGAGTTATTCATTTTTTTACTGCAAAATTTTGTGTTAAAACTTACGAGAATTAGAATTTTTTTTTTTAAAATGTGACGATTTTATTAGAAAGAGTTAAAAAGGCTAAAAAAATACAAAGAATTACAAAGAGGAACAACAACCCCAAAAACTCAAACAGAGTGATCCCCCATAACCCAAGAGATCAAAGCACACCCAAAAACATTGTACTTAACCACTCTCAAATCGAAGCACACCAAAAAACATTGTACTTAACCAGTCTCAAAATATCGTCCGTTGTCCCACTAATATTGCATAAACAACGGTTGTTCCTCTCCCCCCACAAACCTCAAAGGCTTGCTACTAATGCCCATCTCCACACCCTTCTACCTCTTTTACTCACCCCTCCCCCATGCCAAATGATAATTAGAAGTTCTATGGTTGATCGTTTAAATTTTAACATAACGTGTTTTGTTGCATATTTTAATGGAACATCACATGGACCCCAAGTCACCACAGATTATCCATAATTAAAATACACGTGCTTACTATAAAAGATATCATTAACTCAATTCTATGCAAGTTATCCAACTTAATCCAGTACCATGATTGAGAGCAACTTGCTGCTTATTTTATCGCCAGGGTAGGGGCAAGGTGTGAGTTGTTTAATATTTGAAAATTGGTAATCTTGATTCAAGGCGGTGCAAAGCAAACTGAGAAGCTCAACCAACTGGCATGACCTAGTTACTATGACTTAGTTGATATATGAGTCACATGAAGAGGGATCTTTCACAACCATCTTAAGATAAAATCAACTGCCATGTTTGGCCAACATTATTGTATCAAGGGAATTTACAAAAAACTACCTAATTAATATGGAATTTACATTCAGGTGCCTCTCTAAAAAAGATTTTCAAAAACCCACCTCATTAATCGATATAATTATCATTCAACTACCTTCTGCGCAACCATTGTGCGAGCAAATGGGTCAGCTGCTTGGGTGGGCCCCACCTTGATGTTTATGTGAAATCCATCCTAACCACCAAGTGCATCACGCAACGTTAGGCCGAGGACCCAAAAATCACCCCCATTTGTGATTCAAGAGGACCACATGATTAGAAACAATGTAAGAGGCAATGATCGCCCTCCAAGCTCTTTCCCCTTGGTATGGCCCACCCGAATCACGGACGGGCTTGATTTTTAGGCCCCAAGCCTAGATTTTTGTGTGGCGTCTAATGGTTGGAGTGGATTTCATATAATCATCATGGTGAGCCTTGTAAAAATCAAGGGTGGAAGTCTCTCTCCCAATCGTTTCCTTTGGTGTGGCCCACAAGAATCGTAGGTCAGCCTTCTTTTTTGTCTCCGGGCCTGATACGGGACTAAATATCTAATGGTTGAAGTGGATCTTAGATAAATATCACAATGGGTCCTGTTAAAATCAAGAGCGGCATCCCATACAATTCCATTTATTTTTGAATAATCTCTTTGTATAGTTGGAGAAGGACGTTGGGACTTGACTTTTGGCGGGCCCATTGTGATGTGTATGCGAAATCTACTCTGACCATTAAATGCGTAATCCTAGGTTAGGCCCAGAGTAAAAAAATCAGGCTGACATGTGATTCAAGTGGCTCATACCAAAGGAAATGGTTGGGAGAGGCATCCACCCTCGATTTTTGTAGGGTCCACCATGATGATTATATGAAATCCACTCCAACCATTAGATGCCACACCAAAATTTATGCATAGGGCCCAAAATTCAGGCTCATTTGTGATTTAGATGGGTCATACCAAGGAAAACAGTTTGGAGAGCGATCGTTGCCAATCATGTGGTCCACCTGAATCATAGATGGGGGTATTTTTAGACCCTTGGCCTCACATGAGGCGATGCACCTAGTGGACGGGATGGATTTTACATAAACATCACGGTGGGGCCCACCCAAGCAGCCAACCCATTTGCTCGCATTTCCACCCAATCGGCCATTAAAGAAATGTAACAGAAGGTAGTGGAATGATAATTATATCAATTAATGAGGTAGCTATTTGAAAAACTTTTTTAAAACGGTATTGGAATGGAAATTCGGTATTAATTAGGGATTTTTTGTAAAATTTCCTTGCATCTATTACCCTCATCATTTGCCACCAAAGGAGTTAACAAAATCCAGGATATGCCCCTAAAAGGAACTCCTGAAATGCCCAACCTCTGTGATACTTAAATTCAACCAGTCTTTGTGATCATCAGCCAAAATCAAATGGCAGGAAAAGTGAAAAAAAAAAAAAAAGGAAGAAGAAAAAGGAAAAAAAAATGCAAAAGTACCTTTAGAGGACCATCTAGGTTCATTTGGAGACTCTTTGACTGTAGGATCACCACCAGCAACACAAATGCGTTTGTATACTTCTCTGCACAAGCATAAGGGTCTGGTTAACACATTTTACAAAACAAGATGGGCTAAATGGAGAACAAGATTTGGGTAAAATATATACATCTCCACGTAAAAGCATAAAGAATCACTTCAACAACTTCTACAGATATGGACTCAGAGCTGACAAATTTTACAAGTTACTCCAAAACTCAGCCTGGTCAACTAAACTAAAGACTAGAGTTCTTCTTTCAACTCGATTTTGACTTGTTTCAACCAAAAACTTAGAAAGAAGGGTCTAATATTCCAACCAGGAACTCGAACAAAAAATAGCGTTTTGAACTCGAAAAACCCCACGAAGACTTGCATAAAGGTTTCTCAAAACAAACAAAAAAATCAGAAGACCTAGTCAAGTGGCTTCATGATTGGACCTACTTTACTCTAGACCAGTTTGAGTCCAAATCAATTTCCAAGATGTTAAAGAGAGGATCTTTGTATGGAGGACTCATGGCCCCTCTAATGTATTATATTTCATTTTCTCCTTTGATAAATTGATCGGTAATATTTTTCATTTTCTCTTTTGATAAATTGACCATTATTCCTCAAAAAACTAAAACCTTGTTTATAGCTGATATTAACTGTCATGTGTAATGCATAGACATAGACGAAACTAGTGAAAATACCAACGAAAGGATGTCTCAAGACAATGAAAACCAAAATTTCCTTCTAAGAACTTGAGAAAAAACTTTCAAAACAGAGTCTCAGTTTATGAAGTACAGAATTTCCAAAAGAAGATCCGTAGTGAATGACTTTTCCACTCATCGAAGAACAAAGTGCGATATGACATTTGAATAAAGGACAATCGTAAGAGAGGAAATATACTAATGTCGAGAGGTATTCTACTCACCCATTCTCAGAGATATAACCAACCCAAAGTTCTGCTTTATCCCAATGCATGTTTGGGTGACCCCATTCAATCCATGCCATCTTCTTTCCATTTGGGTCGACACGTGGAAAGGCGTAGAAGTCATTGCCACTAACCAATACTTTTGGTTCTAAAAGTCACAGGATCCAAAAGAAAAAGTCAATGACAGCATAATCATTATATGAACAAAAGTGCATGTTATCAATAAGCACCTAACAAAGCTCCTATATCACGCAAACTAATCACAATTAATCCTCAAACGATTCATGATTTACCCATCTTTACCTTGAGGATTCCCATGGTTGAGGTCGATAGCTACAATTGTTGTGGCTGGATTTTGAGTACTTTCACGATGATCTGTTAAAAGATATGATAGTTACAATAAGTGAGCAACTTCAGCAGGTCCTGGAACAAAGTCGCTCTCAGCATGCATGGGGCCTTTAGACATGTGAACAATCAAATGATGGATATGGACCATTCATTTTGATTTGGCACTCTTTCAGGGGCCACCATGAAAAATGTGTCATTGATTCAAGGAACTTTTCTATCCAATCAGTGCCATAGAAAAATGGACAGTCTAGATCAAGGAAGGTCCAATAATCAATATGAATACTCCATTTCATAGAGTCCACTTTTGGATAAAATATATCTCTGAGGAATCATTTTGATCAGATGATCTTAACCATCCCATCAGTGGCTTGGCAAGCAAACAGTTATAAAAGAGAGCCAATGTTCAGAAGGTTAGCATCCTCCGATCTACTGAGTTTTACACAGCTAACCATGAAAGTGGGGAAAACCTAATGGGCGGTCCAGATCAATGATTTTTACTGTCCACCTCTCTAAATGCACCATGGCTCACTAAGAGCGCTGGTGTACCTTGGGCGCACATGTTCCCTAATAATAATTAAGTACCTTCTTGATGAAAAGCATGATGCGATAAAAATAGTAGGATGGAAAGATAAGAATTTGGTTCAACAGATTATCGATGACCCACCTTCCCTTACAGTTATATAACGGTTAAAGTGTGAATCAACGACTCCATCTGCATAACAAACTCTAGGTCCAGCACCATAATCTGGAGTGATTGGTACAAGAGATTGATCTGCCACCAACAACAGAATGTCAGCTCAGCTGACTGCTTTCATGAATGGGAACATGCACATGCAAGCGTGCGCCCGCAAATACAAACAGACACAAACAGACACAAGTCAGGTGAAATGCGTGGTTGAGTAAGAGAGTAGTTATCCAAAATAAGTTTTTAACTCTGCAAGTTAAAGATGTTTGATTGAGAAGAACAAGATACAATAGGCTAAAAAGAAAAGAACAGGGATGAGGACAATGATTCAAACCACTCATCTTCAAGATGCAAAAACATTGAAGCACTAATAGACTCATCATCATATAGCCTTGTCGCAGCTATTTGAAGCAGTATTAATTTTTTATTTTTTATTTTTGAAATGGTGATCAAATTTATTCCGAAAGGGCCAGGGTCCAAAAGAATTACAGAAAACGAAACTGACATAAAAGCATGAAACTGTGGTCCTGGAAATTTAGGTGGTATGTTACCTCAATCAAGAGTAAGCATACAACCCTCATGCGAAACTTTACAAATCATACCATAAAGAAGCCATGGTTGGAATTTGGAATCTGAGAATGGCCATGCAACCCATTGCGATAGATAATCAAAACACGGGACTACAGAGTTTTGTCATGGAATGCAGCTGACTGAAAAGTATTCCAATTCCAAGTTTCTCATGAGGATATAGGCGCGTGAATATCAACTCAGAAAATGGATAAATTTATGTTCTCAATTGTATTTTTTGATATTGTAGATGACATAGTTTTTTATTGACAAGACGAGAAGGCGCGTAAACACAGAGTTAGATTTATGGAGAGGTGCTTTAGAATTTAAAGGATTTAAAATTAGCCGGACTAAATCAGAGTATATGGAATGCAATTTTAGTAACAATAGGAGTGGGAAGGACAATTAGTAAAGATTGTTTTTTTGTGAGAGGTAACAGCTATTTATTAAAGAAGTGCGCCAGACGCGCGAAAGAATACAGCTAAACTACAATAGAAAAGACAGATTTATAGCATTGGCTTCTTTAACATAAGGAATCCAACTTGCCAAAGTCCACTTGTTTTCTTTCATAACCTCCTCAACCGTAGAGATTCTATTCTGAAAACACCTTGTATTATGGTTCCTCCAAATAACCAAAAAGACCCCCTAAATGAGCAAATCTCCAAATGGCTTTGCCAGCCTTCCCAACTCCCCCTTCATGCCAAGCCCATAGGAGCTCCACAACCAAACTTGGCATCACCCGTGTAGTGTGGAAGACCTCTAGAAAATGATCCCAAACCATATGAGCAAAGGAACAATGAATAGAAAACAACCACTCCAAAAAAAAAAAAAAAACAGTAAAGATTGCTGACCAGGAAGTTTCCCAAAATGACCACTTTCAATATATTGGGCTGATATTTCATGGGTCGAGAGATTGAGAATGATGCAGCCTATAGAATTCAAGCGGGGTGGAAGAAATAGAGATGTGCCTCTAGAGTTTTATGTGATAGTCATGTACCACTCAAATTGAAAGGGAAATTTTAAAGGATGGCTATAAAACCAGCCATGCTTTATAGTACAGAATGTTGGGCAGTTAAGGAACAACATGTCCAAAGGATGTGTAGCTGAAATGAGGACGCTAAGATAGATGAGTGGAAAGACAAGGATAAAATTAGAAATGAATGCAATTAAGAGAATTTAGGAGTAGCACTAATAGGTAACAAGATGAGGGAAAAAAGACTTAGATGGTTTGACGATACACAAACTAAGAACTGGGACGGTTTGGAGTAAGTTGGTACAAGTTGAAGGCCCTAAAAGAGCAAGGGGAAGGCCCAAAAGGATGTGGGTGGAGGTAGTATGAAAGGACTTGAAGACCTATGGTCTAACTGAAGTTATGGCCCTTGATAAAGTGGAAAAGGATTGATGTAGCCGACCCCAATTAGTTGGGATAGGCTTAAATGATAATGACAACGGCGGCGGCAGCAACAGCGACGATGATGATGAATTGTATTCTTTGATGAGTGATCAAAGAATAAATGACAACCAAGGTATTCAATAATGGTAATGGTGGCCATAATGGCCAGACTTATGGCTGTCACAATAGGAGCCCTAACAGTCATTACGGCCCCAATAACGGTAAATAAAATAAAAGAAGAAACTGCATCAGCCACTGTAATGGTTAAAAAAAATGAAGGAAGAAAATAAATCAGACCCATATTGGACCATTACAGGCCCCTAACGGCCGTTACAAGCCCGTTACAGGCCATTTTTTAGAACAGCCATTATAATCCCATATCGTGTAATGGCTCCCACCATTGCCATTAATGGCCATTCCAGCTGTCATGTAACCGTTTTCTAATACATACCATGATGACAATGAATACTGGAAGTCCGCAAGACGTTTTAGGATATATGAGAACAGAAATTTTCATCATAATTTGCAAAATGTAAAACATATGCCTCTAATTCTTAGTATCTGATCAAAGTACCTGCTTTCTATTCTTTCTTTTCTTTCTTTCTTTCTTTCTTTTTTTTTTTTGGATTGGTTGTTTTCTATTCAATTGCCAAGGAATTACCACAAATTTTCCAACTAGAAGAATTTTCCAGAAATTTACCTCCCAAGTCCCAAAGAATTTTCATGAACAGGAAATGCTCCTTAGGTTGTACCTAAACATCACTTGATCTCTTTCAGAAAACAACAGGTTTATATAATTGGAGCAATATAATATGTATTCCAATAATTTTAATATTTGGTCTAGATCCTGCTATGCAACAGATTAGAAAGAAAAAGGCCAGCCGATGATGCATCTTCCTTAAACTAGGAGAATAAAAACATTTGCAAGGACCAACAAAAAGGATAAAAAAAAAAAAAAAATGGAAAGAAATTGATGCAAGACGAATTGTACGATCCTTGAACCGATGATATGTATGGTGTAGTAAGGCCCTGATTTTGTACAAGTTGGATCCATGGTTTTATGATCCAAACTGTTGATGTCATGGCTCTACCATGGATGGACCACAATCGAAAAGTATTCTGCTGGGATATTTTAATGCTTCAATTGGAGTCCTGAAAATAGACAAGAACAAGATGTCACAGCAGTCTGCATTCAACATGAAAATGGCCAAAGATTGGATGGCTAGGATCTCTCCATCTAGGTAGCTTTGAGAGCATGGTCATCAATGATGAGAACTGTCGTATAGTCTATAGATGATGTGGATCACCAAACTATGGGCCCCACTCATACACACCCAGGACCATGAAAATGCCATGCATATCGTCGAGCCTATGATGTGAGTCAAAAATCAACAAGCAATAAGAATTTACCTCCAATAGCTTGCTTATAGAGCCGCTGATCTTTGTAATTTGAAAACACGACTGTACTTTCAGAAACTGTAAATGCACCACCTCCATACTCTTGGGCCAGTGTCCGTACAGCAAATCCTTGAGGGGTAATGTCTATAGGTCTATCTCCTGGTTTATCAGGTTCCTTAACAAGAACAGTCCGCCTGAATGCGTTTGTGTCATGACATAAAAACAAGTACGTTCAATATAAAACTATTGTGTGATTGGGAAACAAGGAGCAAAGCAAATTACAGGTAATGCACAATCAAAGTCCTTAGATTGCAAGTGGTTGTTGTACAACTATAACGAGTAATAGAAGTCACCTTTAAGCAGCAATCGAACCGGAATAATTTTATGCATACTATAACGAGCAAATATACCAAAATTCTACATATCAAATGTATCATATCATACCAAGAATGTATCAGGGTCAATTCATTTTCTGTATCATAAAACACATGTATCATGATCTGGCTGGCAATATATCGGTTAGTATTGCCAATACATTCCAATACAAATGCATAGTATTGGAATACATTCTGACACAAATGCACAGTACTGGAATATCATTGATAAACTCCGACACAAACGCATAGTATTGGAATCTATCATCTATATGTCTCGATACAAATAAATGCATGGAATTGAACTGTATCACCAATACTCTCCACAAGAAATTCCAAATAATACCAAGTTCAATAATATCAGGAATGCTTCGCAATAAATTCATATGGTAACACAATACGCAAACTTTTTTTGAACTTGCGCAGATACAACAATTGACCAAAAAATGCCTTCTTTCCATCCACCTTTCTGAGAAAGGGATAACACATCGTGGTTCTATCCATCATGAATGGGTCAATCCACAATATTTCCTCCCATAGGAAAATCTCACCTATACAATGGTTTCTTTATCTCGTTGAATGTAGACTGTTGGATAAGCCACCCAGGCCACATATGTGAGAAAAAGATCATCCGACAAAGATCTTTGAGGAGCAACTTATCCTGTCCATAATGGGGCCCACAGGTCTGAATCAGCAACAGGGGGCCCCACATGTATAATTGCTTTGCCAAACCAAAAACAACTTTTGGTTCTGTTGAGAATCATATGCACCTCATTATTAATACTAGCTTTGAAACTGATGGTAACGTCAAGTGCTAAATTGCTAAAACTGGTCATATTAATCAAAGAAGCATTGAACATTGAAGAATTTAATGAAGGGAGACATCCTTCTTTTTGTACTTTTAATACATCATAACAGAATTGTAGTGTCAACTATCGTATTATTAGAAGTACACAAAGGATGTATTATCTGATAAGGTTTGCTAGACAATTGCACCCCTCTCCCACTCGCATTTCACATGTAGGACACTTCACAAAATGGCATGCTAAGGACACAAGGGGTGTATAAGGTGGGCTCCACTATGAATACGACCTGAAATGAAAATTAAGCCAGTCAACTCATTATGCAACCCACACCTCTATGTTGAATGTGGACCATTAACAAGTTCTTTTAAAGCATTCATTGTTTAAAGACAAGGGTAGCCACTGGCCCGCCTGATAAGTAGACCAACCTGATTTTGTGTAAGGTCATCTTTGTCATTGAGCCCACCTCATGCACCGCTCATGTGTGTTGAATAAAAAAGTGCGTAAGGGTGGTAGACCTCTCATGAAGAAGGATGGATGTAAATACAAGCTCCCTTTTAAAGAAAAGCGAACCATTCAAGAAAAACTTAACTTGCATAAAACCACAAAGAGGCCAAAATTACTAATCACAGTTCACTACCACTACATGGTACAAGTGGTTGTACTGTTGGTGAATCAGGACCGTCCACCTGGCGGGCCCTACTATGGATGATCCATGGCAGAAAAAGCAGACCAAACCTGCAAACCTAGCTGTCAATTTGTGGCCATCAAAAGGATGGTGAATTATACAGATTCAAAAGAAGAAGTTGACTAGCAGATGCTACTGTATTAAATCAGAGTGATTTTCCTATGATGGGCCATCCATATAATTCCCCACCAGCTAGACAATCCTGATTCAACAAACATGGAGCAACATGTACTACAAAGTGGTGATGAACCATACATGCCACTGCACAATGAACTGGAACGCTCCTCAATCAAGAAATGACCGACAGAATCGTAAACTTTTAGGCTTGTTTGGCTACACAAGTGAATTGAACCTGAAACATTTTTTTAGGGGTCGTTTGGATGGTGGTAAATGATTTACTAGTAAATCACTAAAAAGTTTACAACCTGTCTGATGGTCGTTAACTTTTAGGCTTGTTTGGCTACACAAGTGATTTACACTGTTTGGATAGCCTGTAAATGGTAAATGAAATCTGCTTTATAGGCTTTCATTAAAAAAAAAAAAAAAAGAGCCATTGCCATCTCATCATTTACTAGCAAATGAAACTCAGCTTTTTGGTAGTAAATGAGAAGGGGGCTTTGCTAGTAAGTGTTTTACAAGTAGTAAATGATTTACTAGCAAATTAGAGCATCCAAACAGAAGTAGTAAATGATTTGCTAGTAAATAATTTACTACTTGCCCCATTTACCACCATCCAAACGATCCCTTAATCAAATAGGAAATCACAAAAACCAATGATTCTTTCCCAGGATTAGTACTGATGGAGACACACTTTTCAGAGTCCAACTACCAAGTGAAGCAATTGAAATTTGGTGCACTTTTCCGTTATTTCTTTCAATTCTATAGTGCATCCAAACGCACCCTTTATAGTTCGCTCGACTTCAACAGATGAATCTAGGCATGGATGGAGCTCAGGAGCTAGTTGTGATTACAAGGAAATGAAAGAGATTAGAGATCAGAAGCCGGCCATAGTTACCCTGCTTCGCTGGGCCGAGATTCGACCCAGAGGAGGCGGCCGGCTCCATCGACAGCGATGCCGCCCAAGCGCTTCTCCGCACCCGAGACCACGTCGGCCGTGATCGGGGATTTCCAGGAGCCGTAGGGAGCCCTAAGCTTCTCTTCTCCACCTCCAGCAGAGGCAGAAGCCATTCTCCTACAGAAGATAGGAATCTTCTGCTTCTGTTGCTGTAGACGTCGGATTGAAACCCTAGATTTCTGGGAATGAGAGAGGCAGAGCAGGTTTAGTAGGACTGATGATGATGCTCGAGTTGCCACTGCCATCGACACAGGGCTGGCAACGGTCGGGCCTCGGGTTGCTGCCTTGCAGGAGACCCGGATTTGAAATAGCAGGCCTGGCCCATTCAGGCCCACGTCCGGCCCATTCCCCGCCCTGCCAATCGATTATGGTCATGCATGCATACATGGGACACCATGCCACACGCACCAGGCCCTGTTTATGGTTATATCTATGCATGTCTGCTCATGCTTTGCGGGACGTGAATTCCCAATTCTTCCGATTTGTAGAAGGATAGAAATCTAGATAAAAACTCCATCCTTCGATTGTGCATCTCCATTGTCTTTGGCTTCTGCACAGTGCTAAGAACCTAACCAATAAGTCAAAAGCTCCATGACTGATAGTGTCTAGCTAGGCTCTTTAAACCATTGGGATTGTAATATTCCACCACACTTTGTAGCCAATGTCCATGGTGGCCTACTCTGTAGCAACATTCAAGCCTCTTTCTAGGTAGCCTTTTTTCTAGGACATAGTGGTTGCACTTTGGTTATCTAGGTGGACCTTTTTACTTGGCTGTTCCCTTTGGTTGCTCAAGTAGTCCTTTCCACACCAGTGGCGGCTCTCTCTAGTCCAAGTTGCCTTTTTCAGTAGTGTTAGCTCTGATATCAATTGTTTAAAAGCTAACCAACAAGGCAAAAGCCCCAGGACTGACAGAACCAGTCAAGCTAAGCTCTTTAAATCATTGGGATCATAACAACAATTTAAAAAAAAATATATCATATTTGCCAACTTTTAGTATAGTTACCTACCACCCACTCCTTTGCTCACCATCAATAATATTATTTATTTAGTTTATCTAATTATAGAAAAAAAAAGTACAATGTTTCATGAGGATGATTGGAAAAATTGTTATCTTTCTAAAAAAATTATTACCTTTATTTAATCCTTACCTTCATTGCATAATTATTTATTCATCTAAATTAGTTGTTGGTAACTTTGATTTAAATATTTAAATATTCTTTCTTACTCTAATATGTAAGGTATTCAATAATGATAACAGTAATGGCCATTGTTATTATTGTTACATAACCATAAAGTTTTTAAAAGAAAAGAAAAAAAAAAAATCATAACAGCTGTTATGAGTTTGTAACAGACCGTTATGGGGCTATGACAGTCTGCAATTTTCCCCTAACGGTTGTTACAACCCCATAATGCATAATGGCACACACTGTTATTGTTTTACAGCGGTCATTTTTTTGGATACCATGATGCTTTGCTTACTTCTCATATTATAAAACTTTGGTTTCTTTTATAAATTGCATTTTTATTTATTTATTCAACTTCTGGATATCCTATGTTTCTTTAGTCTGGATAAAGACTCCATCCTTTGATTTCGCACCCTCTTCTAAACCTTGATTTACTTTGAATTCTCATTTTCTATCCACGGCGGAACATCTCATACATCTGCTTCTGAACATGTCTCCAAATGGGCTTCACATGTTATGGCTCTCTTATCACATGGTCGCATTATAGGTCCTACCTCTTGTTCTAAAATTCGGTAATTTAACTAGAAACTCAGCTGAGTCAACACAACTTGGTAGGACTTTTTAGCTGAGTCACTAGGATGCTCCTACAGCTGACTTGGTCTTGACTCGATGAGACTCGTACTCCTGCGTGGCTTTACTCCCTCTCAAAGCATCTTTTCGCATGTTAAGAATGATTTTGGTCATGATGGATAAAGTTTCGCACTCACCTCCTGCAAGCATACATGGATGTGCACCTGCACAACCATCAATGGTGTTTATTGCTCATGTCTCTCTCATTTTCAACCCCTTTTTCTCTTGTACTCCTAGGCATCCTCGATCCCAATAGTGTATATCAAGTGTATTAAGTTAGCCCAATGGTTTGCATTCAGATCCTTTGACTGGATGGTTTCAATTTGTCTTTTTTTAAAGAAAGAAAAAAAAAAATGTATGGAAAAACTCATTTTATCAAATGGGTTTTCAACTAGGCATGCTTTTTTTTTTTTTTACACACACACTCACACCCCACGCACATCACAGTGGGATTTCACCACAATGCATACTCGAACCTATGACCTCATGTTGAAACTCTTGTGAGTTGTGAGTCTACCACTGAGGCACAAGGACCTAGAATAAATAAAAGTTATTAAAGTGTACAGTAAACCTTGCCATCATTGTTGTTGTGCAAAAGAGAGTACTCCAGCAGCTGAATGCTTGCTGGAGGATGTGGAATGCTTTGGATGTGTGCATGTATTTTTTTTTCGTTAGAAGAAAGGGGTGTTTATAACCTTATAGAGAGGAAAGAACCATGATAAAAAAAATAATAATAATAAATAAACTCAGCGGCCAGTCTGACTCAATTCACGGCTTGCTCAAGTTGAGGGTGAATCGCCCGACTCATCCAAGTCAAGGCAACTCATTGTATTGAACTGGATGAGGTCAACTTCGAGTCAACTCACCCAAGTTGACTAATCCGAGTCTTAAAACCATGGAAAGAACACTACCGCAATGCCAGGCAACTGCAAATTTGAAGAGAGCATAGATGCAGCAACAATAACTGCCACCATCACACACCAGAATCTTATACCGGTTCATTGGGTTTTCTATTTGTACTTCTTTGATGATACTTTTTATATCTAATCCTTGATCAGATGATGACCACTGGCCCGAACACACGGGCCATTATAATCAGGGAACACGACTGGCCTCGGTCTTTGGATGTACTCTGCCAAAATGGCCACTGATGAATGGAATTTGGTTATAAACGTTTAGATTGGAACTTTATTATTCTTAGTGATGTGATGGCTGTTCTCACATTTATTAGGCATCATCCAACATACAAAGCTTGATGGGCCACACCTTTCCGTGGCTGGGCCACACATCTCGCCGGTCCTTGGATAGGCAATGGATCAAAAGTCTCCACAAGAAATCCTAGCCATTCGAACGGTGAACCTTCAACAGATGCACACCGACTGTGGGTTCTATTTCTGTAACCATCCATTTGGAAGCCAATATCTGAAGGGCTAGGATTGTCCACTTGGTAATTCTCCAGAGCATTGCCCATTAACAGTGGAACACCAGATGAATGATTCTGACAATAGAAATCCGTGTCACCTGTACCAAAAATGCTAGTAATTGAGCTGCGCACTGTATTATCATCAGAGGAATGAGGGTGCCAATGGGTCTGGTCAGGCTGTGGCTCAACCGGCCCAAATCGCTTTCGCGGCGGGTTCAGGCCAAGCTAAATGGAAAGTGGGTCAGATTCAGGTTAGAAAATATGGCCCATTTAAGCAAAAAGGTTGGGCTCGGGTTTTACCCTACCCACCTGGCTTACTCAATAGCATATCAATTGGCTAGACCAGATGACCCAACCCAGCCCAAAACCCAAGACAAATTAATATACCATAAGAATAGATACACATGACACATGCATGCTTGTATGGATCCCACTAATTGGACAAGGCTGGTGTACATTTGGCCCCAGATTCCATTCTTAAACACAAGCGTGGCTATGCCAGGTTGGGTCAAGACGATCAAACATCGATCCGATAACAATTAATTGGTCGGGTCAGGTTGGGCTTGGGGATCATGAATTTTAAGTGAGTCGAGTTGGGCCATAGGTTAATGGGCCATGGTCAGATTTGGGCCAGAATTGTTGGCCCATCTAGTAAACAGGTCAGGCTTGGGCGGACCTGAACCCGACTATTGCCACCCTATGCAGGGCCGACCTATTGTCCAGCTAAACTGCCATATGGACGTGGCATGTTCGGGGAAAGATAAAAAAACTGCAAATAATAACAGAAACTAAACTAGATATAAATTGTCCAATTGCTTGGATTTATAAAAAAGCATAAATTAGTTATAAATGTGGCGGACGGCATCCATTCACATAATCACCTAATCGAAGTTATCAATTCGTATAGGACTGATTTCATCCGCAACTTGGAAGCGTCCAACCATACGAGCAAAGAACAGCATCTGTTGCTCCAGGGCGAACTTGATGTTCTCAGCCTGTGCAATGCTTCAATTCAGTGCTGCAATCTTCATAAGAACTTACACTACTAGAGAGGGAAAAAAAATGGAAAGAAAGAGAAAAAGGAAAAAAAGAAAAAAGTAATATGAAAAATACCTTGCGGAATCCATGTTGCTCTCCTTCAAACACAACCAGTGCAGCTGGTAAACCTTTCTTCTTCAAGGCTAGATGGATTTTACGAGCTTGATCAGGCAGTACAATCTGTGACATCTCAAATTATCAACTTCAAATCTTGCATTGTTAATCTGGTCATGGACCACCTTTCCTATTCATCAGACTTTGTGATTTCTACTATGGTTGACGTTGACATCATTGGGCCATATCCCTTTGGGTATGGGCCCGAATGAGCCCTTATTTCCCTTTTACTAGTTCTCTTTTATTTTTGTTCCTTTTTTACCCTTTTTTCTAGGGGTGGGTTATGTAATTTTGCCATTCACTTAATATATAAAGAGAGGGCTAGACATCCAAGCTTCTATGAGTTTCTTTTCTTCTGAAGTTCTTTCTTTCTTTTGACATGGTATCGGAGCAAAACTAGGAGTGAAGGGCCTGCTTCAAGCCATACATTGCCCTTTTTAAGATAACAAACATTCTTTTCCTCCCCTTTTTAAGACAACAAACTTTCAGCCGTAAGAACACCCCTCTGCTTTTTTGTTTCTTGGTGATTTGTTGATTTGAATATTTTTTCTTTAAAATTTATCACCTTTTGAGTATTCCTTTAGGTTCTTGAGTATTCCTTTTGAGATTAATGCATGCTATATTTGCCTATAGCATCCTTTGGATTTTGATTGGTGAAATTTTTTTAGACTTCTTGGGTTAAAATATGTCTTCTTTGTCTACATCTAAGACAACGGATACAATCAACTCTAAGATGGAATGATTGATTATTCATTCTGAGAACCCCAGGTTGTGAATTACAACCCTAAGCTTAAGTCCAGCAATTATCTTCAATGGTTGAAAGAAATTTAAATGTTTATTGGAGAAAAACAGAAGCTGAATTATGTAGACGGTAATATATCAAAGCCTACTATGTCAGATCTTTCTTATGAAGATTGGAAATCAAATAACTTGCCTGTCATGTCCTGGCTTCTGAATTCCATAGAATTAGAAGTTAGTGAACGACTTTTTCGGTTGTCTACTGCATGTGAGATTTGGTTGATTGTTCATGAATAATATACTAATCAGAATAATATAGCCCAGAGGTATATGACCCAATTATGTCAACAGTTGAGAACAGGAACAAGAACTACAACAACAATAACAACGACAGTAGTTGAACCACTTCATGCCTAATGACTCTAATCTAGATATGCGTGATCCCATCTGCTTCTGAAGGTTTGTCCTGAGTTCTTGTGATGGGAACCATTACTGTCATTTTGGGGATGCAATGCCCCAGTTTAGGGCCTCAGGCTTAACATTGATTTCTGAGGGAGAATGTCCACGACTACCAACAAACACTATATAGTCTAGCTCCAGTAGATGTGTCAAGTCAGCTTGTGATGAGAAACAAGTCAATGCCATTCTGGATAGAATGATTCGGGTAATCAATCAAAATCTTTTATCTTTTCTGTTAATACCATTATACATAGAAGTGGATTTGCTCTAACACATATTGATTCTCAACTATATTGGTTATTTCTCCCCATCATTCTGTTTCACAGCCCTTTTTGGCCTATTCTGCTTTTTGTGTTCATATGATGTTCTAAAACTCAGACCAGTCATAGATCAGACAAAGGTGCAAACTGGTTTGATATGCAAACTGTATGTGGCTCAAACGGATTTCCTTTAAAGGCTGTTTGGATATGAGGAATCCATGGCGTGTACATGGATAACTGTAATGATGACCTTTTCCCATTGTAGTCCAGTGGATTACAAAAAAGGGGGTTCTCTTTGATAGCAAGTGGAATCCCATATTTATTAGACAACGGTCACCCTCCAGAAGATTAAAACTATGGATAAGTGTTAATTATTACATTGTGAAATACATAGTTTTCATTGCAACCCAAACATCAAGAAATATCAAATCAGAGGAAACAGATTGTTTTCCTGTGGATCCTTGTATCCAGACATGCCCTAAATGAACAGAGATGGCACCAATTCCAGTTGGACTCAGTCCAACCAGAAATCTGGTCCAGTTTTTAAAAGATCTGTTCTATCACCATGCTCAACCCATGAACTGGGATTATGTTTTCTTATGTAATGATGTTTCTTCTATAAAGTTGTCCCTCTGATGTTTATGATTTAAATGATCGCAAAGCTTTGTCCGTGGAACTCACTGAGCTGATTTGGGACTCAAACAAGTGGATTGTGGATGTTGCTTGCTTGTTTCTCAGAGAAGTGTCGCAAGATGCTATGATCTCTGACTTCAGGCTCAAGAGGCTAAGAGTGTCCAGTAAACATCATGGTATATGGTGCAAACTAGTTGTATTGGATCATTCCTCCAGGTATAATACAAAGATGCAAACATGCACGCATATGAGATATGAGATTTCTATTTACATTTGTATGTTATCAGTAAATTAATTTTTGATCATCCTTCATCAAGTAGTCTTGAGGTGTAAGGAAATAAATTTGTTGTTTGATATTAGAAATCATTCTAGCGATCATTGGGTCAACTCATTTTTAGCTGTCTAGTTCAATTTGTGGACCATTGCCTAGATCTTTGTTATCTTTCCAGTGTCCACCTTTTTTTTCCCTTGGAGTGCATGAACTGACGACGTATGTGATGGAGATTACATTGGACTTCAATGAACAAATGAAAGGATGAAACTTACCAAATCATAAAACGATTAGGATTTCATCTCAATTTTAGTCTTAGCTTTTGTTTGTTAGCAACTGGACATTTATACCAGAAGGGGTAGTGAAAGTTTCAAATACATAGCCAGATTTTATTAGTTAAATCTACATACCTGCCAACCCTAAATTACTGGGAGAAGGCGATGATGATGATTTAAGGGCCACAAGAAGTTTCCTTGGAAGATGTGTTCGTTTGGAATTCTATGGGGTACGTGGAAGGAAAGAAACACCAGGTTTTTTTTCAAAATACTGCTTCACTGGTGGCGATCTCTCTCTTTTCTAAATCTTAACGAAAATCAACAAAAGGCAAAGGCAAAAACAGGATTCTAGCCCAAAAACTAGGCAGATCCATTAAGCAGGGATATTCTCAGGGGCCCCAACTTGAAAAACACCACGATTTTGGAAAACAGTTACATTACAACCATGAACAGTTACATTACAACCATATTGGTCATCACATCACTAAGGGTGGCAATGGGCTGGGCCCTGGTCCTAGCCTGGCCCAAGCTGTAATGGGCTAAAAGAGACTCCAGCCCTCAACCTAAAGGGCTGGACCAGGCCGAGCAAGGGCCAGCCCTTTAAGTTAAAGATAAATTACATATATGCTATGTGTACAATTGGTGAGTGCGTGTTTGTGAAACATCATGCTCTTCTAGAGAATCAAAGTTTTTTGGTGGCACGCCTGTGTCAAATAAGATCATTCATCAACCAAGCATATGCCCCGTGCAATTATCCACCACATGCATGGAATTAATAAGTGCATCAATATCTTTCACCACCAAAAGTGGGGTTCAAAATTTGGACAGTTCATTAGTGCTTATGTATCATCCATCACACTCTACTAGTGTATCAAAGTTCTTCATGCTACTATATATACTAGTATACGAACTCTATAGTCATATGTTACTAATACCAATGTACCATGTAGCATACACTTGGGAAACAAGCCCAGACAGGCTATTCATCATTAGCCTTGGCCCAGCACAACCTGAATAGCAGGCCTAGATTTCAAGCCCTAGACCAACCCTTGGGCCAAGTTGAGTAGCCCTAGCCCTAGCCCTTCAAGGCTGGGTCACCCGGGCAAGGCCAGGCCGCCTGGCCGATTCCCACCCCTACACATAATCCTATCGGTCACCCCCATTACTCAATATGAGGTTGAACTGATCCATTATGAAAAAGGGCCGTATCGGCCATATTAGTAGATACAAGCCGATAAACCCCATATTGACACTGTTTTAAGGCCAATATGGCCATTACACCCCCATTTTCCAAATTCTCTCAGTTTTTACTTCTTTCTTCATTTCAACCATGAAGGAAGCTTAGAAATTAGTTCTAGATCCAAGCTTATTTTGAGGATCAAAACACAGTATTTGAGTGGGATTAATGAGCATTGAAGTAGAGCGGAGGATTTTTGGAAATATTGGAAGAAGGGGTAAACAACCACTTCTCATTTTCTTTTCATATTTCTGTTGTATTTATATATAGCAGGCCCTAATCCCCACACCTCCCTTAGGGGATGGGACTAGTCCCTATGGGTGCACGCAAACACTGCAAATCCGCGTGCTCCGGGTAAGAACACGGGGAGGGGAATCGATCTTGTGCCTGTGAGGAGCATACCCACGGCACGACCCGTCCGCCCAAATGCCCAAGCGGTCCTAATCCACCAAATCATGCTTGATTTGTGTTCAATTAAGGCCTAGGTCAAGTTGACACTGCTCGAGAAACGACTTTCTTACTAAATAATGGCCCACCCATCAAATACATGTCCAAAACACACACACACACACACACACACACACACAAAGGAAAAAAGAAGAAAGAAAAAATTCGGGATCCACCCAATTTTTAAAATTTTGCAATATTTTTTGGGATTTTTTCAGCCAAAAAATAGGCTGTTATGAGACCATATCAATCGATGCGCCCCTATATTGGCTGATACGGCCTGTTTCGTATCGGCCAGCAAGCTAGCTGATACAGACGCCAGTACTGATTCTAAAATGTTGTACGCATTTAGCATACCTCCAGTCCAACAAGGCCCATTACTATTTTCATAAAATTTATAATATATTTTTATTTTTCTAAGTAATTATTGATTAACAACTATTGACTTTCGAGTAAACTCCAATTTTGGCTCTCTTCGACTTTTGACTCAACCTAGTGGACTTCTAACTTGAGTTTTCAGGTTTCAAAACTATGATTTATTTATTATTTATTATTTATTATTTTTGAGAATTTCAAAAACCATGATTTGGAATGCAAATTTAGTAGAAATATTTGTAGAGGTAAGAACTAAGTTAGTTACCATGAAGAAGAGAAAAGGAGATCCCTTGAAGCAATTTGTTTTCCTACCTTGTCTCTATAATTCAAACTGATGAAGAGATCGATAAGGATATTTATAAGAGGATTAAAGCTGGGCCGAGGAAGTGGAAGGTGGCTCTAGATGGTTGCACGACCAATGCATGAAAATGAAACGGAAGGAAGAGTTCTATGAGATACCTAATGGACCAGCTAAACTACATGGCACAGACTGTTGGCTAAATAGAAAGCATCATGAGCAAAGGATGAGAAATGCAAATATGAGGATATGAAGATGGATGTGTCAGAAGACTGATGGATAGAATTAACATGCGGTAATAAGATGCTGGTAGCCCCAATGAGAGAAAAGAAAATGATAGAGAACCAATTGTGATAGTTCAGGTATGTGATGCAAAACCCAAAGATGTCCCCAGTAAGGGGGGAAACTTTGATTAAGGCCGTAGAAATGAAAGGAAGATGACCAGAAACCCAAAAAAGGACTTAGATCAAGGTAGCTAGGAGGGGTATGACGGTTTCTTCACATATGGAGGATAAGGCCTTTGATATAAATGATCGGCAAAACACTATTCATAAATAACCCCAATGAGTTTGGACAAGGACGATGTGATGATGATGATGATCGTGCCACTGCTCTGATTTCTTTACAAAGTTAAGACAATCTTCTAGCAACTAGAATCTGAGGTTATAAATTTGGATACCTTGTCATCTAATCCTTGGAATAGAATAACTGGGCAAGAAAATTTATCAACAAAGTTGATAGGTGACCTCTCAAAGAATGACCTTTCACTCCCTGGAAACAGTGGAAAAAATAAATATTGTCAGTCAATAAAATTGATTAAAAAACTACACACACATGCAAGTGGGTGCTCACACTTACCAACAAGATTATCAATGTAGTGAGACTCAAGCTTAGGAATGTCTGCTCTCAGCAAGGACAAGTCAGCTATCTGTTCATCATGATAAAATATATCAGTTTGTTAGACTTAATAGTCTGGTGCAGATAAGTCTAAATAAAGAACTTTCCACCAAATCACAGAAGCAAATCGAGTCAAACGGAACCAAGTTCCCTACTGCTAAAAGACATTGAAAGGAAGTTGTAGACCAAATAGAAACAAACCAACAGATTTCAATCTTCAATTTTGGCAGTTAATCCAATTTTTTAGAAATTTTACATACACCACACTCCTCACATTATGCTGATATCGTGTTGCATTCATCTAGAAAGGTAATAGCAATGTCTAAAAGAAAATATTATTTAATAGTGAAAATAGGAATTGAATTATTTTTGCAGTATGTCATATTCATGGAAGTACAGCATTGGCTACTTACACCATACAAGGAAGCACCAGCCTTGAAAGTCTGTCTGAACGCAAGAGTCGCTAATGTTGTATAACCACCAGCAGATTCCCCAGTGATACAAAGTCGCTCACCATCTACCTTTCCACTTTCCACCTTAAAATTGAAAAATGATGCTTTTCATTACCATGTCTTGCCATGTCTTAGCAGATCACTTCTGTTCGAATGTAGTGAAAGAAGACAGGATAATAAAAGTAGTTACCAAGAATCTAGCACAACTGCAACAATCATTAACATCAACAACACCCCAATTTCCCAAAAGCCGTTCTCGATACTCCCTGCCATAACCTTCACATTTATGGCAAATGGTAAATAGTAAAACACATGCCATTGAATCACTTTGTTTACAAGATATAATGCCCAAGTACCAATAATCTTAAAATTCTGCAGTGCATAAAGCTAACGGCAGTAAGGACCCAATGTATTTGTACATGGAAATGATGGAAACATAGCACAATTGCACAATGAGGCGATAACTTTACTAAGCTAAACTCTCTGTACAATGATGAACTCGCAGTTTCAACAAAGGTTCAATTTATGCTAGAGACATGGTAGTAATCCAAGACATGTATAGCAAACAATCTAAGGACCCAAAAATCAAAATAATTTTGTACACGTCAAAGATGTTGGCATTGACCAGGGACCATAATGTGAGATCAACCTAACCAACCTCAATTCTATGCTCGACTTCATCAACTGAATCATAGGATAAATAATTTATTCCACAAAATTGTCAGTTATTCCACATCAGTAAAGGCCTGGAATATGTGTATTTGGAAAAAACAGAAATGTTGCACCACAAGCACAATGAGGAAACTTTACCAAGCTAAACACTCTGAAGGAAGATAAACTATCTGTTTCATCAATCTCGAATAATGTCTATTTTTTGCCTAGATAGTTGGTACTTGGTAGTAGTCCAAGTCATACATATAGAACATAATCTAAGGACCAAATTGATTGCATGCACATAAAAGATGTTTGCATTGCCCACTCTATGCTTGATTTCATCAACCCAATCTTAGGATAAATAATTTATTAAAAAAATATGACAGTTACCAAAATCATGCACAAACTTGGTTCAAGGCCAAACCTGTACTACCACCATAATTAACATCGGCAAAAGCCCATCCTCGACTAGTCCAGTACTGGATACCAAGATCTAATGTTGCACATGCTTCACATGTAGGTCCACCTGTAACATTTACACAAAAGTCAATTCAACTACAGACTCGATATTCAACATTAATATATACATGCTTTCTTAAGTGTAGCAACTAGAACAAATTCACTGCAGTTTTAGCTAGCTAATTCTTGATGGGTCCTCAAGCAAGTGGACATTATCCTTTCTTCCAGATTCTCAATCAGTTTCACCAAAATTTCATAAGATAAATCTGTTCTTCAGAGCCTTTCATTCTTGTGTTTACGTTGTGAAAATGTTGGCACTTGTGTCAATGCTTAACGTAAAAGCAAATTATTCATCTCATGTATCAGTCATTAACTGTATTGACTATTGAGACAACGGAATGACAAGTAGATGACATCACAAGGGCTGAATTACCATGACCGAGATAAGTAAATTCTATAAAGATAAACAAATTGCCAGAAATTCTGTTACATGAAGGTATCCAGCAATTCCGTTATATGAAAGCATCATCATATACCGTGGCTTCTCAATAACAAGGGAGGCTTTTCTTCCAGGCTAGCTTGATAAGTGTGGTTAGATGGTGGATAAAAATATGCATAGGCATTTTGACCCGGGATTTCTGTGGGAAACTCAATTATCTCTGGCGAGCTGAAATATGGTTTATACTTCATGCTATCCGGAGAAGAAGACCAAACAACCGAGAATTCGACTGCTTTTGATTGATTCTCATTTATCGTAACCTGATGACATACAAACAGGAGTATCATGAAACAGGAGTATCATGAAGCAGGACAGGCAAACAAAAGATTAATGACTGAATTGTATCTGCCATTTTCCTTGTACTTAATCATGCCACAAGGAACATTCAGAATATATACAGAATATTATGAGACGACAAACCTTTGCTATTGATAATGGATGGACAGAAGATGCTCCCTCAATGTATAGGCAAGAAGGTCCTGCAATCTGTGCAAAAAAAAAAAAAGAGAGAGAGAAAAACAGAGAGATTGACTATGACTATTCCCATGTTTAAAATTTCATTCCAATTCGAATCTTTTACAAAATGTTTTCATTTTTGCTTACGTAGAGGCATTCTAATTCCAAAGGAACTAATTCAACTACTTTAAGTACTGTAGAAAGTGCAAACAAGATTGTGAACTTACAATATTACTTATATCAGTGAAAGGAACATCAAGCAAAGATAAAGTGTTTTGAACATCATCCAGGATTCCCAAATATGACCGCCCATTCTGCCTGCACATCATAAGTCACAGCCTTAATCATATAGAATTGAATGATCAGCTTGACCCCAAATGGTATGAAACAATTACAACAGTAGCATAGAATAGCTGAATAATTTTAGCAAGTTTCTCAGATATACCTGTAACTGCAAGCAATGTAGTTGTCTTTTCCAGTGTTCTGCACAAAATCGTAAGACCGGATACCAAATACCCACAGGGGTATAGTAAACTCAGCATCCAAGGAAGAAAGTGCTAGTAACTCATTACTGTGCTCTTTCTGTCAAACAAGAAAAGCATACATGAATCCAAGTCAGATTGAATTGTCATTTACTAGCACTTCTCTTAAACAAGAAAGAAAGGCAGAAATGGTAGTTTTTTCTTTTCTTTTTTTCTTGGTAGAAATGGTAGTTATCGAGCTGAGGATGCCCTTGATTTATTGTAAACCATTAGATTGAAATCATTATCTAATATTCCAATCTAAGTGATTTCTATAGCTTTAGTGGAGCTCACTACAAGATGCAAATCAAGAAACATCATGGCCGCGTAGAGCAAATCTACCGCCAACCAGGTATGGTGGTGCAACAACAGCTGTAATAGTTAGGCCTAGTGTCCTCAATCTCCTAATTGAATCTTCTTGACAGAGTGGAGCCGTTGTTTCAAATTCAATAACTATACCCATCCAAAAGGAGGAGCAGGTTTGAGGAAGCTAGAAGAGATGAACCTAGCATTGTTAGAGAAATGGGTTTGGACATTTGGAGTTGAGGGGGGAGCCAGATGGAGGGTTTTGGTAGGAAAGAAATACGGGCTAGATGAGTCTGCATGGTGGACCAAAGCATCTTCGCTGTATTGAGCCTCTTATCTGTGGAAGTCGGCGGCGTCCTTAAAACAAAAGGTTTAGGAAAGGATTGGCTTCAAGCTGGGGAATCCTTTCAAGCTGGGGAATAGGGAAAACATTAGGTTTTGGGAGGATAAATGGTTAGGGGATATTTGTTTGCGGGATTCTTTTCCTAGATTAGTGGGCTTAGCGTTAGACACAAATTTGAAGGTTAGTTCTTGCTTTTCATGGAGGGGTGTCGAAGTTATTTGGACTCCTCTTTTTTTTTGAAAGGTTTAGTCATTTGGACTCCTCCATGTAGAAGGAATTTGGACGATGAAGAATTTCAAGATTTTTTTTCGCTCTTGCAAGTTTTGAGCAAGATTTCTCCGGCTGGGTCAAGTATGGATTCTTTAAGATGGTTAAAGGATAAATCGGGCAAATTTTCAGTGAGATCTCTGTATCGGATACTAAGCGGAGAGGGTGAAAATGTGGAGCCAGCTTCCACAACTTTTGTATGGAAATATGGAGCTCCATTGAAGTTTGCGGCTTTTGGTTGGCTTGTTGGGAGAAACAAGGAGTTAACGATCGACAATCTTCGCAAGAGAAATATGGTTCTTCCGAACGCCTGCCTTCTATGTCTGTTGGATGCGGAATCTGTGGATCACTTGTTTCTTCGTTGTTCCTTTGCTAGGGAGGTATGGGATCTTCTCCTTCAGCTTTTCGGAGTTCTATGGGTGCTTCCTGGTTCTATAGATGTTTTCCTTCTTTCTTGGCATGAAGGGGGTTCAGAGAAGCTTCAAAAAAGGATTTGGAGGCTAAGTGGTCTAGCGGTTCTGCGGGCAATATGGTTAGAAAGAAATGGTCGAGTATTTGAGAACAAGAGCGAGAGAGCATCATATGTCTATAGGAGGGTGAAATCTTTTGTTAAAGAATGGGTTTCGGCTTCTAATAGTGCTTTTACTTTTCCAGTGGGCTGGTAGTTGTGGGTTTTCTGATTTTTCTTCTCTATTCTTTTGTATTTTTTGGCTTTGGCCTTTTAATGAAATTATCATCTTTCAAAAAAAAAGGAAGAAACTACCGATCTAATAATATCCATATTTACTATTTGCAAAATGGAGTGTACAAATCAATTAATTCAATGTGGCAGGACAGGAAAAAAAAAAGTAGATATTGAAGATAACAACCAACAAGATTTATTCATAAAAGAATCACCAGTTTTCAATATAAAGTTCAATGAACTTGAGTATGAGAGATATAAAATGAGACATGCTCGTTAAATGTAAGTATGTTAGCTAGAAATGTCAACTAAATCAATCACTCTCCTGTTACCAAAAGAAAGAACATGCTAAGTTCCCATGGAAAGCAGCGGACGTAGCTGAAGAAGTTTAGGATTTATGTAGATGCTTGGAGATACCTTTTATCCACATGCATAGTGAAGAAAAATATGAAAGCGGATGGATTAGTGAAATTTCATCTGTGGGGAATCTCAGAATGGTGTAATTTTGTTTTCTATCATTTCATTATTGCTCTTGTACTCCTTTTCTTTTAATGAAATTTAGTATTTATCAAAAAAGAATACCATGAATATTGCATAAAACATGTTAAATTAGCAGAAATACTTCCACAACAACCAATTTGCCATTAGACAATATATGTCATTTCAGTTTTTCCTTTTTGGCATATATGGTATTTCAGTTCATGAGAGAATATTGAAAGTAGGGCAAGCATTTAAGATTTACCCATTTATAAAGATTCCAAAATCCACTTTTCCTATCTGTAATGAAAAATAGTTCCCCTGCATAAATCCAAACAATGTAAAATCTCAGCCGGGCAGTGATGAGGAGATCAAAAACTGCCAAGGAGATCATTCTGTTTAACGCAGAGAACTATACTATTATAGCAGCCAATCATGTCTAGTGCGATAAAACATGAATCATGTATGTTCAATCAAATTTAATACATCATCAACATCATAAGCACCAAAGAAATTCCTTGATGAAATAAAAGGATACAATACATACAAATAGAGGCCCCAACACATAATTTTTTTTTTTTTTAATGACATCAGGGTGTCCCCGCCCATCTTAAGGCGAGACTATTCCCTGTGGATGCACGCAAACCACATGCATCGGGTAATCCTGGGGAGGGGAATCAAACTCGTATCTGTGGGGAGCACACCCACAATGCTAGCCATTCGCTCAGATCCCGTGCGGGTGCCCCAACACATAACTTGAGCAACACCCTAGCAAAATGAAAGGTAACTCCACCCTTTGAAATTTATGTAATGCAATGGTTCAGCCATAGAATTCGCACCCAATGCACATGAGTAGTATGAGCACAAAGAAAAAAACAGAACCCAGATATTATTAAAAAAAAAGGGTGCTGAGAATACTAAGAAGCAATTAGTATCCTATTTGACCACCTAATTATGTATAGGAGTCCATCAACACTAGGGTTGTAAAGGGGAACCAGACATGGGGATACCTGACCTAAATTTAATTGGATCCAGCTCCACTTTTTTTTTTTTAAATCCTGGTTGAAAATCAGGTTGGATTTGGGTCCAGAGGTCTAGATACAATTAAATATTAGGTAGGATCAGTTGCTCAACTTGGGTACCCATCAAATACTTATTTATAAACAGTTTTAGAGTTTTACCATTATATGGATTAGTAAACATTATATGATAACTTGGCAACAGATTGAGGGGTAAATTTGTGAATATGGATGATATATATGGGAAATTATCTAGTGCAAATGTTTTTGCCACCATATGGTGCAAACGGTTGTGGGCCGCACCATGATGTGTTGATGACATCTACTCGACCATCATGTACGTTTTCCCTCATTTGGCTATGGGCCTAAAAATCAGGCCAATAAATGACTCATGTGGGCCACACAAGTAGGAACGGTTGGAGGGGATGCCCACCCTTGTTTTGGGCCACACCCAAATCTTAGAATAGACTGATTTCTTGAGGTGTGCCATCATCTGGGGAAGATGTTTCATAGCAATGGATTGGATGGCACATACACAACATGGTGCGCAACTATGAGAATCGGTTAGCATCCACTCTCAACTGCTCTTAATGGTGTGGCCCATCTAAGTCATGGATTGACCTGATTTTTGGGCGTCTGACCAAACGATGGATGGTGTGTCTTATGGTCATAGTGGATTTCATCAACACATGACAGTGAGGCCCACCAAAAACCATTTGCACCACATTATGGTGAAACATTTGCACTAGATAATTTATGTGTGTGAGTTGCTCACATCTCCAAACCTTTTGAATGACACATGGGACATCCAATCATCGAGCAGGATGGTTCATTCAATATTACAAATGGGAGCAAGCCATGGCACTGATTGGGTGATCCTAACCCTTTAAATGGGGCCAAGTTGTTACCACCAACCATTTTTTATGAGACATAGATCACATGCTTAAATTTAGAGTTGTTGATGGACCGGGTTGGCCCAACGGGCTTTTGGGCTTGGCCCGCCTTAGGCCGGGCTTGGGCTAGAGTATCTAGCCCAAGGGTCAGGTTCAGGCTTAAAACTTGAGCCTGATTCTCAAGTGGGTCGAGCTTGGACTTGACTATCCAAAAACCCGTCAACCCGGCCAGTTAAAAAAAAAAAAAATCAAAATTTAAACTAAAATCAACCCCCTCTCCCTCATTTTCTCATCTAGAGTGTACCATAGCCATCAACATAACCACACCACACCCCTTCATTCCTTCCTAATACACTCCTCCACTAACATACCTTTTCCTTTGGATTTTTTGTATGCCTTCTCTTCTTTGTACAGATTTGGACGGGTCTTGATGGGAATGTATCAACGATTGGATTTCAGGGAGGTGTTGTAACTAGTTTCACATGGGGCCCAACCCATGGATGGCTATATATGTTTATGGTCCCATTTTTCTCCTCACCGATCTGTTGGCATGGGCGGTTCATGACTATGGCCATAAGGCGCTCTCTCTCTAGGAATTGTTGAGTTCGGGCTCAGGTCGGGCCATATAATGTATTCTGGGCCGGGCTCAGGCTCGACTATTTTGGCCCGTCGCAAGCCCTGGCCCGATTTGGGCATACTTTGACGAATACATGCCGGGTTTGGATAGATCTCGGCCTTGCCGCCCCTACTTAGAATCATCAAACCAACGTGATACTTTGGAATCATAAGCAATATAGGGTGCGAACTATCTAGTAGATGTTTCAAGATGATGATTGGAGCTATTTTGTTCCTCTTGTCAATCTTGGTTGTCTGTTTTCCATGATATTGATCGGATGCTTAAGATCATCCGAGTGGCATGTTTACACCATGGCTTACTCCTAGTTCTATGAATGAATGAATGGTTCAAATCGATGATGGGTTACTCCATGTGCCATTTACAAGCTTCGGGAATACATATATATATATATATATGAGAGAGAGAGAGAGAGAGAGAGAGAGAGAGAGAGAGAGAGGAATGCTCACCTGCACACCAGTTCTCACGAGAAATCGTGAGCACTTTTTGAGGACTCATCACACATGATGTGAGCCCAACATCTGAGTCGTCCATGTGATGCAGCACCCCAAGAAACCTCCAGGGCCCAACTTTCAACCCGGTCCAAAAACAGTTTCCTCCCTTGATTTTCTTCTCTCTCTCTCTCTCTCTCTCTCTCTCTCTGTTACGACCCAACAAAGTTCTGGACCAGGTTGAAAGTTGGGCCCAGGAGGTTTCTTGGCACATGGACGGCTTAGATGTTGGGCTCACATCACGTGTGATGAGTCATCAAAAAGTGCTCACGATTTCTCGTGAGAACTGGTGAGCAGGTGAGCATTCCTCTCTCTCTCTCTCTCTCTCTCTCTCTCTCTCTCTCTCTCTATATATATATATATATATATATATATGGGAAAAGGTACTATGCGCTCGACCTCATGGGAAGTTCCCATGAGGTCAAGCTGTGTGGGCCCCACTACGATGTGCACCAGACATCCACACCATCCATTTGGCGGGTCCCCTATTGGTTATGAGATATCCCAAAAAATCAGTTATATACAGAACTCAAGTGGGCCATACCAACTGAAACAGTGTAAAATCATGCCTACAACATCTAAAAGCACTTGTTGGGGCCCACCTGAATTTTGGATACGGTTGAAATTGGTATGACCTCTTTTTTAAGTGGGACACGCACAATGGATGGACTGGATTTCTCAAACACATCTCAGTCGATCCTATAAACGATCATAAAGGTTTCAATGGGTGGATATCCACTCTTAACTGTTGTCTATGGTGTGTCCCACTCAAGTCATGGATTAGCCTGAGTTTTAGGCTCATGGCCCACCACGGAATGGTTCATTTGACTGATGGTTTCGATGCCCATCACACATCACAATGGGGCCCACACAGCTCAACCTCACGGGAACTTCCCATGAGGTCGAGCGCATAGTACCTTTTCTATATATATAAAATTTTAAACTCTTTCACCCTAACTCTAGCAAATTTTTCTCCCCTATATATAGCCTTTCAACCTAACTGGCCACTCATGTTCCCATCTAAGGTTGTGCATCAGCCTAGCCCCAAATCAATATGATACAGGCCATATCGAAGCATTGTTTGCACAACAACTTTTTCACCAAAAAATTTGCAAAGAAAATTTCAGACAATAGGGGAAAATGGGAGCCACAAGAAATCTATCTTTTATGCATTTTTTGGACATGTATTCAGCGGTGTGCATTGATTCGACCAATTGGTAAGAATGCAATCTGTCAGCCTGACCTGTTGAAAGTTGAGTCTTTGACCTCTAAATTTTGTGCTGAAGGCTATGGTAATTAGATATTATTTGGTTGATTGTTTAATTTTTACTATAATGGGTTTGTTACTTATTTTAATCGAGCATCACGAGAATCACAATTCACCACATATTACCATAATGAAAATATGTGCTTACCATAAAAAATATCATTAACTAATTATATGCTGTTATCCAACTTAATCCAATACAATGGTAGGGGGTGGATTGCCCCTTAATTATTTGTTGTTGGGGCAGTGTTCAGGGACAGGGGCAGCTCTCCTAAAGCTTGAAATATATGCTATTCTATTGTGAAAAAATAGCAATTTATCTGTTTAATATGCAGAATTCTAATTGTTATATTGTCACTATAAACATGACTATCAAATGAGTTCCTCTCTGCTTCAATTCGTCAAATCACACTGAAATCTTATGTTTTGATCTGCAAAATAGGCCTAGACCTAGTCGAAAATGAGTTCATAACTACGATTGTCAACAGGTACCCAACGCAGTGGTACCTGGGGTATCCGACCTGATTTATATGGGTCCAGGTCTAAATTTTTTACCTGTTTAAGAAATAGGATCAGCTTAAGGTTCACCATTGGGTTTGGTACATTATAGAGTTGGGTCGGGTTTTTGGTTATTTTAATAGTAATATTATATATTAGCATACATATTAATGATTCTATCAGTTGAATGAGGTTTGTTAAGCCCACACATGTAAGAGCACACCTATACATTAACGTGCCACGTGTATGAGATCCAATCCGTCCATCTGGTGGGTCTGACAGTGAAGACGCCCTTATAGTACCTGAACCAAACCAAACCCAACCCATAGCCAAGGACCTAAGGCCCAATGCTACCTGACTGTATAGATGTCCTTATCAGGTGAGGACCAAAACCGGACCCAAAGCCAAGGACCTAGTACTAAATGGTACCTGAAAGATACCTGAAGTTGATTGGCATCTGGCCGGACCTCAAATTTGGTACCAGGACCCAAACCTGATAATCTTAGGCAGTTCCAGAAATGGGTACACCAAGAACGAACCCAAACCTAACCTTTCAACAGTCCTATTCCTAATCTTCCACTATGTTTGAAATGAAGAAAATACAAATTATCAAAATAAGTGAAAATTTTGAGCAGAAGGTGAAAAAAAGTTGAAAACAGCCTCTCATAGGCATATCAGTCTGCATTGTCCTATATTAGCTCGATACAGCCACTAAATTAAGGTTGGACCATTTCACCTCTGCATCCTCATATCGGGACCAGCAAATATGGATCCAATATGGTTGTATTGACGGAGGCTATACAAATGTTTCAATCTTTGTTCACATCCTCCCAGCCGCTTGTACTCCCCATCTCCACCGGCCATTGGTAGTCCATGATCCCATCCCCACTAGCCGTCGGCCAGCCCTACTCCCATCCATGAAGGTTGTCATCATTTATGAGAATGACAAGGAATCAAGCAAGAATCAAACAATTCAATCCAGTTGAATATTGCGGAGTTCAACCCCCAATCTGGACTCGATTTTAGACCCAATTTCATATCCAAATCCAAGCTCAAATTCGATTTAAGCGCAAGTCCAAGTATTTGGTCAGGTAGCTTAATCCAATAGGATTTAGATCTGAAACCTGTATCCAAATTCCCTTAGTTGACTTCGGATATAGGTAAACCAGTACCCGACCAGATGACAACCCAATTTAAATCCATTGAGCATAATGTCTTCCAATTGGGAAAAGACATTGATCCCATACAAAGAGCCTCTAATTGGGTCATCATAGCATCCATAACACCCGTAGATCAGGTAAAAGAAGAGACAACAATCGAGCTAATTCCTTCATTTATTTACCGAAACCAGGAACCCCCAAGGTCTACAACCCCATAAATTGCGGTCCTCCATCATACTAAGTAATCTGTGCATGTTGACGATCCTTCTCCAATCAGTAACAACTAACAACTAACAAGCATCCTTCTAAGACCAACGGAACGAGAGAAGAGTAACTGAGTCAAGTACCTCATGATTCTCCCAAAATCCTCACATAAAATTACCTCCGACAGAATTTTGTGGCTTCTTACAATCCAGATTCTTTAAGTGGTAGAGACAACTTTGATAGGACAACAAACGCGCAATTGCACCCATATTTCCCAAGTACTCTGCAGGTCCAAGAAAGGTAAGAGAGAATTCTGCCCCATAGATTACAAACACACTGCACCCATATTTCCCAAGTAATCCAGAAGTCCAAGAAGGATAAAGGAGCAAAAGGGATGCAAGAGAAATAGACTTGAAGTTTTCCTCTCAACCACACAAAAGACCATTGGACCTGTCCTGGGCCAAACTAATTCAAATTTTTGTATGGGCCCGATCTGAGCAGTTGAAAATCTGGGATAACCCTAGGCCCAGTCCATTGGCAGCCCTCCACAAGACAGATAGCACCTGCAACATGACATCACAAAAAAAAAAAAAAAAAAAACACAGGTAACATATCTTGTTTGTTAGCCTCAACCAAGAAACAAGAAAAAGGGTGCCACTCTTGAGACAGTCCTCCCTACCACCACAACAAGCTGAATTCCCCAGCCACATCAAGCACTCCTACGAATGCATGTGCCAAGGTGCCAAAAGACATGCACATACATGGGGGTAAGTCCCAATCACCACACCTCATCATCATCATCTAAGCCTTATCCAAATTAAATAGGGTCGGCTACATGAATCATGTTCCGTCATTCCACTCTATCAAGGGGATTTTTAATGTTACATTGTTCGGATTCATGATGAAAGTGCATAAAATGCTTGGAGTGATAAAAACTCTATCATCACTCCATCCCTTTCTACTACATTAAAGATTCCAACTCTAAAAGTCCGTACCATTCCATCAGTGGTGAGATCAAGCAATTGTCAGTATTTAAAACGCTTTTAAATAATAAGTATTAAGAATTTCAAATATTGGTTTTAAGAGCTTTACAGCATTCATATTTAGAGCTTATACTTTCTGATTTTATTTTCAAAAAGAATTTAGGTTTTGGAAAATGGTAATGAAATAATTAAATTTCAATCAATGGAAACGGAAGTTGCTTATAAAGCTTTTACTTCATAAGAATGGGTTTATAACTTCCTCTCAAGAGAGTCTCTAAATATTCTTCCTTTTTCTTTTTTCTTTTTTTTGAACAAAAGGATTACAAAAGAAAAGTGTGAACAGTATGGACTGGTTGTTTCCACAGAAAGCAACTGGTGTGAGCAGTTAAATATTTGAAAATTGGAAATCTAGATTCAAGGGAGCAAACCAGACGGGAAAGCTCAACTAGTTGGGATGCTCTGGTTTCTATGACTCTAGCATCAATACGAATCCATGTAAGTGATGAGGACATCATAGGGTCTGGATTCCATACATACCAGAGATGGAGGAGGCGACACGCACAAACTTCTCTGTGGCTTGGAGACACCTATGGGGCCCATCTGTGAGCTTGGATCTCCCGGACCTTCCAAGCCATGGAGCCTTGTCCCATCTATGAGCCCGAATCTCTTGGATCTTCCAAGCCATGGAGCCGTGAAGACCCCATACATACAACGTACGTATGTGAGCATATCTCTAGCGTGCGTGTGGGCTACATTGGAGCACTGAGGGGCGACATGAGTTCATTAGACCATTGGATAGTGTCCACGTGACCATCCAACCGTTGGATTATGATTGTACCACTTTTGGTTACATCCAACGGTAGGATCATGTGGGGCACCTTTTCATGGTCCTGGATCTTTTATTTCGGATGTTTATTCTTCTTATTTATGTTATTTAAACATTTGGACACGTTTATGTTACTTATTTTTGTATTTGGGAGGGTAGTTTGGTCATTTGCTTGACTAGGACATATTGGGGATTTTGCTTTTGTTTAAGTAAAGGTATTATGGTCATTAAACAAACCCTAAAGAACACTATTTAAAGAAGAATCTGGGACGTCCAGCCCTAATTAGCCATTTTCTATGAAAACTTTAAAGCTTCTTTGGAGATTTCTCTTGTGTATGAACAATACTTGAAGGGGATAGAAGCTTGGAAGGTGCAGGATGCTTCATCCTTCGTCCCTAAAATCTCTCTCCGGGTGTAAGATCTTTGATGGCAGGCTTATAGTTTTGTGGAAAAGAACCTCCTTGTGATAAGATCTTTTTTATTTCTTTGAGCCTATAGCCTAATCCTTTTTTTCTTATCGATCTTCTTATCTTAAAACTGAGATTTATGCACACCTATACCTGTACGATCATTGGACCATCATCTGGGTCCACACATGTGATCGTACGGCTGCACATGTGACTACCCACATGTGTGCAGCCCTTCTCCTTCATGATTTTCAGTTGGATATTTTCTTTTCTTCCAAAAAAATCAATTTTCAGATTCACCATACTGCTGGATATTTAATCGAAAACCCTTAAAATCAAATATTGGAAGCCCTAATCACCTAAATCAGGTAACTAGGTCTTCCAACGTTAAATCCCGGCTGACCCTACGCCAGTAAGAGGTTTCAACCCTCCTTGGGACTATTAGTCTGGATGACTTTATTAAGCCAAGGGACTAGTGATTGTTTCCGGCCTACGGATAATTCAGATTTCTCGTAGAAAGTCCTATTTGAATGCATACGGCATTAGTAAGTCACATGAAGGAAGGGATCTTTCACAATCATCTTAAGATAAAATCAACTGCCACGCTTGGTCAAAATTAGTGTATTTATTACCCACATTATTGCCACCAGAGGAGTTTACATAATCCAAGATATGTTGGAGGTAAACAAAAGAAAAGGTGGGAAATGAAAAGGGTTTTCCTTTTATGTGGCTTCTGTGTTGTTTGGACAAAGCAATCATTAGACCTTTCCATATTAAGATTCTTTGGCACAAGAAACTAAGTGAACTTTGTGAGAGGAATATAAGATTTCCACTTGCTATCCAAACAACACCCCTAAAAATGAAACCCATATGAATCGATGTTTCAATTAACCTCATATTCCTCTCACAAAGGTCATCTAGTTTCTTGTGCCAGAGAATCCTAATATGGAAAGTGTAATGAATAATGATTGCTTTGTGGAAAAGTGTAATGAATAATGATTGCTTTGCTATCCAGACAACACCCCTAAAAATGGAATCCATGGGAATCCATATTTCAATAGTACTTTTGGAAATAAGCATTACTTTTTCTTTTTTCTTTTCTTTTCTTTTCTTACAAGTTACAATCCAAAAGGGCCCTAAAGGGAACTCTTGAACAACCCTTGTGATACTTAAAACTCAACCACAGCCCTTGTGATGTTTTTCCAAATCGAAATGGCTGGAAAAAAAAATTCTTAAGAAAAAAAGAAAAAGAAAATGCAAAAGTACCTTTAGAGGACCATCTGGGTTCAGTTGGAGACTCTACCATTGTAGGATCACCACCAGCAATGCAAATGCGCTTGTATACTTCTCTACATAAGCATGCAGGTCAGATTAGCACATTTTACAGAACAAAATTATCTAAATGAAGGCAAAATATCAAGATTTACATCTCCACAGAAAACCATAAAGACGCATCTTAATAACATTTACAGATATGTACTCAGTGATGAAATAGTTTAAAAATTAGACAAGTTGCTCCAAAATTCAGCTTAGTAAACTTGACTATATCATTTTCACAAATATTGCTAAGATATTTATATCTCATGATATTTTGACAGAAAATTGATCAAGTGATATTATCACAAGATTTTCATAAATCTCCGCAATTTTAAACCTTTTTTTGTTTTGAAAGGTGATGAGATTTATTAAAAAGCCCAAAGAGCAAAGAGTTATACAAAAACACAAGCTGAAGCAAGAAAGAAAAAAAAAATCGACAAGCCCACTCCATTACAAGATAATTCACCTTCCTAAAAACTTCCAAAGGGAACGCTCCAGTTCCAAAAGCAACAGTTGCTCCTTCCCCCCAAAGGGCCCACAAGCCGGCCAACAAAGCAAGCCTCCATCCCGAACTTTTACAGATTTTATTGCAAAACATATCTCGAATTCAATGCAAAATTTATTTAGAAGTTAAAATAAATCATTTTATACCTATATATTTAAAAATTTAGATCATGTATTAATTTTTCTAAATATTTTTAAATATTTACTTTCAGCAAAAAATTTCTGATAATATCACGAGAAAAAACATCAAAATTTGAAGATCTACCGAGAAATTCCGAGACCGAGAAATTGCCAAGAACAAGACTAAATCAAGACTGGAGTTGAGTTCTCCTTTCAAGTCAATTTTGATTTTTTTTTTTTGAAAGGTAACACTACTGGATCACTCACAGACACTACATTGTCTCCACCAGCTCAGCTAACAAGCAGGAGACCTCAATTTTGATTTTATCCAACCAAAAACTCAAAAAGACCATCCAACATTCAAACCAGGAACTTGAAAAAAAAAAAATCATTTTTAACTTCAAATACTCCAGGAAGATTGCATGAATGTTTCCCAAAACAAACTAAAAACTCAGTAGACCCAAACAAGTGGATTCGTGATTTGAACCACTTTACTCTAGACCAATTTGAATCCAAGTCAATTTCCAAGACTTGAAAGAGAAGATCTTTACATTGGGGACTCATGGCCCCTAGCCTGATGTATTACTTCACCTTTTCCTATCAATAAATTGACCATTCCTCAAAAAGCAAAACTTAGTCTATAGTATATGATGTTTGTTGTCATGTTTAATGCATGGACGTAGAGAAAGCTAACGAAAATGCCAATGAAATGATGAATAGTGGCAATGGAAATCAAAACTTTCTTCTAAGAACTTGGAGGAAATTTGTAAAAACACAGTCCTGATTTATGAAGTACAGAATTCCAATAGAAAATATGAAATGAATATGACCTTTTGCCTCTTCAAAGTACAGAGTGGAATATGACATTTGAATAAAGGAGAATTATAAGAGAGGAAGAAATATACCAGTGTCAGAGAAGTATTCTACTCACCCATTCTCAGAGATATAACCAACCCAAAGTTCCGCTTTATCCCAATGCATGTTTGGGTGACCCCATTCGATCCATGCCATCCTCTTTCCATTTGGGTCGACACGTGGAAAGGCATAGAAGTCATTGCCACTAACCAACATTTTTGGTTCTAAAAGTTATAGGATTCAAAAGAAAAGAGTCAATGGCAGCACAATTGTTGATAAAATCAAAGGTGCATGTTATCAACAGAAAACCTAACAAGGATCCTATATCCAACAAACTAATCAGCACCTAATCTTTAAACATTCATAATTTACCTATCTTTACCTTGAGGATTCCCATCCCTGAGGTCTATAGCTACAATTGTGGTGGCTGGATTTTTCGTACTTTGGCGATGATCTGCTAAAAGATATGATAATTATGTAAGGGACCAACTCAAGCAGGCCCAAGGAACAATTATGCTCTTAGTATGCACGGGGCTTTTAGACATGTGAGCAATCAAATCATTGATGTGGACCTTCCATTTGGTTTAGCACACTTTTCGAGGGCCATAATGAAAAATGTGACATTGATTAGAGGAAATTTTCCGCCCAATCCATGCCATAGAAAAACAGACAGTTTGGATCAAAGAAGGTCCAATAATCAATATGAATAGTCCATTCGATCGAGTCAACTTTGGATAACATTTGTCTCCTAGAAACTATTTTGATCAGATGATCTTGACCATCCCATTAGTGGTTTGGTAAGTGAATGTTTAGAAGGTTAACATCCTTTTTCACATCCTCCAATCAGTATTACGGTTTCATAGTGGACAATGAAAGTGGGAAAAACCTAATGGATGGTCAAGATTAATGATTTGACTATCCACATCTCTAATGCACTAGGACTCAATAAGAGCGTCAGTGTGCCTTGGGCACACGTTCCCTAATAATAATCGAATGAAGTTCTTTCTTAACTACGAGCATAATGCTATAAAAATAAAACAACGTGAAAATAAAACATTGAAGCATATTGCAGATTTTGTTCCACAGTTATCAATGACCCACCTTCCCTTACAGTTATATACCGGTTAAAGCATGAATCAACAACTCCATCTGCATAACAAAGTTTAGGTCCGCCACCATAATCTGGGGTGATTGGTACAGGAGATTGATCTGCCACCAAGAACAAAATGTCATCTCAATTCCCAGTTGAATACTTCCATGGATGGGACAAAAACATGCACACACACATACACACACACACAGACGCACACAATCTCTATCACCAACAACAGAATATCAGCTCAGCTGACTACTTCCATCGATGGGCCACACGTATTAAACCACAAGAGACTACATTGTAGAAACCGTAACTTGTATATTTTATTAAGAATAGCAGGAATATATAAAAGAGGTGAGAGATTTATGAGAGATAGAGATCTTAATAAATGTTCATCTTAACAAAAAAGAAAATATTATAATCTACTAATATTATCCTAATCTACTCTAACATTCTCCCCAAACTCAAGGTGCTCTAAAATGAGTAATTTGAGTTTGAAAGGCAAGGTGAACATGTATTCAAAAGCAAAAGAACAACAAGTAGCATGAGGCAAGCAAGTACTTTTGATCAGTGTTTTTAGTATCTAGCGATGCCACCAATATATCTGTTATCCCAGCTGGGCAATACAAAAGCCGACTTTAATATCCATTTTTCATAGTGTCGTGCAATATATTGCACGATATCGCAATACATTATATATATATATATATATATATATATATATATATATATATATATATATATATATATATATATATATATATATATATATATATTTGAGCAATGAAGAAAATTTTATAGACAAAAAGGCCTAAGCCAGAAAATACAACCCAAACACTATACAAACCCCTGAAAGCTACAAAAGCTCATTCCAATTCGCCGGAAATTGAGCCACAACCCTAGCTGCCACAACCCAATCTATCACATAAGCTTTCGCTAACCTAAAGACATCCTCAACTCGACCCGACCGATTCTGGAAAATTTTGTTATTCCTTTACCCCCAAACGAACCATAAGCCTGCTAACAACACAAGCTGCCACACTTTCCAGCTCGCCCTTCCCTGACCACTTCTGGGAAGGGCGGTCGAAAGGGATATATCTCACCATCTCATAATATATGGTGAGATATCAATATCGAGTGCAATATCGATAGGGTCAAAAGGAATCCGGTGTTGTTTCATTTGGAAAACTCTAAAAAATTTACAAAAATCTATTTTCTTACGAAAAAACTTCAAGTGTTGTAAGGTGATTTCGACCAGTCCAGTCTAGTTTGTTGGAAGAAAATCTTCGAAATCGTGATTGGAAGCTTCTTGGGGCTAGATTATAAAAGGTGCTTATTTTTTAGTTTTGATTCCTTTTTTTTTCGTTTCTATATGTTGTAAATAGTGTCAAGTGGTAAGAAATCCATGATTTTTCATGTTTTGCATAAAAAAAAATATGAATTTGGAGATTTAATTTTGAGATTTGGAGGAGATGGGCCGAGTTGCAGAAAATTGGAGAAAATTTGAAATTTCCTTAACTTTCCCAAATCAATTACCAAAAAAAATAATTCAAAATCCACAAGTATATTTTTAGTTTTCTACTTCTTTTGCTTTTGAATGTAATGCTAATGTTTTCATACATGTCTTCTTACATTTATAAATTGACTTTGAATATAGTTGCATCAGTTCAGTCAAACAACGAATAGAATAAGACCCTATACAAAGGAAACCTATTATGTGAACTTGTTTTTTGTGATTTTTTTATTATAAGTGTGTATTGGTGTCTTTTTAAACAAACCCTGAAGTTTCATTGAAAAATTCGACCAAATTCCCAATGTTTCCCAACAACAGCATTAAATTATGCGATGTAACCCATATATCCCGAGCGATAATCGATATGTATTCGTATCCCAAGGGTGTGATACATACGCAATAACAATAAGGAAAACATTGCTTTTGATAATTTCTAGGATATGAACCAATAGCATTGCCAATAATTGGCAAATGAATTAGTCGCACTTCCAGTAGTTGGGATTTCAACCATTGCTCTTCCTTTGGCTCTAGATATTTTGCAACAACGAAAAGAATAGGTTCAGCCACAAAGTCAACGAACGTAATGAGGTCTAGTTCATCTGCCCAACACAATAACAAGTCCGGTCCACACGCCCAGCACGATAATAGGTCTGGTCCAAAACGCCTGGCACAGTAATGGGTCCAGTCCAAACACCCGACACAAAAACAAGTCTAATCCAAAATGCAGGCACAAAACAACTCTGATCCAAACACCCGAGTCAAAAATGAAACACATCTTGTCAAAAGGCCCTGTACGGGGAAGATACATTGTCAAAGATGACAATGGAGATTATTGATGGCCTGCATAGTCAAGAACAGGCTCATCGAGCTGTCAGACTTGAGGCGGCTCAACTTGCCACTCTCTTAATAAAAACCGGTATATAAGCTTGAGCGACTGGTGAATATATGATAGTATTGATGTACGAACGCGTACCCAACCACTTGAGCAGTTAGGACAGATCCGACCCTAGGTAGTAGGGAGTTTTTTTTTTGAGATAACAAAAACTTTATTAAAAAAACTCGCAAAGCGAGAAAAGAATACAACACCCGGGCAAAAACCAAAACTGCTAGAATATAGAGGCAGGCAAATCTGCCTTGACAACAACCACCCAATCCTTCACAAGTTTTTTAACACTAGAAACCACCTCAGCCACCCCCACTTCCACATTCCGAATGTAGGGAGTTGAGCACTGATGAACAAGACAGAGTAATTTCGTTGTTGCAGTGTTACAGGCAGGCTTAGGAAAGTCCACAAGCCCCCTTCTGCAAAGATGCAACCTCTGTAACTATTAGAGTGCCACAACGGAAGCATGGTGAGTCCATAATCCACAGGTCCTAGGATCGAAACCTAGCTCTGATACCATGTCAAACTACAAAAGACTACATTGTGGAAACTGCAACTTGATTATTTCATTGAGAATAACAAGAATATATAAAAGAGGTGAGAGATTTATGTGAGATAGAGATCTTAACAGATACACGTCAAAGGAATTACCCCAAATTTTCCAACCAGAAGAATCTGCAGGTATTTTAACTCCCAATAAATTTTCACAATCAAGGAATGCTCCTTTGGTTGTACCTAAATATCACTTGATTTCCTTCAGAAAACAACATGCTTATAAAACTGGAACAATACAATTATTCCAATATTTTAATACTTGGTCTAGATCCTGCTATGCAACAATTTAGAAAGACAAAGGCCAGACATAGATGCATCTTCCTTGAACTAGAACAATAAACACGTCCAAGGACCCACAGAAAAAAAATAAAGATAAAAAAAAGGAAGATGGTGTAAGAGAAACTATATGATCCTTGAACCGATGATATCTATAGTGTACTCAGGCCCTGATTTTGTACAAGTGGGATCTCAGGTTTTGTGATCGAGACTGTTGATGTGATCTCTACCATGGATGTACCACACTCCAAAAATATCCTCCCAGGATGATTCTATGCTTTTAAGTCCTAAAAATAGACAAGAACAATATATTACAACAATCTGCGTTCAACAGGAACATGGCCAAAGATTGGACGCTAGGATCTCTCCATCTGAGCAGATTTTAGAGCAGGGTCCAACCATGATGAGAACTGTCATATCAATGATATGGATCACTGAACTGCTGGCCCCACTTGCCCGCACCATGGGCCTGAGAATGCTATGCAAATCCTCGAGCCAAGGATCATATAATTTCCTGTGACTTCAAGTCAAAAATCAACAAGCAATAAGAATTTACCTCCAATAGATTGCCTATAGAGTCGCTGATCTTCGTAATTTGAAAATATGACTGTACTCTGAGAAACTGAAAAGGCACCACCTCCATAATCTTGGGCCAGTGTCCGTACAGCATACCCTTCAGGGGTAATGTCTGTAGGTTCATCTCCTGGTTTTTCTGGTTCCTTAACAAGAACAGTCCGCCTGAACGTATTTGCATCATGACACAAAAACAAACTCGTTCAATATAAAAATTAGAGTGATTGAGAAACAACAAGCAAACAAATAATAGGTAATTCACAATCAAAGTTCTTCCTTTTATATTGTGAGTGGTTGTACAACTATAGCGAGTAAGAATCGTCTTAAGCAGGATCCGAACCTGCATAATTCTATGCATGCTATGATGAGGGAATATGCCAAGGTTCAAACTATTGGAATGCATCATATCCAAGGTTACCTGGATCGTGGGTCACTCCAAACATGTGGTACATGAATGGGTACATGGAAGTCGACTTTAATATGTGGGTATGCTAGAGGTAGGATCGTGTTGGTCACTCTAGCATATACATTAGGTACAAACAGTATAGCTTAATATGCACATTGATATTGTAATTTATATATGAAATGATGACTGTTATTATTATGGTCCCACGTGCATAAAATTAAGCATATCATCATCATCGTCATCGTCATCTAAGCCTAATCCCAATTAATTGGGGTCAACTACATGAATCATGTTCCGCCATTCCACTCTATCAAGGACCATAACTTCAGTTAGACCATAGGTCATCAAGTCTTTTCTTAATTCTTACTACCCCACCCACATCCTTTTGGGCCTTCCGCCTACCCTCTTAGAGCCTTCAACTTGTACCCATTCACTCCTAGCTAGAGCACAGAGTGTGCCGTAAAGGCTGTTATGGGGCCATAAAGGCCGTTAGGTAAAGGTAACAGTGACAACTGTTACACGTTACGGGGTCGTAAAGGCCATAACGGCCGTTATAGAAAAAATGACCTGTAAAGGCCGTTATAGCCCCCGTAATGGCCCATTATGCCCCCCGTAAAGGTCGTAATGGCTCTGTAATGGACCCTTACAGGGCCGATATAGATTTTTCAATTTTTTTTAATTAAAAAAAAAAAGAGGCCGTAACATCCCGTTATGGCCCCCGTAACGCCCGTTACATCCCGTATCGTACCTTGCTAGAGCAGTTCTTGGTATCCATTACAAATGACCAAACCATCTAAGTTTACTTTCCCTCATCTTATTACCTATCAGTGCTACTAAGTTTCCTTCAATGGATTCATTTCTTATTCTATCCTTCCTTGTCTTGTCGCTCATCCATCTCAACATCCTCATTTCAGCTACACTCATCCTATGAGCATTTTGTTCCTCAACTGCCCAACATTGTCCCATAAAGTATGGCTGGTGTTATAGTTATCCTATAAAATTTCCCTTTCAATTTGAGTAGAACATTATGACGATCACATAGAACTCCACAAGAACATCTTCATTTCTTCCACCCAACTTGAATTCGATGGGTAACATCCTTCCCAATCTCTCCACTCTCTTGAATTATCGACCCAAAATATCAAAAGTGGTCATTTTAGGAAACTTCTTGGTCAATAATCTTAATTTATTCCTCACTTGCACTCCTATTGATATTAAAATTGTACTCGATATATTATTATGTTTTAATCTAACAAATTTTAAATCCTTTAGATTCTAAAGCACCTTTCTATAAATCTAGCTCTGTGTATACATTCTCCCATCGTCTTGTCAACCAAAATAATAAATATGTATGCTATTGCATAAATCGAAGTATTAGTCTTGTAAACTGACATTTCAAGTTAATCTACACTAGGAATATAGAACTATGACTTAGGATCAGTAAAAATAGCGATTTGGCTCTAGTGAGCGTCATATGATACCTCATTAGTCATTATTAATGCTAGCTATGAAAACAAAGGTACTGCCAACTGCTAATACTAGTTAATCATGCTAATCTAAACATGGAAGTATTTAATGAAGGGAGCCACCCTTCTTCTGTATTTTTGGTAATACATCAGAAAAAAATTGTACTGTTGTCTCCAAAATTACTAATCATGGTTCATCCTCACAACATGGTACATGGGGCTGTTGTGTTGGTGAATCATGACTTTCCACCTCGTGGGCCCTACTGTGGATGATCCATGGCAGAAAAAGCACATTGAACCCACAACCCTAGCTGTCAATTTGTGGCCATCAAATGGATGGTGAAAGTAGATATAAAAAATAAAATCAAAAAATTAAAAGAAAAAACCACTCAATGGTCCAAATTAAAAAAGAAAAAATTGAGTCAGAGTGATTTTCCTACAACGGGCCATCCATAGAATCCCCAACAGCTGTACAGTCCAGATTCAACAAATGCATAGCGACATGTACTGCAACATGGCAATGAACCATACTTGTCTATTGCATATTGAACTGGAAAACTCCTTGATCATAAAGGAATGACCAGTGGAATCATAAACTTAGGCTGTGTTTGGATGCACAAGTGAATTGAACTGCAAACTTTTAGTTTGTTGCATTTGGTTGCACCAAATATCATGAAATTTAACGATATTTCATTATCAATAACTCTAATTTGGTGCAAAAGATCGTGAAATTTCATGATATTTGGTGCAACCAAACGCTGCCTTAATCAAGAGGAAATCACATAAAGCCATGATGTTTTCCCAGTGTTACTGATGATGGAGAAATATGTTTCTTTCAAGTCCAACTGGTAAGTAAGGCAATTGCAATTTGGTGCATGTATTCTCAATATGGAAGTCATGATTCGCTTATCTCCACTGAATTAGACTAAAATAAATGCAATACATTCTATGGTGAATGCAAACGCACGGCTTCAACAGATGGAACTACATCAATTAACGGCCTGGAATAAGCTCAGTGGTTAGTTGCAATTACAAGGAAATGAAAGAGATTAGAGATGAGAAGCTAGCAATGGTTACCCTGCTTCGTTGGGCCGAGATTCAACCCAGAGAAGGTGGCCGGCTCCATCGACGGCGATGCCCTCCAGGCGCTTCTCCGCGCCCGAGACCACGTCGGCCGTGATCGGGGATTTCCAGGAGCCGTAGGGAGCCCTTACCTTCTCTTCTCCATCTCCAGCAGAGGCAGAAGCCATTCTCCCACAGAAGATAGGAATCTTCAGCTGCTGTTTCTGCAGATGTCGGATTGAAACCCTAGATTTCTGGGAATGAAAAAGGTTAATTAGATTTAATAACCGATATTCTTCTTTCTTTCTTTCTTTCTTTTTCGTAACAGCTATTCATTTCTGCGTTGTTTTCAAATTACGAGGAGGAAACAGCACGACGCCATAGGCTCTGCACATGGCAAGTTGAGATCTATCTATCGAACAGGATCATCCACCGAACCTTTTTACTCTCGGTGGGGGCCACCATCTTGCAACCGTGAAATCCAGACCATCATTCGGGTGGGAACTCAGGCCCCGTTTGTGAACTTGTATTTGGAAGACATTGGAATCCAGAGTCTCAGTTGTGATCGGCAGCTTATATTCGAGATGCATTCAATCTAAAAATGAAGCGTGTTGAAATTCTGTACTACTTTCACATAAATTCTTACTGAATCTAACTGTAATATACATATGTGATGTTCAATGAAATGAATATAATAAACTCATCGAAATATATGCTTCTGTAATGATGAAATTCTAACCCTCGGGTGAGCCACAATCATAGGATCACAAACAAGCAACTTAACAACAATTTTTAATCATAAATTTATATAGTTGGATCATTTGGATCATTTTATTAATTTGATTTTAGTGATGCAGCTAGTGATTTTATTGTTTTGAAGTATCATGAGGATGCCACGTGTATAATAGATTAGTAGCATAATAACACTTTTGTTAGAATTGTAACTCTTCAACATTTAAGCAAAAGGGGGAGATTTTAGAACACACCAAAACAATGTATTTGAAACACCGTTAATACGAAATACCTCTGAATCTATGCTGTTAACAGCTTCTGGATTCAGAAAACACTCAAATACACTGAAATCCATAGAGCATTCATGTCCTCTAACTAGGCAGTCTGTGCATACTACATCGATAATTAGTGAAGGGCCACTTGGGAGTGTTATTTTTTGTTGAAACAGCAAACATACAGCCACTTCTTGGGGTTTTGAACGGTTAGCGTGAAAATTGGGCCTTATTGTTCTAGATGGTGTGGCCCACCTGAGTTCTGAATTTCATTGATTTTGGGGCCAAATCCCTAACACCAAGGAATTCATTGATGTATAGAATAGTTGTCACACTAGCAACATGATGGGCCCACAAAGGTTGATTGGTGTACCCACTAGGTAAAGGAGGTGTGGCGAACGGCATGAATTACCCTTGCTCCCCGCCTCCAGAAAGTTCCTGTAGACAAAAGCCTTGTGGAGCCACCGTAATACCTAGTAGATACCCAGTTGACATCCATTAGTTTTGACTGATCATATTAGTACATAATCCAAAAATGGCCTGAATCCCAAACTCTAGTTAGAGACACCATAGGATGAACTGTTTGGATGGCATAGAAACATTACAGCGGGACTCCAGAAGGCTAAACATTACATCCCACTGTTTTCAGTTGTGTGGTCCACTTGAGTTCTTTTTCTAACTTATTTTTTTGGCTGGTGACCAAATGTGAGCCGGTGAAACTGATGGACTGAGTAGATTTGTCACAGACGGTTACAATCCCAAGGGTTCAGTAGCCTAAGAGTCTAGGATTTTGTGGCATATTGGTTAGATTCTTAACAATTGCTATCGCTACCTGCTTAGGTTTCCAAACGCAACTAAATAGTCAACCCAACCCAACCCAACCCAACCCAACCCAACCCTTTCCTATGGTGTAGCATGCCTGAGTTTTGGATCAGCCTGAAGTTTAGATTCCAAAGTAAACATGAGGCAAAGCGCCCAATGGACGGGGTGGATCTCATGCACATGTCCCCCACATGCTACTTGGTTTGTAGTAGGGATGCTGCTCTGATGGCTAATGACTGATGTTCAGCAACCGGACTTCAAACAATTTTAAGCAGAAGTGTTTTTTTTTTTTTTTTAATCTACCAAGGAGCACTTTTAGTGTTTAAATTTTTTTTTTATATGAATAGCACTTTCTTTTCTTGTGCACGTCTTGGCAGTTTTGTAAGAAAAGAAAACTAATCAAAGCACGTTAAGGACTCCTACCAGCTTCAAATGATAATCCACTTGAGAGGCAAACCTCATTCCTTGCTAGGAGGAGTCGAGACTCGCGTTGAAAATAAAAAATAAAAGTGATGCTAGACTGTTTGGATCCAAGTTACTTAAATAAGCTACTTATGCCTCAATTAGCTTATCTTGATTTCTACGTATTAAGCTAAAGTGATTAAGTAATTTTAAATGAAAAAAGCTACTTATAATTAATCTTAAACCAAGCTACTTATCTCAAATAAGTTACTTATAATTAAGTGAAAAAGTTACTTATAATTAATCTTAAACCAAACCTAATTATCTCAAATAAGTTACTTATCTATTATTGTAAGTAGAAAAAGTAACTTATTTGGTGGTACCAAGGGCCTTGTTTTGCTGGGATCCTGGAGGAGAGGATGAAAGCAAAGGGTTTGAAAATGAGAGAGACACCCACATCTACCGATCATATCCATGCATGTCTGCGCACGCTGGTGGGACGTCAACCCAACACTTGATAGATGTATAGTCACATCTGATCTTCAATGTTGGGCCTACCTTTTGGACGGCTTGGATTTTGGATACGCTTGTGACATGTTGGCAGTGTACGGTCAATGTACGGTAACCTTAATATGAACTGATGGGTCTAAATATTCTTCATTTCCACCGTGAATATTGGCAGGAAACTGCACGATGCTCCAGCGGATTAGGTGTTACTCTTATCGTGGGGCCCACATTGATGATTTTTTTTTTATATCCATGTCGTCCATACGTTTCTAGAGCCTAATTTAGATGGGGTTCCAAAAATTATGCAGATCCAAATCTCAGGTGGACCAGGCCACAGGAAACAGTGGTGATTGAGTGCCTTGCCATTAAAAATTCCAAAGAGCCAATTGTAATGTTTATTTGTAATCCAATCTCTTGATAATGTCAAGAAAATCGGGATGAAGGTAAAATATAAAGATCAGCTTGATCCAAAACTTTTGTGGCCCATAAAATGTTTTTAATAGTCGTTCATCAATGTTTCTAGTGGTATGGTCCACCTGAGATTTGGATCTTCTTAAGGTTTGGGATCACGTCCTAAAATGAGATGGAAAAACAGATGGACGGTGTGGATATACAAAACATACATCGAGGTGGGCCTCACACTGTTAGGGCTCCCCCGATTTAATTTTACAGTGAATCGCTTGTTTGCGGGATCCAATTAGTCCAGCTGGTGGGACCCACATTGTAGGTATCCTGACCCAAATCAGGACGATCTGATGTGGACCGTTGCTGTAGTTTTCTTCTTGACTGCCTATTCACAGGCCACAATCTAAAAAAGATTTGTCACAATGGTACCTTCTGGGACATTTTCAAGGGACGGTCCACCCATACTGGTGCCCGTCGGATTCTCAGCCACATCTATGGGGCCTACCATGCCGTGTGCATGGCATCCGTTTCGTCCACCAGGTGTGCTGGCTCAAGTTCACCCAGAATCCCAAAAAAAAAAAAAAAAAAAAGCCCAATCAGACGCTTAGGTAGGCACCACCACTAGAGGGAACAACTAAAAATCATCATTAAACACTTAAATTCACTTGGCGTGGACCCCCTGAGTTTTGGAATGGACTGAATTTTTGTGTGTCCCTTCATCTAGGTGGGGAATTTCTAGTGAAGGGATAGGATTTCATATTAACGACAGGATGGGCCCTACAAACAGTCTGGAAGGTTTTATCGGTTGGCCATCCCCTCCCATCCTACCTGTTCCCTACTTGAGTCGGTGTCATAGCCAAACTTCAAAGGGTGCACCCCACTGACTGGGTGGGAACCGAACCTGAGTTCAATTCAGGCTGTGTTCGACTTTGGGTTGGGAATCATCACATATATTTAGGTGGGTGCAGATTAGGACACATTTCCAAAAATTAAGTACATACAAATCTTAGGTGGACCACACAACATGATACAGGGATGATTGAACGCTCACCATTAAAAAGTTCCCAAGGCCCACTGTAAGCAGTTCTTTAATGTTTATTTGTCATCCAACCGGTTGATAAGGTCAATCAGAACTGGATGAAGGGTAAATAAAAAGATTAGCTTGATCCAAAACTTTTGTGGCCTACAAAAAGGTTTTAATGGTTATTCACCACTTTTTTCAGTGGTATGGTCCACCCGATATTTGGATCTGCTTTAGTTTTGGGATAACGTCCTTAAATGATCTGAAAAAAACAGATGGGTGGCGATGGATATGAAACAAATTCATCAAGGTGGGCCCCAAACGGTAAGGGTAACACCCACTAAGCTGTTACCCGCTAATCCGCTTCCTTCAGCTCGGGTTAGGCTGGGTTGGTTCGAATATAGAGGAATTTGGGTTGGGGTTGGTTCCTCTTGAGTTTGGGTCAGGCTCGGTATCTACGATCAACCGGACCCAACCTGCCCGTGTTGCAGCTCTACAAGTAAATGGTCTTAAAATATTTAATAGCCTGCTTGATGTTTTAATTCACTTCTAAGAAATTCTTAATTTCTTTTGTAATGCAAGTGTACAATCATTGATGGCGGGATCACTCGTGTGACGTGTCACACCCATTTCCAAAACACCCTTCTCTCGTCCTCTACACTGCTTGGGTCCCACTAGTTTATAACATGTATGTTAAGTTAGCCCAATGCTACACCTTTAGATCCTTTTGACTGGATGGTTTAGACTTGTCTGTTGAGAAGGTTTGACATTTTCACTGCAAGGCCCACCAGCTAAATGGTCCAGATAGTATTGGCTTTCCAAGGATTGGGCCATCTCTACATAGCTGCACTCGATAATTGAATGAACACTCACAATCATGTTGACATCACATGGTTGCAGATAATGCAGTATCCTGTGCTATATCATTCATTTTGGGCGGTACATCATCCACAGCACCCGCTGGGCCCAATTGATGGAAGTGAGATCCAATCTCATCTCATGCCTATGAATCGCTTGCAAACCTGGCACAATCCATCTATAAACTAAGTGGGCCACGGAATTGATGCTAGATGATAATAGCAGACTTACAAAACAGGCCCATTCCCATCCAATGCATGCCGCAGGCTGCAGCCAGCTCTGCCCCTTTGCACACATAAACGGGTAGACGAGCGAGATTTGGAGCCTGTTTGGATGTACACATTATCAGAATATGATAATAATGAGTGGGCCGCATCTGCCCGCACCCTGAAAGTGGTGGGCAAACAGGGATGCCGCATTTCATTTCAAAGGCACTCTGTCAGGTGCTTTGATATTCATCCGACTCGTCCTTGATATCCAAGGATGCGTATCATCATATGGTACAAACAAAAAAAACATGATCGGTTTTGATTGCCATGACAAAGGCTCAACTTGATCTCTGTTCGGAGATGCACTAAATCTCCTCCCCAAACACATTCAGCTCGAAGGTTCAATTGAGGTCTGTCGGTGATTTAATTAAAACCACCTGAGCTCTTTAAGCATTTTACAAAATAATTATATTCAGCATTTATCTTAGGCTGCGTTGGTTGAACCAAATATCTTGATATTTCATGATAAATCAGTCTAATTTGGTGCAACCAAACACACCCTTCAACTATAGTCTTATAGTTGCTCAACTAGCGGGAAAATAAATAAGGCTTGACTGGACCACAAATTCAGCAATTGTATGGTTGGAAGAATCAACCAGACTTCTTGTCACCACCAAAGCCGCTCTCCAGAAATCCGGTTTTACTAAGATGGCTGACATCGCCCCACACTTTGATGATCCAATCATCATTGTCGTACAGATGAAATATCTTCAAGATGGCTGACATCGCCCCACACTTTGATGATCCAATCATCATTGTCGTACAGATGAAATATGTTCACCGATGCATTCAATACATTCACTTGAGATAATCCCTTTGTGGCGGCTCGCTTGTAGAGTGCTATTATTGCACCCCCATGGGAGACTACAACCACCCGCTCTCCTGTAGAGTCACATGCAATGACAGGGAAGAACAGTTTAATAGGCATTTCCATTTTCCACAGATGACATTGCAATTGCATGATGGCCTAAAAATCAAATATTGTTAAGATCACTTCAAGAATAGAACATCCTTTTATTCCATAGCGTCTTAAAGCTTTGATCCATGTGCATGCATGGCATGAAGGCATGTACAGTACAGGTGTGGTGAATGTGACAGTGAGTGAATGGGCGAAAGTTCTTTTAGGCCATGTTCGGAAACCATGGATTCATGACAAACAATGGAGAAGGAAAAAAGGTTTTCCTTTGATGTGACAATCTTTGTTGTTTGAACCACAAAGAAAAGGGAGGATTCCACCAAGCAATCATTACACTTTTCCATAATTTGGATTCTAAGTACAAGAAACTAGGTGAGCATTGTGAGAGGAATATAAGATTTCTACTTGTTATACAAACAGAAACTCAGAATGGAAACCCATGGTCCAATAGTTCTAATAGAAATCATCACTGGATAATTTTTGTTTTCTCCTTTCTTTTGCCGTGGATTCCATCTATCCAAACATACCCTAAGGATAGGTTTTAAGGTTTAAAGTATGATCTGAAACCAGTACATATTGCATGACACGTACCAGTATCATACATAAACAATACAGTGGTATCAGCCCGAAACAGCTCAATATGGGGTGATACTCGACCATACCAGTGGTGAACGATACGATAGTCGATACACCAATTTTACACATCGGTAGGTTAGGATGTTTGCTGGTCCCAACACTGACAGAATGAAGTACTGATAAATCATGGTTGAGAGAAGAACAGGAAAGTCTGATTATTTATCTCAATCACGATTTGGAGCTAAACACCTTAGTTAGGGTTCCATGTTTTTTTTTTAAACCAATGCCCCAAACACTAAGTGCATTAGGCATTAGGAATGATTGGGAAGCCCCATAATTTAGATACGCACATAAAGGCTACTTAGAACAAACATGGTATACCATTTTGCCAGCGTAACTTGTTTTAAATGAGACTTCTGAAAACCTGACGGCGATTATAACATAAAAAAACATAGATCTTATGTGATTTTAGATATCTGCATCATCTGCAGTTTCAACCAAAGCATGTTCAATAATCTTATCAGTGAAAATGACATATGATGAAGTGATGTATTTCATAGTTTTCAGAAAAGAAAAGGGAAAGAAAATCAGCAAGCCATCTCTAAGGAACCACACCTTTGTGCTTCCTAGCAATTCTTTCCAAGGAAGATGTCATTCGCTGATATAGTTGATCATAACTTTCTCCACCACCCTAAATTTCCAAACAAAGAAAAAAGAAAGAAAAGAAAAGAAAAAGGCAAAGATTATTTGAGAAAATTTAAGAGTCTTTCTGATTGTTGGAATATGTAATGAAAAAAGTTTCTCTTAGGTTTCTCGCATCCTTTCCTGGTAATTGACTACAGCCAAGGTTCTCAATATAAACTGAAATAGCAGGTATAAAGAAACGTAGCAGACAATACCAGAAAAGAACAATTAGATTTCAATGATAAAGAAGCAAATTAACTTGATGAAACATGACAAATTAAATTTCAGGAGTATGGTGATCATGGCCTCAAGGTACGATCAACTTTCCAGACTGATTTGAACAATAAACCAGCTGTTAGTGCAGCTGCCATTTCTATAGCTCAGTTGAATTGGCATGAGTCTAGATTCTAGTAACAGATTCAACCCTTTCAGTAGGAGATATCATAGAGATAACATTAAGTCATCCATATACAGAGATAAATTACAAAAAATGCTGGAAAATATTTCAAGAAATCCCAAATTTGAAAGTGAGATTACCTGCATGCAAGAAAGAGTTTTACAACATGGATTTGTCTATATGCTGGATAGGAAAACGCAAACCATATGCATCAACATCATCATGTTAGAAAGGCAAAACCCGCCCACCTCCCTCCAAAACCCGCCCGCCTCCCTCCATCCCTCCCCCCTCTCTCTATGCGAACCCTCCCTCCCTCCCTCCCTCCCTCTGTGTGTGTATGCGCGCACACCCACGACTGCCCCTCCCTCCCTACAAAATTTCTAGTCTTTCACGGAGATTCCCATTAAACAAGTTACATGACATTACATCTAGGCTTTCCATTTTATTAGTTGTGGATATGGGCAGGTAGCTGTTGGATCTAGGGCTATAAATGGTCGGGTTTGGGGCAGGTTTAGCCAAAACGTCCAAAATTTAGACCCATACCCTTTTACTAAATGAGCGGGTCTGGGTCGGGTCGGGTCTGAGTCAACCCATCAGACCCATTTATAAATGGTTCTGGGCCTGGTAGAGGGAGATCCACCCAGACCCATTTATAAATGGGTCGGGTCTAATGGGTCTGGGTCTGGATCTAGTATGCAAGCATTTTTACAAGGCTTAAACCGGGTCTGGATGGGTTTGGGCCAGATGGATCCCTTCAAACATAGACCAAACCCGCCCACTTACTAAATGGGTTCAAGTCGGGTTGGGTCGGTCCTAATATAAAGGAAACCAGACTCAGGCCCGTTTAGCAACTGGGTCTATTCTTGGACCCAGACCTGTACCATTTAACAAATGGGTCGGGTCTGGGTCGGGTCTAAATGGGTTGGGTCTGGGTACCCCATCGGGTTCGCTGACCCATTTATAGCCCTAGTTGGATCTGTCATGATGGCTATGTAAACTCAGTGAAGATGCCAACAAGGCCAACAAATTCTCATTATTTCACAAATGTGAAAAGTCTGTTCAAGAATGGAAAACAAAGATTCCTCAATAAACAACACAATGCCTTTCCATTACAATTGTTTCAATTTGTGCTTGTTTCCCTTAGGCAATAATCATACACATACTCCTAATTGAAAATTGCGCCCCCTCTAACAAGTGGTAATAGTTAGTGTAAGTGCATATGTTTGTCAATTAGCATGTCGTGTGTGTCGTCAAGTCTAGTGAGTCTATTGGAAGCTGAAGATTGAAGTCTTGAAGACCTCTGGCATCTCGGTTTGAAGATATAAACGCAGATTGTCTGTTCCAAGCTTGAATGAAAAACCCAACCTTTTTCCCAAGCCTTGTAATCCCCAAAACCTTAGTCTCTAGATGGCTTAAACCCTATAAGAAAACATCCTTAGTCATTTGGAGAGATCCTTGTCCAAGAAAATCAGCCTTGGACCCCCTTGAGATCAGTTAGATGAAACAGTCAAGGAAAATGAACTCTGGCAATTTTCGATAGATACCCGATACATCGGAAATGATCTCGATACCACTTCGATATTTCGAAATGGTAATTCGATCAATCGAGATTGTCCAGCAAACTTACATACTCTCTGGACATAATTTTGATATATCGGAATAGGGTCTCGATCAATCGAAACTTGAATTTCGATATATCGGAATGGAAATTCGATCAATCGATAATTAGTCCAACAAACTTACAAACTCTCTGGACATAATTTAGATATATTGGACTGACTATTCCAATCAATCGAAGTCTTATTTCGATATATTGATCGATCAATCAAATCTGTCTATTCAGCAAACTAAGAAAGGAGAGCATTTATGACCATTTTCTAGCCGTTTTGAGCAAGGCTATTTCATCCCTTTGGTAGATCTTGGTACCAAGTAAGGAGAGCATCTTGTAAAGCTTGGCTAGGTCATTTACTCCTCATCCCTTCTTGCCAAGTGCTCTAACTTCTCGAGTTCATTCTTCAATCCATGTTGATGTGAGCAACATTAATGAGTATTCAAAGCTTGGATTGAAACATGAACCCAAGCCCTCATTAATGGCTATTAACCTAATCCGAAATTGCTATATCTTATGTCATAAATGTCATTGATGATGTTCTTGATGAAACCCCCTCTCACTTCATTAAAACCATATCCTAAAGAGATTTTCAACCAAACCCTAAACCCGCACTTTGGAAGCTACATTGGAGTATTCAATGCAAGGTTGCTGATTGAAGGAGTTGAAGTAGGAGCCGTTCGTGCAAGCCGAAGCTTCTTCAACCAAGGCATTATCAAGGGACTCATCCAGCTAAGTATTTTTTAGTATTAGAGTCCAAGAAACTATCTCTTGAGTAGAAATTTGGGTTTCAGAGTTTGAAGACCCAAACTCGAGTGTGTCCTTATGTAGGACAAATCCTTTGGTAGGAGACAAGTCCTTGTGTAAGATAAGTGTGCGTATTGGACAAGTCCTTAGGAAGGACAAATCTATGTGTTAGTCACTGACGGGTGTCGGGAGTCTAGACCTTGTGTAGGTTGTAAAGGTTTATGGTGAACCTCATTTAAAACCATTGTGATAGTGAATCCGGCCACTCAAGGGGTGAGTGGATTAGCAGAGAGTGGAGTAGGCACGTAGCCGAACCACTATATATCGTGTGTTATGTGGTGAATGAATCTTATCTATGTGCTTGCAATTGATCTAGTCTTTCCAAGTTTAAGATAAATTGTTTTTCATATGATAGATACATTTGCAATTCATATTTCTAGCAAATAGATAGATTCCTGCATATCAAGTGTCTATAGAAATGACTGAATGATGTTTCTTACATTAGGGCCCATTTGGTTGCCATATGGAAACGAAATTCTAGCTTGAAATCCCGATTATAGGTTAGACCGGTGCGTTTGACGCCAAAACTGGTTTCCATATGGAAACCGAATTGGATCGGAACCGAAATTACTAGAAACGGCGCCCAACTCCATTTCTATTGGAATGGAAGCTGCCTGAAAACAAGGAGAAATTCCACGGAAGCCTGATTTTCGAGATCCCACTTTCGTTGCTTCCCCTTTTGTTTTCCCTGTTGCCTTTTCCTCTCCTCCACTCTCTTCTACGTAGATCCTCTCCTCCACTCTTCCATTTCGAGATCCCACCAATCAAACCTGTGGGGAATCAGTTTTGAAACGAAAGAAATGTATGGCTAAGGTGTGACCTGGTGCTTTTATTGGTCACGACACAATGAGCACACATCACAACTAAGGCTGTGTTTGGAATAAATCAATTCAATAAAGAGAAAATGATGAATGTGCGGCTCACCCCACGCCATTCGTAATGCAAGAACAACCTCCCAATTACTATTTGTTTCTATTCCATCTTCAAACACATCGGCTTGCAAATGGTTAATACAAGTGGCCCACTTATGGTCATGTTGGACCCCTAAAATGGAAGGGGAAGGAGATACATAATAAATTGGATTCCACATGGTCCCATTGTCATCTTGGATTGATGATTCGAGTCATTCCAGACTTCCAGTGTGGGGCTTACAAAATGGATGGCAAGACCATTCTTGCTTGGAAACTGATCTTTTTTAAAGAGGTGCTTGAAAACTGGTCATTATGACTGATACATAATAAATTGGATTGCCCATGGTTCCATTGGTTATGGTGCGTTGTAATAGTGAAATGGAATGGTTCTATTTGGAGGAGAACTTGTTTTGAGTCTCACTTGAAAGATTGTTTGGGTGGGTTAACTTCATTGTTTTCTATTAAAGGACACTTTTAGATATTTTTCCTCTTTCTATATAATCATTCATTTGATTACTTTTGAAGTAAACATAGATTTTGAGAATGGAATCCCAAAACACTTAAGAATCAAGTTTGATTGGTCAAAGTGGAAGAGCAAAGGGAAAAGGTAAAGGCCCAGATGACAAGTTCAACAGGGCATCCTTCACTAAAGAAAAAGACAAGCATTCGTTAGAACTTTGTATCGAACATAAGGTTTTATGGGACTTGCACTCACGTGCTTCTAGAAATGAAGCATATGCTTCAGTAACAGTGGCCTTCAATAAGAAGTTCGGAACATCTTACCAAGACATTCAAATTAGAGATTACATTGGAAATATAAATGTTTGGTATAGAGTAGTGAAAAACCTAAAGAACAAGAGTGGATGAGGGTGGAATGACGTGGAGAAGAAGATTCTTGCAGAGCCAACACAATGGGATGAGTATTTCAAGGTCTTCATTTAATATTTTTTCTGAGCTTATATGATTTTATTCAATTTTATTGTTAATAATACATCTCTTAAATTTGCTAGGGTGATTTGAAAAAAATTAGAACATACAGGGATCGCAAGTGAACTAATTATGAGTTGATGGCGACGTGCTTTGATGGTACATCATTTTTCCTTTGCTTCTATTTTGTCTTTTAACATTTATACATATGAAATATATTGTTTTCACTCTCTAACAGGCATAGTTGCTACCGGGGAGTTTAGCCATGATGGTTCCTACATCCCACTGGAACCGCAATCTCCACCCCCACCATTTGACTCACAGATGGAGAGTAGCGGAGACGAGGTTGGCGAGTCACCAGACATATCTAGGGAAAAGTCGAGTGGTCGCAGGCGAAGTCTTGGTTCAGAGTTTAACAGTCGACGGAGAAGGTCTACATTTGCTTTAGACCTACTGGACAATGTTGCGTCGATGAGAACGACTTTTCAATAATTTGCCAAGCAAGAAACTAGTGTAGATTTATTCAGACAAATTGATAGAATTCTGCAGGAGATGCTAGAGCTAGACGATGACCAAAGGGCATATGCAGTGGAGTGCCTTAATAAAAAGGCAGAGGCAGCGATTTTGGAGAATTCACGCATACTGGCCGTCTTAGTTATCTTCGTCGTAGTGGAGTGATTCCCTAGTTGTAGGAATTAATTTAGAATGTCACAACTTTTTTTTTTAGTATCTTAGATAGACTTGGTTTGTAGATCTATGAATGTCTTTATTTGTTGTCTATCTAATTAAGTTTGTCGTTATTTGGATAGAATAATCAAGTTTATGATTGGTATATATTTGTTTACTTTTGTGATATGCTAGTTTGTGTCATGGTTGAGAGTATAACAAGGCCTAATTATTTCCTTATCTGATTAACTTTATCATTTCACGTTCTATGGTTTACTTAATTGATTAATGTGTGTTCTGATATAATTAGGATGTCGAGCTGTAACGATTCATCCAAAGATGAGAGGTTGCATCGGAGAAAAATACTTGCGATTATAGCTGTAGTAGTGAATGTCGATACTATATGTCAATCGCATATGAATAAGTATTTGATTAAGAGTCCACCACGCGATTCCGACCTATCGGGTGAAGAATACGTCCAAAAATTTCTTACCTGTCATAAAGCTATGATGAAGGAAGTATTACGGATGGACGTTACGGTTTTTAATAAATTGTCTCATCTTTGCCGGTCTCGGGGTTTTCTTAAAGGTAGCCTTAGGATTAAAATAGAGGAACAATTAGCCATGTTTTTGTATACCATCAGTCATAACGCAAGCAACCGAGATGTGTACGAGCAATTCCAGCACTCGGGTGAGACAATTAGTCATTATTTTAATGTGGTGCTTGGCGCGATGATGGATGGTCTTTACATTTTCTTGCCTTCAACTGAGACGACTCCTGAAGAAATTCAGTCTGATGACCGGATGTATCCATATTTTAAGGTAAAACCATGTATCAGTTAATTATCTCCATTTAATTCTATGTTATTGCTGTGCTATTTAACACTAATTATTCTCTAATGTATTCCAAGGATTGCATCGGAGCATTGGATGGGACACACATACTAGTCACGGTTCATGAAGATCGACAACAACCATGGCGAAATCGAAAGGGCTTTACTTCAACAAACGTGCTAGTTGCATGTTCGTTAGATATGCAGTTTGTTTATGTAAATGTAGGATGGGAGGGATCAACAGCAGATGCGACGGTTATTAGCTCTTGTCTTAATCAGGGTTTAACGATCCCCAAGGTATTTTATACTAAACAAAAATCATAATTTTCATAGAGATCATTTTTTATTACTTTATTAATTTTCTGTTTTTACTGGTCCAAGGTAAATATTACCCTGGCGATGCAGGGTTCGGGAATACTACAAGCATTCTAACCCCGTATAGAGGCTATCGCTATCATCTGAAGGAATGGGGGAATCAGATGCCTGAATGTAAAGAAGAACTATACAACTTGAGGCACTCTTTGTTGAGGAACGTGATTGAACGTATTTATGGAGTCGTAAAGAAATGCTTCCCCATTTTGAAGCACGCCACACAATTCCCATTACAAACTCAAATGGATATTATACGTGCATGATGTGCATTACATAATTTTATTCACCAATCAACACCAGGTGGAAGGGATTTTCTATATGACAAACCAGATCAATCCACAAATGAGGAGTCTGATGTCTCAAGTGAACGAGACGAGCTTTTACAAACTCGTAATCCACAAGAAGAGAGGACATTGCAGGATTGAATTGCGATGGATATGTGGCGTGAATGTCACGGAAGAAGAAATGGCTAGATCAAAACAATATAACAAATTTTGGGTTGCTACTTTTATTTTTATTTAGTCCAAACTAATTTAAGTTACAATTTAATTGGTGTTAATTATTTTTATGCAAGTTTTTAGTCGAGCTACTTTTAATTTTTTGTTTTGTTCCTTATTGTTGATTGAATAGTATAGAGTCATGTCAAGAAGGGGTTGAGTACCAAACACCCAATTTTGTATGAAATTGGGATTCTGGATCAGAAACTAGATTGCACAGTTTTCAGTCCCCACTGTTTTATGTGGTGGGGTCCACTTGAACTTTGGATTTGCTTCATTCTTTGTCTCATGCCCTAAAATGATCTCCAAATGGATGGACGGTGTGGATACAACACATACATCATGGTGGGGCCCACAAAACGTGGTGATGTCACTTCAGTGGCGGGAGCCGCAACTGTGAAGTTCAGTAGCAAATCCATGTCCGATCTTGCAGGAGAGGATTATGTGCAGCCTTGGCCTCTTCAAGACAGTGCAGCCCTTACATGAGGGCCAGCTTGATGCATGTATTCTATATCCATGCTGTCCATCAGATTTTTCAAATCATTTTAGAGCTAATCCAATTCTCTGGTGGACCACACCATTGGAAATAATAGTGTTTGGCCATTAATGGGTCACAAAAGTTTTGGATTTTGTTTTTCCCTTTTATCTAGGTTTATGTAACCTTATTTGGATGAAGAATAAACATTATAGTGTGCCCAAGGAAGTTTTTAATGACAGGGCATTGGCTCAGCACTGATTTCTATAGTATGGTCCACCTAAGAATTGGTTCTTCATTTTTCAATTCACATGCTTAATGATTCGGCAGGATGGATGGACGGAGTGAATATATAATACATGTATCAAGGTGGATATAGTATAGAGTCATGTCGAGGAGTTGTGTACCAAACCCAATTCTACAGAATCTAATTTCTGGATCAGAAACTGGGTTTACCAAACACCCAATTCTGTCTGGAATCTAAGTTTCCAATCCAATTTCTGTAATTTTGGGTTCCAACACTGGAATCTGGATTCTGCAACCAAACGGGCCCTTATCATGCCTATCTTATAGAGACTCTTGACTCACTTATATGCTTATATGATTGTTTAAATTGGATTTTTAAAAAGCGTCCTATTCACCCCCCTCTAGGACTAGAACCAAGTTTTTTGCTTCTACAAGTGCGGTAATTAGACTTATACCACAATTTCAGTTAGTTATCGAGTCATATCATGCAACGCCACATGAACATATGGGATGCCTAAGGGAATTGAGGTCCACTGCTTGATGGGTGCAAGGAGCTATATCATGCAACATTTCATGGGCATGTCATCTTGATGAGATTATTTGTGACAGTGGCAAGGCCACAGGAGTCAGTAAGTTATTGAGGCAGATCCGTTGTTCTCACATTTCTACACATCAAATGTACCATGAGAAACATGCATCATCGGAAGTGTGAGAGAGAGCTCTTGTTGCTGGGCTACAAGTCTATCTATCCTCTTCCTGAAGGTTTTCCTTGCATCAACAATTATGGAAGTGGATTGCAAACTAACTCAGAATGATAAGCTTACTGAGTAAACTCTTTATGATTTATGTATTTTATCCACTCTATCCATCCATTTTACCAGCTAATTTTAGGGGTTGAGCCCAAAAAATGAAGCATATCCAAATTTCAAGTCGACTGCACCACAGGAAACAATAAAAATTGAACGTCTACTGTTGAAAAATTCTTGGGGGCCACAGAAGTTTTGGATCAAGCTGATATTTGTGTTTTCTCTTCATCCATGTTTGTGTGATCTTAGGAACAGGTTGGATGACAAATAAACATCGATGTGGGCCCTAGGAAAGTTTCAACAATGGAAATCATTATTACCACTGTTTCTTGTGGTGTGGTCCACTTGAGCTTTGGATAAGCTTCAATTTTGGGCTCAACCCCTAAAATGAGCTGGAAAAACGGATGGACGGCGTGGATAAACCACATACATGCACGGTAGGGCCAACAGAGTTTACTCAGTATGATAAAGCGTACTAACTCAGGACGCAAGCCGATTTCAACAATTATCTACTTCCAATAAAGTACACAGTAGTATCCTTGGAAGCTACTGAACTTGAGATTGGGCATCCCATTTTGTCATGTGTTGTTGTAAACCATTCCCCAAAGGAGAAGGAATAGCTTGCATAAATGGAAGCATGGAGTTCTCTCTCCTTCAATCCATATCCATCCTTCGCACCTTGTACATAATTCTTCTCTTTATTGGAGAGAGAGAGAGAGAGAGAGAGAGAGAGAGAGAGAGAGACTCTTCTTTCTTGTATTTAAGCATTATCTAATTACTTGTTCTCTTCAATAACTCTTATCTATTATTTACAATCTCAGAGTACTAGTTCGCTTGATATGTTTTTCAACATCTTACACTTTCACAAACTAAAATTTATGAAATGTTAAAATATCATCAGTCATTACATAATTAAAGGGATGCTTTGGCAAGGCGGTTTTACTGAAGTCAGTGTGTCATGGCTATGATTTTGAATATTGGTTATCCTACAGGCAACAACAACATCGATCCTATCATTACTGGATTAGCAACCCCCATTACGTGATATGGGTCGAACTGGTCTGTTACAAGAAAAGGGTCATGTCAGTCAATATGGTCCATTGGTGCTGACACAGCCATGAATGCCCCCATTTGATTCTTTTTTTTTCTCTCTTTAATTTCCAATTTCCTCTCATTTTCCCCTTCTTTCTTCATACAACTATCATTTAATACTAGATCTAGGCCTATTTTGGGATCAACACACAAGATTTGAGTAGGATGTGACAAATTAAAGTGGAATGATGATGCAAGCTGATTTGGACCCACGATACATGGGCCAAGCCCAAGCCCAACAGCCGGCCATCAATAAGGAGGCCCAAGCAGCTAGCTTATTTAAGTAATTAGGTAGCAAAACTAGCTACGAATAATCCATTAGTCAAATATTTTTAAATGCATTTTTATTGTTTTGTATTTCTTTTTTATATTTGTAACAAGTCATTGGTTGTCAATAATATTATGAGTTTTTCTTTATATGTACATTTCAAAAGCTTATATAAGGGCTTAGGATGAGCAGTACTAAGGCACATTTGAATTGAATAAAAAAAATTAGATTGTTTTCTTCTACTCTATATGATTTTTTGCTTAGCTTGGAGGTACCTACACTTGGACGGATCCTCCCCATCAGCCGGCTACGCCAATTTGATATCAGAGCAGTCCCAACAGCTGGGTTGAAGTTCTGGATCAACAACAATCTCGATATTATTGTTTGCAAGTTCTTTAATCATAAAATTCTGCCTCTCTTTCTTTATTTTTTTTCATTGCATTCATCCATCCTGCGTCCTAGTCAGTGTTCAAAGTTTCGGTATCGCTACAAGTTTCGCTAGCTGGGGATATAGAAACAATATCGATATCGCCGATAATATCGCTGATAACCGGAAATGCGGGGAAAATGGGAAAAACGGTGGAATTTTTCAGTGAAACCTCAGGAGATGATAAAATACACATATTTGCATATTTATGAATAAAAAAATTGCAGAAAGAATGCATACATAATAGGTTTCTATTTAATGGGGGCCTACAAGCATGTGCTGTTGTAAGAAATTAGTCCAACCATCTCATCCATCCCATCTATTCATCCAATATCTGACCTTCCATCCAAACATTCATTGATATTTCAGAATATCGGCAACACATGATATTTCCAAACAAATCGTTAACAACTGAAAAAGAAACTAAAGATTGTGGTCTCGTTATTGCCATGTTGCGATAATGATAATATCGTGATATTATCACTATTATTGTCGACAAATTGAATGTTGCATACAACCATGCGCCCATTAAAAATAGGAAATGAAAATTTTTTAACATACAGATTTTTGGCGTATCGATACATTGGCGATATTATCGAAATATTTGCAGATACATTGACGATACAAGCAACACTTGGAATTTACACAGTAAAAAATATTGGCGATACATCGGCAGTATCAATGCATTGACAATACAAACGACGCCTGAAATTTACACAATTGAAAATATTTACAATATCGATACATTGGTGATATTTAGTGATATATTGCCGATACCTTAAAATTTTTATACTATCAGTGTTATCGGTATCGCTACCAGTGTTATCGGTATCGCTGAGCTAGAAATAGAGATAATATCGGGGATATTTCGATAATATCGGAGATAATGCAAACATTGGTCCTAGTCACCTTTTCTTTTCTTTTCTTTAGTAAAGCCCAAGAGTCCAATTGAAAAAGGGAGACTTCGATGAAATTTTGGCAGCCATCTGTCTTCATAATCCAACCCATTAAAACACCAAATCAGCCCCATTCCAACCTATTAAAACCCCCTAAAAAATCAGCCACATTCCAGCCAATTAAAACCTTCAAAATTAGTCATATTCCAACCCAATAAACCCTCAAAATTAGACCTATTGCAGCCCATTAAATCCCCCAAAATCAACCCCATTTCAGCCCATTAAAACCTGAAAATCAGCCCATTCCAGCCCATTAAACCCCCCCAAACCAGTCATATTCCTACCTATTAAAACCCTTAAAATCAGCCCTAATCCAGCCCATTAAAGTTTAAAACCCTCAAAATCAGCACCATTAAAACCCTTAAATCAGCCATATTCCAGCCCATTAAAATAAAAAAACAGCCATATTCCATTCCAAATCCAATCCCCATAGCAACCATTAATGACCCTAATCCAGCCTACTTCAATCCAGTAAAGTCTAGAATCTCAACCCATTAGCAATCTTCTGTTCGAAACCGAAAATCACCTTATATTTGTCTATTACTTTCCGAGGTCACGATGTCTACCCCTACTGGGAACATCTATCGATGGAGGCTTATTGATCAACAACAAGACAATTTCATCACCGAGCTATTCGCAAGGGTAGTCAGCCTAGAAACTGCTATTAACCAACTACGTGGAGAACATGGTGAGGAACTTGATCTCATCGGAGATCCTGATGGTGATCCAAATCCACAACAATGGTTTCAACCAGAACCTTTGGTAAATCAAAATGGTACAAGTTATCGGGAGTCTATTTATGACTTCATGCAATTGTTCTTTGCAGAGAGAGCCCATGACACCAAAATAGAGACGCCCAAGAAAGATGACATCACCAAGAAAGTAAGGGTTAAGTTCTGGACTTCATGGGTCGCCTTAATGCAAAGGCTTTATCAATTGGATTACAATGTTGGAATATTATTTTGCCTGGTACGATGTGGATGATGTCTAGTGAGTGGCCTTTGTCAATGTCAAGTTGAAGGGCTCAACAAGAATCTGGTGGCAAAGCATTGACGACAACAATCTCATCATGGGTCATCCTGCTATCACTAGGAGGGAGAAGCTAGAAAGTAAGTATTTGCCTCCAGATTACATGGATACTCTTATTTAGGAGCTCCTTGCATTTAAAAATCGAACTTTATTGGTTGATGATTGATGCAGGGATGATAGTTTTCTAGATTAATGTGCGAGATGAGTTCAAATTTCAGACTAATATAAATAAATCCAGCATAAAAATCATGTAATCTACCACAAGACCGAAAATTCGGTTTTAACTAGTTATATTCCAACCAAAAGTCATCATCCCACAATACATAATCAATATAAAATCAATAAAGAAAGGGCCCTACGAGATATGAGAATCCCGTTCTAGCATAGGATTGTCCCAATATTCAAGTAGATGTCTGATTTCAAGTTTTGAATGCGAGTTGAGGCTTAGGGCTAACAATAGGAAACCTTGGGGTTAGGATTTGGGGAAAATTGGGGTTAGGGTTTAGGGGGATTGAAATAGGGGTGTATTAAAAGGGTTTCATGAAGGAAACATAGGGGAAAAGATGGGAAAATGGTTGTCCAAGTATACAACCCTGCACATCCGTACATGCGTGTGCACATGCTTACAGTCACTGGAAATGGGTATATGGTTGAGATTTTTTAAGGATTGGTTGTTTGGTTGGGTGGAGGAGAATAAAGGAAGAAGAAAGGAAGAAAAGGGATGGGAAGAAAAGGGGAAAAAAAATAATGAATACCTTTGCAGAAAGAAGAAGAAAAAAGATACGTGAAGATCACCCTCTAGGCTTCATTTCTTCTCTCCAATCTCTGGAGAGCTTGGAACTTCACATGCACATCTCATGCATGGAAGAGGAAGAAGAAGAGTTTTCTCTTTTTTTCTTTTTTTTTTCTTTTTTTTTAAAATCAAAATATGGGCTAGGGCTTGAACATCTCCCCCTCTCTTATATATATGCTTAAAAAAGAAAAATTACAAGAATGCCACTAATGTCCAAAAAATGTGCAGTCTTAAATAAAATATCCAAACCATCAAATCTAAATCTAAACCATCAATCATGCCTAAACTGTATGCAAAACTAAAACGCCTACTACTAGGGGTCCATGTGGTCCAAAATCTTAGTATATCAACGGTCTGATGGCCCGCAGATGATGATCTGACGATCAGATGAGACAATGGGCACGATCCAACGGTCCAATACTCATATCAAAGTAGCACACATGCATCCTCCCAGTGCGGGTAGAGTTTGTACAATAACCGAGCCAACTCGGAAAGCTTGGCTCGGCATTAGCTCGGCTCGATTCCTAGGGTGGATCAAGCCAAGCTGACCCAATTTTATGGGCTCATTGAAAATTCGAGCCAAGCTCAAGCTTGGCCTGAGCTCAATTCGGCTTGGCTTGAAATCAGGCTCGGTTCGACTCGAACCATCTCGGTTTGTTTTTTTTTTTTAAATATATAAAATAATATTATATATAATAATTTTTTTTTATAAAATCAAGCGCCCTCACCCTTAAACCTAATCCCTTTTTTTTCATTTGAGCGCCCCCCCCCCCCCCCCCCCCCAAAAAAAAAAAAAAAAACCTAGTCGCCAACTCAGCCCTCACCCGGCTTGACCAGTGACCCCCTTCGACTGTCCGGCTCTCTCTCTCTCTCTCTCTCTCTCTCTCTCTCTCATCTTAGATCTCTCCCCTCATCGCCCGGCCATCCAACGCCCGGCCTGACCTGCTCGACTCTCTCTCTCTCTCTCTCTCTCTCCCCCCCCCCCCCCCCCCCCCCCCCCCCGACTCCCGACCAACGAACGCCCAGTCCCTAGATGACCAGATCGGCAGAGCCGCCCCCTCAACCATCCATGTCCCAAAGTTTGAATTTAGACTCGAAAGCTTGATCTTGACTCGAAAGCTCGTCCAAACCATGACGAGCTGCCCAGTTGGGCTCGATGACTAAGCCGAGCCGAGCTTGGCAAAGCTCGATTCGATTCGGCTCATGTACACCTCTAGGTCTTTCTAATGCATGAGTTATGCATGTGGGGTCTTCAAAGTGGCCCGACGGGCCCCATGTACATGTCATCCATCCAAAGTGAAGCTGGGGCTGCAGTCGGGACCCTCCTTTGGCAAACCCGATGTGAAGGTCTGATGTCCTCATCAATGACTGCTTGAGAAGTTCAATGAATTTTTTGTTTGTTGTAAGCTTGCAGAGACAAACCGCGTAACGGCTAAGCACTATCGAGCAAGGTTACACCAAGAGATCTAGCGCAAAATGGTCATGTATGATTTTGAGTAAGTTGATGATGTTCATTCAAAAGGCTCAACGAGTTGAACAGCAACTGCAGCAGTAGCATATTCTTAGATGTTTTGGTTCTCTAGTCGGCGAAACTTCTGTGAGAAAGGGTCTGGATCCTTATCTCAATCGGACTCCACCACAAGGCTACCAACCACCTGCCTACCCTTTTCAGTTGCAACCACAAATGCAAACTCCTTTTATAAGGTAGCCTAAACATTTGCAACGCCCCCCGCCACATAATTCATACCAAAAGTAACCAACAGTGCAAACCAGAGGGCGAAGTCTTAATCCTAATCCTTCCCTCAGGAGAGAACGGTGGGGTGTTGACTGTTATTGTTGCGGACAGATAAACACTTTTCTAATGAGTGTCCGTAAGCCAGGAACCTCCATTACTGCGATAATGAGGAGGACCCCTACTACCCGGACGACCATGAGTATTACGATGAGCACATTGAGATGGAACAACCTTATGTAGAACCTGCATCACAGCCAAAGGACCCTCATGTTGAAGCTGACGTTGAAGACCCTTGCCTTATCATACGCTGCCTCCTTACCACCATTGAGGAGGAAGAGGAAGACTGGCGATGGACCATTATTTTCCATATGCGGGTAAAATGCCAGAGTAGGTTCTGTAACATGATCATTGATGGCGGTAGTGCAATGAACATCGTATCTTAAGAGGTGATTGATAAGCTCAAGTTGTTAACTGAAAGGCATCCGAAATCATATAAGGTTGCGTGTGTTAACGACACTGCCATCCCCATGACTCGAAAGTGTTTGGTATCATTTAAAATCAACATATATGATGATGATATTTGGTTTGACATAATTCCAATGAATGTCACCCACATCCTTCTCGATCGACCTTGGCTCTTTGACCGAAAGGTACAAAGCGACGATGAAGCTAACATGCATACTTTCCTATGGCAAGGTCATCATATCCTTCTTCGCTCGTTGTAGCCGACATCACCTCTTTCATCTACGCCCTCATCGTCCACATCAGTTGCTCTTTCAAACTCCCATGTTCTCACTATGAGGAAGTTCAAGGAAGAGAGCAAGGAAAAAGTCATAATGTTCACTCTAATCACAAAACAGGTGCATAAGCCTGTTATTGACCAAGATGAGCATATTCCTAATGAAGTTGAATCTATGCTGTATGACTTCCAAGATTTGGTCCCCGATAATCTGCTCGAGGAGTTGCCTCCACTGGAGGATATTTAGCACGCTATAGATTTGGTTCCCAAAGCATGCTTACCTAACTAACCAGCATATCGGATGAATCTCCTCAAGCATGCCAAGTTGAAGTGTCAGGTTGACGAGTTGCTTAAAAAGGGCTACATCCGAGAGAGCTTAAGCCCATATGCGGTGCCAACCCTCCTTACTCCCAAGAAGGATGGAAGTTGGCATATGTGCATAGATAGTCGAGCTATTAATAAAATCATAGTGAAGTACCTCTTCCCCATTCCTCGGTTTGATGATATGCTAGACTTAATGCCAGGTGTTAGTGTCTTCTCTAAGATTGATCTTCGTAATGGATACCACCAGATTCGTATCTAACCTAGCGAAGAGTGGAAGATGGCATTAAAGACGAAGGACAGTCTCTACGAGTAGCAAGTTATGTCATTCAGTCTCACAAACACTCCAAGCACTTTCATGCGCTTCATGACCCAATTGCTACAGCCCTTTATTGGTAAGTTTGTTGCTATCTATTTTGACGACATCCTTATATATAGTAAGTTGAGGAAGGAGCACCTCAATCTCCTAGGTCTTATCTTCAGAGTTCTTCGTCGCGAGCGTTTTTATATCCAACTTTAAAAAGTGTACCTTCATAAGTGTTAAAACTAGAAAAATGCTCTTCGTAGTTTTTCCTGTGTTTCCTTATTCTAGGGAATTTTGAGTATAGAGACATTCGTAGATAATCATAAGAAATCACAAAGTGTACGCAAGAAGAGATATCGTAAGGCGAATTTTATTCAAGAGATTCTGAGATCTTTTACATTCCAGGCTGTGATATTTGTCACGAGCCTTTAATTACATCAATGGTTGATCACCCTTGATTAAAAGGCAAAAGTAAATGAATACATACATTATAGATAGATTAAATAAAGCAAATGAGGAAATATCAATGTAAATCATGCACCTCATAGAGAACACAGAGATTTTTACGTGGAAACCCTTGCGGGAGAAAACCATGGCACAAAGCGACAAAGCTCCACTATGAATGATAGTTGTACAATAGATGGAGTACTTGATAAAAGGCCCGAATAAATCGAGCAGGTGACTAAGTCATCAGGGACTATGGTCTTTGAGTTCATGGTCATAGAGACCTATTTGTTTTCTTGCTATCGACTGAGCCACTTTTTTAGATAAGTCGGATGTTTATGTCCCATTTTTTTTTTCAAATTATCCGGGTTGAAGGACTGTCAGGATTTTATCGAGTAGTGCAACTTTAGGCCATTGGCCACTGGAATACATGAGCATCGAATGTTGGTCGGCACGACCCAAGGCCCGCGCTTGTATTTTATGACGAGTGACCCTGAGAAGGCACTCCGCAACTACCTAATCAGCTCAACCAATGGACCCGTTGTAGATGGGTAGGGCATCGACTAGCTTTTTTATGATGGCAGTCCATACAGGATATTTCGAATGTTGTTGGAACTCTTTAATCATGGTTTCTATTAGTAACCATAGTCCCTTGAACCTCAATCCGGGCTAAACCCTAGTTGTGCAATGAACATAATCGATACAAAGTTCCTATAATCAGTTGTCGAATAAGGCTGTAGTCTGTTGACTCGTCTTCAGAAGTGATCCCGGTCTCGCACCTTTGTTGATAGCTAATATGCAACGAGAGATAAGAAGACAACCCGCTCACGCATGCATAAATGTGTAGGGCATTGTAACGAGATAAGGGATCTTTAATGTACGATGAATGCAATTGAATGTATATCATATGAGATTGATTGTATGTGATGAATACAATAGAAGTTATGTCATGTGAGAATGAATTTATATGAGAATACAATAATATGTATGCCATGTGAAGTTGAATACATGTCGAGTTAAATGAATGCTAGATTAAACAAAGATGAGTGTTGAATTAAGCAGAGATGACTGCTGGATCAAGCAAGATGAATGCTAGATAAAGTATGGATAAATGCTAAATTAAGTAAGATGGGTGTTAATGCATCAAGCAATCAATATTATCTAGTCACAACTCCATTTTTGTACAAATTTGCACTAAAACGATATTCTGGTCATATCGCTGCCTGACAATTCTAAGTAAAAATCTGAATTTTTAATATATCCATAGGTCGACCATAAAATATCATGAATATTTCATCGGACTTTGGTGTTTTAGAATAATTAGGGTATTTCAGATTTTTTGGACGGTTTAGATTCGAAGAAAACCCCTCCAATCAAAAGGCGAACTTTTTGAAGAGTGCCAAAAAGTTGCGATTTATACTTCGGATGGAAAATCAAAATCTTCATTGTTGGGAATTTAATTTTTTAATATTTTTTATTATTTACATAAATAACTTAAAGTAAATGGAAACATAAATTAAAATATGACATTTACTTAAACATTTTTATGTAAATAAGGTGCGCAGTGTATAGTGCAGGTGCAGGTATGTAGTGTAGTGCAGTGCAGAGAGATGTGCAGTGCAGTTTTTAGAGTTGCATAAATGGCCAAGTGTTGGACATTTTAGAGAAAATCAGGGATTAAACATCTTTAACATCGACCTTCGGAAAATCTAGTCTGAGGGATGGATAGAACATGTCCACACATGTCTAGGAGGCACACTACGCTGGAGAGGTGGGACCCACTGAAAGTGGGCCACATCACAGAAATCCCTGGGTCAGAATGACTATCCAGGCGCATGGAGTGGGGGTGTGGGCGCATGTGGTAGGTAGTGGGCGCATGTGGCCAATTTCTGGGCACATGTGCCCAATGCTGGAAAAAGAAGGAGGAAGTGTGAAGCTTCCGGGCGCATGTGGCATTGCACATACGCCTGGAGCATGGTGGTGGGCGCATGCTGCCCCATCACTTAGGATTTTTCAGGCCAACAGAGGTGGGCGCATGTCCCCCCACAATTAACAATTTTTTGGGTTTTCAGACAGTCGGGATAGTGGGTGCATGTCTCTCTTGAAACAGTGGGATTTCCCACTACTTGATCTATTTTTCAGATTTTCCGACCAAAGAGTAGTAGGTGCATGTCCCTCTTGAAAGTGGAAAAAGTCCACTACTTAGCCATTTCCTGAGATTTCTCTCCCTCTCTCCCTCTGCATTCAGGCTCTAGTGGGAAAATCCCTTTCCGGCAAAGGATTCCGGCGAGGAAATCCATTCCAACCAGGGCATCCGGCAAGGGATGGCAAAGCGAGCGCATGTGGTTTTGGGGCAGTGATGATGCCAATGGTCATCAGGTGAGCTTACTATTTATAGTAGTCTAATCAGGTTCGGGTCCGATCCGACGAGCATTTTCCGGCGCATGTGTTTCCGGGAGGATTTCCGGGCGAATGTACAGGGCAGATGTGGTGAGCGCATGCGTCCGAGTGCATGTTGTTTCAGGCCGGGCGCATGTCTTCTTTCGGTTCCGAGTAGCTCTGTTTCGGGTGCATGTAGTGAGTGCATGTGGTTCTAGAGCTCCCGCATGTCTCTCTTGGAAATACATTTTCTCCACTACTTAGCCATTTTTCGAATTCTGCACACTGCAAGAAACAACTCCCAGACTTAAAATATTTCAAGATTTGGCTCCAACGGGCGACCTCCAGAGGACAGCTACCTTTTCAGGGACCGAGGTCACTGACGCCAAGCCACTTTTAAGTCATCATCGACGTATCGAATGAACGGGATGGGGTGTTGAGGTCCAGATGTTATGAATTTTGGTAGTTCCTTCCTAATTTGGAGCCTCCGGGTCGGCTCTTCGTATAGAAACGTTGTTCTGGGAAGCACGTGCATAGAAATACGCACCGCAAGACTTTCAAACTTGCTAGTTAAGAATTTTTGGGCGTTCCAGATCATTTAGCGGTAGTACGCATGTCCAATTCCACTCCAAAATGGTACTTGTAGGCTTTCGGGTCCTTTCAATCAGCTCCAAACAGGGCAAAAAATGCATTTGGAAGCGCGCAGGTAATAATATACGCCGCGAGGCATTCAAACTTGCTGGTTAAGGTTTTCCGGGCATTCCGGATAATTTGGCAGCAATATGCATGTTCAGTTCTACTCCGAAATGATATTTGTAGGTTTTGATCACGACTGCGTGAGTTAGGACTGCAATGGCATCCAATCACGTTTTTCGGGTGTTTTCCGATCTTGGGATTGATCCAAATCATCGTAGATGGACCGCCACACATCATTTTATCATGCGTGCGAATTTAAGCCCCAACAATAAGTACATCCGTAGTGTTTTAGGGTACATTATCTCGTCACAATGTATAGAGGTGAACCTCGCAAAGGTGAAAGCCATTATTAATTAGCTGACACCTACCACTATCTCTGAAGTTTGTAGTTTCCATGGCCTCGCTACATTTTATGGACATTTTTTTGTAGAACTTCAGCATCATCATGGCCCCAATCACCGATTGGATGAAACAAATGGAGTTTCAATGGACAAGTGCTGCAACACAAGCGTTTGGTAGGATTAAATGTAAGATGACTGAAGCTCCAATCTTACGCCTTCCAAACTTTGAGAACGTATTTGAGGTGAGCTATGATGCCTCTAACGTTGACATTGGTGGAGTTCTCAGTGAGGAGGGCTATTCAATAGCTTTCTTCAATGAAAAGCTCTCTGATGCGAAGCAGCAATACTCCACTTATGACTCAAAATTTTATGCTGTTGTTCAGACTCTATGGTAGTGGCGTCACTATTTGGTTGGCAATGAGTTTGTCCAATATTTTGATCATGAAGCACTTGAGTATCTAAACTCTCAGCAGAAGATGAGTGTTCGTCATATCAAATGGAGCACTTACCTTCAAGAGTTATCTTTTTTCATTCGTCGCAAGTCTGGTTGCTGATGCATAAAGCCACCACGCGCATCTATTGTCATTGATGGCGATCATTGTTCCGGGATTCGAAGAGATTCGGCATAAGTATGCTGACGACAAGGATTTCATATGTATTTATATCGACATTCTTAGTGGAGAGCATGCGAAACACCCACATTACAACATTCATGATTGCTAGTTGTTCTGGAAAACGCAACTTTGTCTACCTAATAAGTACATCCGTGAGTATGTTGTGAGAGAGTTACATGCCGGTAGGTGTAATGGACACTTGGGCCGTGATAAGACCTTAACACTTATTAGAGATAGATACTTTTGTCCTTGTATTTGTAAAGATTTGCCAGTTATGCAGGGTTTACCAGCTTGCTAAGGGTCAAAAGAAAAATAGTGGGAAGATTTGCCAGTTATGCAGGGTTTACTAGCTTACTAAGGGTCAAAGGAAAAATAGTGGAGTATCGATTATCGTTGATCCCACATGCTCCGTGGGAAGATCTCAGCATAGGCTTTGTCCTGGGTTTGTCAAAGACTGCTCAAAAAGTTGATTCAATATTTGTGGGGGTTGATCAATTTTTAAAGATGGCTCAATTCATACCATGCTCGAATACAGCAGACGCTATCAAGATTGCTTAATTATTTTTTCAAGAGGTTTGTCTTCATGGGCTTCCAAAGACAATTGTGTCTGATCATGATACTTCATAAGTTATTTTTGGAAAACTGTTTGGGCATCAACGAAAACCAAGCTTCAGTTCTCTAGTGCCTACCACCCTCAGACCGACGGTCAAATGAAAGTGATCACCCGTAACTTGGGCAAGTTATTACAGTGACTTGTCCGTGACCATGTAGCTACATGAGACCTAGTAATACCCATAGCTGAATTTTGTTATAATAACTCAATCAACAGGTCCACATGGATGCCACCTTTTGAAGCAATAATTGATATATGACCGCGTGCTATATGTAGACCAAGTGAAGAAGCTGATATGAGACCATATAGCTACATGAGACCAAGTGCAGAAGCTGATGACTTCATCTGCTGTATGCAGCAAGTGCATGACAAAGTTTGACGCAATATCACCGCAGGTAATGAAAGTTATAAGCAACATACAGATATAAGACGTAGCTTTGTTGAATTTGCGGAAGGTGACATGGTTATGGCCCGTATTTGTCTTAAACGATTACCCCCCGATACATCGAAGATGCTCCGTCCACGCAATGCGAGATCGTTCAAAATCATAAAGAAGATTAGTGTTAGTGCTTATGTTTTAGATCTCCCACCAGATTTACCTATCAATCTTCCTTTCAATGTGGAGGATCTTTCAATCTATCATGGGCACCATTCTGACGATAATATCGAAGAATAAGCCATCACACTTCCAACCATTTTGCCACCTACAGGACATGATCATTGATGTTCTCAATGACCAAATTGTCTCCATGTGCTAAGGTGGTTACCAGAAGTTTCTCGTCCATTGGCAAGGACGACCTCTCTCCGATGTTATATGGATCACAACCACAGACTTCAAGCATCTGAATCCTGGCCTCTATGAGCAATATCAGGCAATTAACTTGCCGGAGTCCAGTTCTTTTGAGCGGGGAAGGATTGATGCAGGCTGATCTAGGCCCAAAATCCATGGGTCAAGCACAGGCCCATTAAACCCAAGCCCAACAAGTGGCCCATTAATAAAGAGGCCCAGGCCTCCTATTTTGGTAGCTAACTTACTTAGGTAATGAGCTAGCAAAATCAATCAACTAGTTATGAATAATCCATTAGTCAAACATTTTTAAATGCATTCTTATCATTTTTATTTTTTTTCCATATTTGTAATAAGTCATTGGTTATCAATGACATTATGAGTTTTCCTTATATGTACGTTTCAAAAGCTTATATAAAGGCCTATGATGGGTAGTATCAAGATGTCTTTGAATTGAATAAAAAAATTCTAGATTGTTTTCTTCTACTTTGTGTGATTCTTGTGCTCAACTTAGAGGTGCCTATGCTCGGGCAAATCCTCCCCATCAGCCGGCTACACCTAGAGCTGGGCACAAACCAAGCCAGCTCGAAAGCTTGGCCCGGATTGGTTTGAAAAGACTCAGCTTGGATTGGTTCGAACTTCGAATGGAAGTTCAAACCAAACCAAGCCTTGGAGTCAAGCTTGTTTGAAAAAACAAACCAAGCTCAAACTAGGGCAATACCGGCTCGGCTCAGCTTAGCTCGAAGGTCGATTTGATTCAGTCTGGTTTGAGTCGGGCTCGTAGATTGTAAGCACACTATTTCCTGTGGTGTGATCCACTTGAGCTTTGGACATGATTCCACTTTGGGATCATATCCTAAAATGATATGTAAAATAGATTGACAGTGTGGATAATACATATACATGATGACATGGATAATACATAATACATATACATGAATGCACACTGTTTCCTTGGACTTGTAAAATTATGCTTGTGTACTTTTGTTTGGAAAATACTCTTACATGTCTATTTTGATGTTGCACTCCTTTGGAGGATGTTAAACATCATATAGTAAAATACTTTTGCACTTTTTTTCGCACTTTTTAAATTCTTTTCTATTTAAATAAACAAGCAAAAAAAGAGCTGCCACCGGTTTGAACTCGGCTCGGCCCGATTTGAAATTTTCGACCAAACTGATCCTAGCTCGAACCAGATTTTTCTGGAGCAAACCAAACTCGGGCCACATGGGTCGGCCCAAAGCCCAAACCAAGCCGATCCACAAACTGAGGTGGCAAAAAAACAAACCAAACCAAACTAGGGCTAACTAGGCTCGGCCCGGATCATTGCCCACCTCTAGCTACACCAAATAAACCATTTCAGGAAAAATCGGTTCGACCATCACTTTTCCCGTTCCTTTTCATCTTCTTTTGTTGCATTTCAATGTAATGGACCATAATCCACGAAATCATGATTGGTATCTGCTTGATAAGGGCCTATTTGGTGTTGACTTTCAGCAGGTCAAGCTGAGAGACAGCATTCTTATCACAGAAGGCTATGATACATCATTAATACATGTTAGAAACAAATAAGCACATTTTCTGGTGTTTTACGTTGTACCCTGTTTTCCAAATAATTTTTCAATATTGTTAGGGCAAAAAAGAATTTCAGCTGATACGGTCTGATACACCCCACATCTTATTGCTTTCAGGCCTGGCTGATACACCCCTAGTATTGATATTCAAAACCTTGATCTAGACACCTCATGTGCATGGCCAGTACCGAGTGCAAATTATAATAAGTTATTTTTCACAGAAGAGAGGCAAGCCAACAAATAAGCAACCAAGTTGACTAATAGCAACTCTTGTAATGAATTAGTGATGAGGAATAATCTCCTAAGGCTGCGTTTGGATGGACAAGAGAATTGAACTGCAAATTACTTAATCAACTCAAGACTGATATGACCAAAATTAAGGATGTTTCTTTGTATTCATAGCAAGTAGCCCTCAAATTGCAGTTATACTTCTCTCAAATTCGACTTGATGTAAAGTAATTGCAGTTTGGATCCTTGGCCTTCAATATGAAAGCTGAGAAAGGAAATCCAGCTTTGTCATTTCCACTTCGTTAGACTAATAACTGCAATTTGATTTAGTAGTGCATCCAAATGCAATCAGGATATATAGCTTGCTTCGGCTGCTAAGAGTAATGTTGGATTTTGTTCAATATTGAAATAATTGTTATATATTCCTTAACTGTAGTGGTTTTATTCTTCAAAAAAGTTGAAAATTAATCCAGAGATAATTAATAGTAGAAAGAGAAGAGATGTTTACAGGGATTTCTTGATTTGTATTGGGAGAAGAAAATGCTCGATATGCCTCTGGATTAAGTCTTGCTGCTTCACAGAATACTAGACCTTGAAGATCGCCCATATGCCTCTCCCTTAATGCTGGATCTTGTATCACCTAAAAACAGAAACAAAAGGAACTTAATGTTAGCAAATATATGTCTGCAAAAGTAAGGCTTTAGAAAGAATAAGATCTAATACCTTCCATCATTTGCAATTAAGAAAAAACAGAAGACCTAAAATCCCACGATGCACATAGAAACTCAACGGTCACCACACTGTCTAACTTAGCAAATGCTAACTCCACTCAGATAAATAAAAATGACTACCATTGGGCTTTTCCCTCCCAAAATCCAGTGGACCTTGTTCCATCTATTTGGAGCACCCTTAAGCCATTTTAGTCACAAGAAGGGATGTTAAACCTTGAAAACTTACTGAGGATAGGGACTGGGGAATGAGAAACAGGATTCATATGGCAGACCCAGCAGGGATGGTGTCATGGAGATGATGATGAATATCCCTTGCCCAAGATACTCAGCACTGTTCTCTTGTTACCACTTGCAACAGAATTCCAAGCTCGAGATGATACTTCCATATCGAATGGCTAAGTAAACTCATGGATTAGCCTAATCTTAAAACTTGGTTGTCTTGTCTAGGGCTCAATTTCTAAGAAACCAAAAGGTACAATTTTGATATGAGAAGGTATCTGGCGAGCCAACGATCAACCTTTTTTTTTTATCTTTTACCTACTTCACAAAGTTGATTATTGCCTAGATTTTTATTTTTTTTCAAACCACAACAACGAAATCTTAAAGGTTTTGTTTCCAATGCTTCTCATATCAAGTAGCTTGAGGAAAGACATATCTGGGCTTTTAATCTAAGCTGCCTATTTATTCCGTTAACAGAAGGTAAGGCCCTGAAATCGTATCTGCACTAAACCTTCTCAGTTTTCATACCATCTTTCCAATCCCTAAAATCTTTTGATCTATCTTCTTACAGAACTCTCCTTAAATCTCTCTCTTCTTTACCTAGATGTCCACACTCATCTGATCTCTCCTGTCAATTTCTTCTTAATATTTTCACTAGACTCTGGATACATCTTTCCTTGGTTCCCTAGATCACCTTTAGGGCCTGTTTGATTGGAGGTAAATGAAATGAAATGAAAGTAAATGCATAATGATGATTTTTACACCTGTTTGACAGAGAGATGGAATTCCACCTCGAAAACGATGCAAATTTCTGTCTTTTCAAGGCAAAACTCTGTGAGCCCCACCATGATGTATGTGTTATATCCACACCGCTCATTCATCCTCTCAAATCATTTAGGACATGAGTCCAAAAATGAAACAAATCCAAAGATCATGTGGACCACACCATAGATAACAGTAGGTTCAATGGTAGACGTAATTATTCTTATTGTGGGTCACTTGAGCTTTGGATCTGCCTCAATTTTGGGCTCATGCCCTAAAATGATTTGGAAAAATGAATGGATGGTGTGGATATAACACATACATCATGATGGGCCCACAGGATAGCAGGCTACCCAAGTAAGACTTTTTGGGACAACGTGCATTTCTAAGGAAATAGGAAGGTAAGTAATCATTACTTATTTACATTCATTTCATTTCTCAGCTATCAAGCAGGCCCTTAGTCTTTTGTGTTTCATTTTCTTATTATCTTCTCCCCTCAAAGCTTATAAATTCTTCTATTTATTTTCCCGAAATTTTCTGTTATCTAACTATGAAAGATTTTATGCAATCGTTTCCCATCAACTATTCAGCCAGTTCATGCCTTCAACTCAGCTAACTAGCATTGCCAAGTCCTTTGAACTATGTTGGAGCCCATTGTGACCTTTCTGAAAAGTAGGCAAGGTATATAAGCTTATATGGTCAGGCTACAAAGGACAGTTAACCTCCATCATAAGCACTAGACAGATCCATCTAACAAAGCCATAAAATGGAAACACAGATTGAAGCAGTTTTACATTTAACATGCTAAGAAAAATGGAGCACTCCCTCTTGAGGAGCTTTCTAGAGGCAGTTTGTGCCTGAAGATCCCCCATCGTCCTTTCCTTCTTAGCCGGCTTTGGCTAAATAGCCCATTTTAGTTTTGCTTCTACTAAAATATTCCGTTACATGAGAGAATTTTACTATAGAACACGGTTGATTAACAACTGGAGAATAGAAATGAATGTCAAGGGTGGTTCATACATGGCAGGGTCACTGAAACATAGGCCCATTTTGCAAACTGAAAATCTCGGTATAGTGTGCATATATCCCTGGGGCAATGATCATATAGTTCTTTGTCAACAGATAACTTTAAGGAGAACATAAAGCATAAGAAGAACCGGACATGGCATCCTCAGTTCCACTCCCACACATCAAAGAAAATCAAGGTAAGTAAAAGAACAAAGGTTGGAAGAGTATCAATTATAAGGAAACTAGCAGAAATAACTATGACAAAATATCAGACTTTGAAGACAACTTCAGAATTTCTCTCTCTTTACTGCCGCAATGAGAATAGGCATCAGCAGGTATTGAGCTAGTATATCTTCTTCTTTTTTTTTTTTTTTGAAGCAATGTATTGAGCTAGTATATCATTGCATCTGCATCAGAAATGCACAAAGCAAAGTTCTAGAAAATATCTCCACGGATCGTACCTCATTCGGATTGCAACTTTTCGCTATTATCTGTGCAGTCTCAAGAGCTCGCTTGAGATCAGATGAGTATACAGCTGAAACTTTTGATTCCTTGGATAGTCGATCAGCCACCTTTGAGAAAATCAAATTATACATCAAGCAATAAATACAGATAATTCTGAGCAAAAAGTGGGGGAAAGGTAAAAAAGGAAAAAGAAAGTGAAGACCAGTGACTTACTGCAGTTGCCTGTTGCCTCCCAACCTCATTTAATTCTGCATCGAGTTGCCCCTAGTAAGTAGAGAGACATATCAGTTTAAATACATGCACTCACAGTGTAAATGGAATGTTTAATGCAAGGAAAACAACAGGTTGAATTTTCTATCATGAAATTACTAGTGGGGAATCAGATGAGGCTGAAAAAATAATAGTTACCATAAGTGGCAGCTTTTAGGGCCAGTGCTCTACAGAACATCAAAATGTCCGCCAAACAGTCGTGCAAAAATAGTTTGAAGGTTCCAACATATTATGGCATAACCTCCCCCCCCCCCCCCCCCCCCCGCCACACACACACACAAACCACCACCATTCACCATCGTCATCGTCCCATTGACTAGGGTTAACTTTGTGTGTCCCGTTTTACCAATAGTTCCCAAGGGCCAATCCTCGGTAATTATACAAACCTTCATATCCCTCCTTACCACCTTGAGCCAAGTTTAAGTCTTTCCTCATACTCCTTTTAGGTCCTTCAAACCTAATCAATGTTACTCATCTTGCTGGGGCCACCATCAACTTTCTTAGCAAAACTACCTAAATTGGTTCTCCATCATTTTATATACTATCAGGGCTACTATTAGGCTGCTTTGGATGTATGTCCTTATTCTTGATAATATCCTTCCCAATCTTTACACCCATCCACCATAATATATAGTTCTATATATGTGACATTAACAAGGACAAAACCATAGTAGCTAGCAAAACAGTCTTGTCACAAACATGATCAAGAGGCCTTTTGTCTGTACATTACATATTCTTCCCTGGAAACAAACAGAACATAAAGCTCTTGGAGGCTTTTATGTATGCATATGTTTCATCTTGTACTAGGGACTAAGCCTATTTTGAATCATTCATTCTACAGGGTGCTCACCAGGTCTTCCTTGTGTAGGGAAGGCTCGCCCACCTCTGCCCTTTGGTCCTATGGGCCCCTCCCTGGGTTACGTTGGGCATTCACTAGGGAGGTGTGGGAAAGAGTACCGAGTCTCTTTCGGGTGGCGTGGGTGCTGCCGAACTCTATTTATGGTCCTCTGATTGTGGCATGGGGGCAGGGGAGGGGACAGCAAGAGAGGGAAGAGGTTGTGGAGTGGTTCTTTTGGTTGGCTTGTGGGCTTCATGGGGGGAAAGAAACAACCGGTGCTTCCATAATCTTTGCAGGAATGCTTTAGGAGTCTTGAGGAGGGTTAAGGCAGATGTTATATGGAATGAGCTTCAATCTTGGCACTCCGTGGGTTGCAGTGTAATTCTTTGGCCTTTGGCACCTTTCAATAAAATCATCATATTTCAAATCTCTCTCTCAGGAAAATCTGCCTTGCAAAGATTGCACCAACCAATCCCCAACCTAGGTAAACAAGGGTTCATACATGCAAGCAGCCAATCGTCACTAAACAATTTGAGTGACCATATTTTGTATTTATCTTTGGTGAAACAAGATCCATAAAGCTGACCGCAAACAGTTGGGACAAAGCTATGATGGTGGTGGTGGTAGTGATATGGGCACAAACATGTAGTACCCCCACCTTTGCCCTTGTTGGGGTGCTTGGCTGGGTTGGACCTGGAAGCACCCTTGTCCTTGCTGGTGAACTCCACGAGCCGCTCGGCTGCCGCCAATGCCGATGCAAGATCTTGCACGCGATGTTGCTGCAACTCCTGCTCCACCCATGCCTCTTAAGGTGTATAGTTCTCTCGACACAAGTTTAGAGGAATCATGGAGATAGTTCCAAGGGTCCATTTGGATGCATCAAAACTTCAATTCCAGATGGGCTATATAGAGCAAATAGATGTTGGGAGGATTACATGTCTAGACCCATGTTTGTATAGTTGCCTAGATAATTGAGGATGGCATATCCTTAAAAAAGGTGGACAATGTCTTGGATACATTTAATCAAGGTACACACTAGTGTATGTTGTTTAGTACACATGCATCACATGTGAGATACGTATCCACTGGTGTAGTATGCATACATCATATGGTGATGGAACCTGTCCTGTGTGAGCCATGCATCTCCCTATTGGGAAATCATACCCATTTGATCAGAGCAATGTTCCTTACCGAATGTGAAACAATGACTAACCATCTAATTGCAAGCTAGCAACCAGACAATTAAGGACATCTGATAGGAGACATTGCAAGCACGGACCATCTATAATGGAGTGCACCAGATGAACTGTCTAGATCACCAAAGGTGTCCCACCTTTGCAGTCACTGGTTAAAATAAAAGAAAAAACACCATTGCATTCAATCCAGCACTATGTCACACCACCTCTAATAAAATATACATGTTTTGGACAAAAAATGGTAAAGAAGTACAAAACCTTTTTAATTTAAAAATTTTAACAATCATCACTCAAACAAATTGGGTAGTAAGACCATGTTTGGATGCGCAATTAAATTGCATAGGATAAATAATCCAAACACACTTCTCGATTTCCATCTCCTCTCGATTGAACTGAATGCTCACACTTAAATTCAGTTGTACATTGTACATCCAAAAACAGCCTAATTGACCCCAAGCTCCATGGGGTCCACCATGATGTTTGTGTTATATATACTCTTGATCGTCCTTTTTGCCAGCTCATTTTAGGACATGATCACAAACATCAGGGAGATGCAAACCCAAGTGGGCCACACTACAGGAAACAGTGGGGATGAAAACGGACACCATTGAAACCTTCCTGGGGCCAACCGTGATGTTTATATGCCATCCAACCCATTTACAAGGTGATTCCCACCTGGATAAAGGGAAAACACAAATATCAGCCTGATCCAAAACTTTCGAGGCCCCCAAAAAGGTTCAGTGGTGGGCATTCAACCCCAACTGCTTCTTGTGGTGTGGCCCACTTGAATATTCAATCTCCCTCATATTTGGGATCATGCCCTAAAATAAGCTGGCGAAAAGATCCCATGAATCCATCCCCTGCCTATTTATCAACGAAAAGGCAAAATATCAATAACAACAACAACAAACAACAATAATAATGGTGGTGGTGATGATGAAAATATACCTGAATTCTTCTAGAGGAATTCCACGTCGTCTCCCCATGACGGACTACAACAATTTCAGCATAATCAAAAGGAATGGGGCTTGATCCAGCATTGTCATTGGAATCTGTGTGAGAACAGCTTCTTGTAGAAGGAAAGAAGGACGATTATGACATTTGGAAGAAAAGAAAAGCTCAATTTCTTGAAAGAGATGTGAGAAGTACCTTGAATTGGAGAAAGACATTCTTCTACACTTATGATCAAAAGGTTTTTTTTTGTTAAGAAGGAGCGATTGAAATACACGATTCTTGTTGGAATATGTTAAAAAGGACTGTGTAGATATGTCACGGACATCACAATGGGGCGCACGAATGGACGTCGGGGAAGGGAAGAAGAGTCTGCGCAATGCGTGCTACATACATTTGCATGCGTGCTACGACAGGCCCTTACTGGCGATCGGAAGAGAAGAAGAGTCTGCGCAATGCGTGCTACGAGAAAGACCGTGTCCAAAAGCCTACCATGTTGGAATATGACTTTTTTTTCTTTTTCCGTTTATTATTTTTTTTTTTCATCGGAATCGTCTGGTTTGACCGAGCTGTGGAGCGGCCCACCGTGATGTATCTGTTTATCCACTCCATCCATCCATTTTATAAGATCATTTTAGCATATGAAGCTGAAACAAAACGCAGATCCAACGCTCCAGTGGGCCACACCAAATAGCGAGCAGAACCTGGTGACGTCATCACTACAGTTGCGCTATGTAGTGATGACGTCACCAGGTTCAGCTCGCTATTTGGTGTGGCGCCACTTGAGCGCTGGCTCTTCCTCCTTTTTAGAGTCATACCTTAAAATGATGGAGTAGATAAAATACATCACGGTGGGCCCCTCCACAGCTCAGTATGGACACTGAGGTTGATTTTACGTTTACAACCCTGTCTAAAATAGGTGTTGTGGAGGATTCGGTCCTGAGTTGACTGTCTGTTGTGTCATTGAGGTGATTTTTTGGACGGAGTAGTATTGGAACACCTGTTTTATCAAGGGCCATGGGCCCACCATATACAATATGTAAATCCACTCTGTCCATTGGATGAGAAAGCTTACTTGAACCGTAACCTCTTGAATTCATGTAGTGCGGCCTGCCTCAATTTGGAGTCAAGCTGATTTCTGCATCTTCACTTGGTTCTGGTCTGTTTTGGAATCTCAACAATAATCAAAGGAAATTCCTTTTTGGCTTCTTTTAAAGGGTACAATAGTTGCACATGTAACAAAGGTTTCTCTAGGCTACTAATTCATTGGACACATGAATGATGGATGATTAAAAAACATCAATGAGTCACATATTTGTGATATTTGCATTTGGGGCCACTCAAGGCTCAGAATTTACTCATATTTGGCCAAATTATATATTTTAATGGGCTTATTACAATCACATCTATCAAATATGTTTTATATATATATATATATATATATATATATATATATATATGAGTTACTCTCAAGTCCAACTGGTTGGACCACATTTTGCAGTCCGCCCTAATTGATTTCTCTAAACCTCTTAAGTGCTTGTGACATCCCATCCTCCTAGTAGGTTGGCCCCACCATGAGGATCTTCTAATGCGAAAATCAGCCCTATCCAATCATTATATGAGCTACAATATAGTAAATAGTGTATAGCCATTGATTAATAGTAAAATTTTAGTGTGGTATACTGGGTTAGTGGATGAAGTTGATTTTTGTGTGAATTGTTCCTCATGGTGGGACCAACCTATTAGGAGGATTGGATGTCACAAGAGCTTAATAGATGGGGGAGTAATCCACTGGGTGGACTGCAAACTGTGGACCAACCGGTTGGACTTGACAGTGCCACTATATATATATATATATATATATATATATATATATATATACATGAAAGATGATTTAGTTAATAAAATCTAAGTCTTCTTAATATATTGAAGAATTCCATTGCACTAAAAAAAAAAAACCTCCTAGACAAAAAGTTTGGCCAACGCATTTCAACCAAACACAAATGAGGATTTGGAATCACCTTGATTATGAGGTAATTGCGATTTGGCTTCTAATACATTCCAAATCCAAGCTGCCAAATTGGCCCTGTGGTTGGAATCCCGACCCATTTTTTCCCTAGTGTGTGGCCCACTTGAGCATTGGATCAGACCCAGATTAGATGATAAAACCTGATGGACGGAGTGGATTTTACATATGAAACTGGTTCCCGACAGATATTGGGTGTAAAATAGGCATTGTAGTGGCTTCCAGTTTGACCATTTGAGCCCCCGGCAGAGCTGATGGGTAGGACTGTCAACTGCCAGTCTGAAATGTCTTTATTTTTATGCTAGAAGATATAAATAATGCAGCCCACGTGATCTAATGTTCCACATTAGAAAGTGTGACCACATGCAGGCGTGCCAGCATCCCATTCGTGTTGAATTAGCAGACCCAAAAAAGAGTAGTCCACCACTCTCAATTGATAAGTCCACTGATCTGTTTATCCATTCTTGATGCTTTGATCTTATCTATAGCTCACCTGGATGAGCCATGTGATTGAATGGCTGGAAAGTTCACATCAGCATGATTGGACCATCAATGTGTCAAGATACAACTAGCTTCATTGTAGCTTAGTAGGGTAGAAACTGGCGCACGCCAGAACATGCCCATGTTCCAGCCCATCAGCTAAGAATCTGAATCCGAATCCGAAGCCAACAGATTAAGATAGCTACAAGAGCGGGCCCATGAAGGTAAATTACGAGAGCAAGATGTGGCAGAGCTATTGGGCCTAAGGCATACCCAGTCGAAACCGTGCAGAATTAGCTGTTGGGATTGAAAGTTTATCACTAAACATGGCTGAAAACAGTCAGGACTCGGGCCAGCCCAGCTCAGTTGTCATCTCCTCATTAGGTGTTTTGATCTTTTCTAATGCAACTGTATTAGGTAAGAAATTACCTGTGTTGACAGCAATCCCATGTAGAATACAAATAAGAAGAGTGAAAGATAGAGAAACCATAAAAAAGCCTTGTAAAAATAAAATCCGCTTTTGATCTTCAGATATAATCCTATCTTAAATAGGACTTACAACTAGCAGTAATAGCTACAATTGATGCAATCAAGAAGACAATGCTAAAACAGCCAACAAAAGCAACAGCTTCCATTTTCCCAAACCGTCACTGAGTTCCTCTTTCTTTTCATGCCCTCCATCTCATCTCTACTCCAATAACTCCGATAGCTTTCAGCTCTGCGTCGAGCACTTGAATCATCTCTTCCTCTCTCTTCTCTCCCTCAAAGCCAGCGGCTTCCCTCCTTTCAATCTGTTCTTCTCCTCCTTCCAACATCTGTACCATCCGCGCAGTGCACTTCACCATCCACAACGCGTGTTTTAGGAACTTATTTGCAGCTCCTGTCCATACACGTCCGAACTTCATCACCATCCTGGCCCACTGACAAATCGGATAAGATTGAATGCAATCTATCCTTTAACAAATTCAACCGCCCCTCCTCTCTTTCTTTTCTTCCACGAGTAAGTCGCGCTCCATCCTCAGCTGTTGAATCTCTCGTGAACTCTCCTTATGTCTTATCTTCAATTCTTGAAATTTTGAAAACAAGTCTTCTGGTTCCTCTTTTAGTATGTCCCTCTGAGAAGCATCTTTGCCAATTATACGCTCAATTTCCAAAGTCTTTTCCTCTATCAACAAGCGGAAGCTCTTCTCCTGCTCTAGTTTCTTTACCACCCCTTGATGGAGATGTTTGCGGAGTTATTCTGTGCTAGTTCAGTAACTCTTAGTGCCAGGTATTCTTTTGTATCTCTCACCATTTCTTTATCTCATTGGTTTTGAGCTTTTGAGAGAGTGGAATGAACTGCAGACAAGGAAAGAAGCTGAAAAATTCAGTGTTTTATTATAGAGAAAAAGGGTAGATGGGTGTTATGACCAATAACATACTACTGGCATTACCATCATAATAGAGTAATGCTATGGAGATTCCCTCGAGCAATTCGCCCGGGCAGTTCACTTCCACAACAAAAAGCATAGCAGGGCCCTCCATGATATGTGTGTGGCACCCACTACATCCACCACTTGTGCGAGCTCATTTTAGGACCCCACTGCAAAACTCGGGTCAATACAAAACTCTAGTGGGCGACACCACAGGGAACAGTGACAGTGAGCACGCCCACCACTGAAACCTTTCTCGGGCTACTGTGATGTTGATTTGACATTCAAGTTTCAACACATTCATAAACTGAGTGCAACCAGGATGAAGGAAAATACAAAATATCAGCCTAATCCAAAACTTCAGTGGGCCCCAGGAAAGTCTCATTGTTGTGCGTCTCCATCCCCAATGCTCCCTGTGGTGTGTCTCACTTGAGTTTTGGATCTGCCTTATTTTTGGGCTCATGTCCTAACATGATCTGTCAGAATGTGTCAGATGATGGATGAACACATCACAGTAGACCCCACACAGCTTTTTGTTTGACACCCTCGTAATGGAATAGGGACAGTGTTGTAAGTAGACAGCCAATCGCCATAGTATTACTCATCATAATAACAGAGCAACCTTTGTATTGGTCTGTGGTTCAGAGACCCAGACCACTGGGCTATTGGGTTACACCATGGATGGACAATGACAGAAGACTCATATATTGGAACATCCTATCTATAGATCTTGGGCCTTTTTCTAATTGATGTGGGCTATTGTCATATTACTCCTCTTGACCACCTGTTCTCAGGCTACAAACAGAAAGGTAGAGTAATACTAGGATATTTCTGGGGCATTGTCTCTATCCACCATGTGGTCCAACAGATCAAAGAATGGTTCATTAAACCATGGACCCCACCTTTGCAAACTGAAAACCTGAGTATACTTTGCATATCCTCATATAGAATATCCGTGTGCGGTATTGGTGTTGGGTGGTCGGGCACCCTCGACACGTGAGCCAAGCATACTTGCCCAGGTGCACGAGCCTACCAAGGGGTCAAATACATGAATCATGTTCCACCATTCCACTCTATCAAGGACCATAACTTCAGTTAGACCATAGGTCATTAAGTCTTTTCTTAATTCATATTACCCCACCCACATCCTTTTGGGCCTTCCCCTTGCCCTCTTAGAGCCTTCAACTTGTACCCACTGACTCCTAGTTAGAGCACATCGTGTGCCGTAAAGGCTGTTATGGGGCCATAAAGGCCATTACGTAAAAGTAACAGTGACAATTGTTACCCGTTATGGGGTCGTAAAGGCCATAACGGCTGTAATAGAAAAAAATGACCCGTAAAGGCCATTACAGCCCCCGTAATGCTCCATTATGCCCCCTGTAAAGGTGGTAATGACTTCGTAATGGACCATTACAGGGCCGATATAGGTTTTTCAGTTGCCGTAACATCCCGTTATGGCCCCCGTAACACCCGTTACATCCCGTATCGTACCTTGCTAGAGCAGTTCTTGGTCTCCATTACAAATGACCAAACCGTCTAAGTTTACTTTCCCTCATCTTATTACCTATCGATGCTACTAAGTTTCCTTCAATGGATTTATTTCTTATTCTATCCTTGTCTTGTCACTCATCCATTTCAACATCCTCATTTCAGCTGCACTCATTTTATGAGCATTTTGTTCCTCAACTGCCCAACATTGTCCCATAAAGCATGGCTGGTGTTATAGCTATCCTATAAAATTTCCCTTTCAATTTGAGTAGAACATTATGACGATCACATAGAACTCCATAAGCACATCTTCATTTCGTCCACCCAATTTGAATTCGATGGGCAACATCCTTCCCAATCTCTCCACTCTCTTGAATTATCGACCCAAAATATCAAAAGTGGTCATTTTAGGAAAGTTCTTGGTCAACAATCTTAATTTATTCCTCATTTCCACTCCTATTGATATTAAAATTGTACTCGATATATTATTATGTTTTAATCTAATAAATTTTAAATCCTTTAGATTCTAAAGCACCTTTCTATAAATCTAGCTCTGTGTATACATTCCCCCATCCTCTTGTCAACCAAAATTATAAATATGTATGCTATTGCATAAATCGAAGTATTAACTTGTAAACTGACATTTCAAGTTAATCTACACTAGGAATATAGAACTATGACTTAGGATTAATAAAAATAGCGATTTGGCTCTAGTGAGCATCATATGATACCTCATTAGTCATTATTAACGCTAGCTATGAAAACAAAGGTATTGCCAACTGCTCATACTAGTTAATCATGCTAATCTAAACATGGAAGTATTTAATGAAGGGAGTCACCCTTCTTCTGTATTTTTGGTAATACATGAGTACAAAATTGTACTGTTGTCTCCAAAATTACTAATCATGGTTCATCCTCACAACATGGTACATGGGGCTGTTGTGTTGGTGAATCATGACTTTCCACCTGGTGGGCCCTACTATGGATGATCCATGGCAGAAAACTCACACTCAACCCACAACCCTAGCTGTCAATTTGTGGCCATCAAATGGACGGTGAAAGTTAATATAAAAAAAAAAAAACCACTCAATGGTCCAAATTAAAAAAGAAAAAATTGAGTCAGAGTGATTTTCCTACGACAGGCCATCCATAGAATCCCCAGCAGCTGTACGGTCCAGCTTCAACAAATGCATAGCGACATGTACTGCAACATGGCAATGAACCATACTTGTCTACTGCATATTGAACTGGAAAATTCCTTGATCGTAAAGGAATGACCAGTGGAATCATAAACTTAGGCTGTGTTTGGATGCACAAGTGAATTGAACTGCAAACTTTTAGTTTGTTGCATTTGGTTGCACCAAATATCATGAAATTTAACAATATTTCATGATCAATAACTCTAATTTGGTGCAAAAGATCGTGAAATTTCATGATATTTGGTGCAACCAAACGCTGCCTTAATCAAGAGGAAATCAAATAAAGCCATGATGCTTTACCAGTGTTACTGATGATGGAGAAATATGTTTCTTTCAAGTCCAACTGGTAAGTAAGGCAATTGCAATTTGGTGCATGAATTCTCAATATGGAAGTCACGATTCGCTCATCTCCACTGAATTAGACTAAAATAAATGCAATACATTCTATGGTGAATCCAAACGCACGGCTTCAACAGATGGAACTACATCAATTAACGGCCTGGAATAAGCTCTGTGGTGAGTGGTTAGTTGCAATTACAAGGAAATGAAAGAGATTAGAGATGAGAAGCTGGCAATGGCAACCGTGCTTCGTTGGACCGAGATTCAACCCAGAGAAGGTGGCCGGCTCCATCGACGGCGATGCAGTCCAGGCGCTTCTCCGCGCCCGAGACCACGTCGGCCGTGATCGGGGATTTCCAGGAGACGTAAGGAGCCCTTACCTTCTCTTCTCCATCTCCAACAGAGGCAGAAGCCATTCTATTTCTCCTACAGAAGATAGGAATCTTCTGCTGCTGTTTCTGCAGATGTCGGATTAAAACCCTAGATTTCTCTGGGAATGAAAAAGGTTAATTAGATTTCATGCCCGATATTCTTCTATCTTCCATTTTTTTTTTTTCGCAACAGCTATTCATTTCTGCGTTGTTTTCAAAATACGAGGGAATAGCACAGCCCCATAGTGGCTGTTTGGACGCCAGTAAGCCTTTTGAAGTTGTGAGTTACATGTAAGTTGCATGTGAAAGTTTCTTACAAGTAACTTGTTTGGATGTAAGGTGTAAGTCACTTATGGATAAGTTTTTCTGTTTGGATAACCCTGTAAGTTAATTACAGGTAAGAGTTTGTATATTCACACCAAACAAAGCTAGGAGAAAAGAATTGTTCTAAAATATTATAATCATATAAAAAAAAACATGAGATCAAGTATGCCATTTTGTTAAGCCCATCAAGATAAATATTTGAGATAAGTTTTAGTCCAAACTAATCATCAAATGGATAATAAAAGTGAGCCTACGAATTCAAAATATCTATAATATGGAACAACAATTCAATTTAAGCATCGAGATAGAACTAAAAAAAATTAATAGTAAACTTAATAATCAAAGTACATTAACAATGTCCTCTTTAACTATAAAAAGTACATTAAAATTTTTTCATTTCGAAATCATCATCTCCAACCATTCATTCATTTGAATAGGGCTTACATTATAAAGGAATGTGGAAGCAAAATGTGGTCTTTCCGCAAGGAATGTGTAAGCCATATACATCATGTCAGACTCAATGGTTGTCATATTCTCCAAGTCATCCCACAATCTCCCTACTGTTTTCGTTTTGAATGAAACATTCATCCATTGTTTCTTAAATACTTTCAAGCTTTTCAATAATAGTCGATGCGATAGAGGCCTTCTTCTTCTTCTTTGATGGCCTTGGAGCGGAGGTTCCCACATTCCTTTGACTACTTTCTCCATTATATTGATATTGAGGTTGTGTTCTATTGGAATATATATCATCGGGTGATGCAAATGGTGTATACGATCTGAACGGGTATGGAGACAATGGCATGTCATCCATGTAATGAGATGAATGGAGAACTTCTTCCTTAAGATCAGCTGTAGTTTGTGCTGCATTTCTTGTAGCAGAATCATCCCCGCATATTATATTGAACTGAAGTAGCAGTAGGAATGGCTTGTTTCTGATATGAGTAATGTCAGGTTTTGCCTATAAAACAAAAATAATTTAGTTAATTTTCACCTTATATGAACAACTTTGGGTTTTGAATAAACTCCACCTTAATGAATTCATCCCAAACTTCTGGCTCGGCAGTCACACATTTCCTTTCTTTATCCCAGCCAAATCCACTTTTGCTCAATGCAAGCTTTGTCGTGTTATATTTCTTTTTAAGCGTTCGCATGCGATTCCTACACTTATCGCCATCCACTTGCACAGAAAATGTCCCCACCACTATTTTTGCTACTTTATTCATACTAGATTCTTTAAAAGAGTTGTTAGCTTTTTTTCCCAATGATTCTGTTATAGTAAAAAATAGCGAAGATCATCTGCTGGTGATAGACCCCACGAGCACTTCTATCTGACTATCGAGAACGTCTGTTCGCGACTCGTATATTTTGATGATGCGCCGACCCCGCGAGCACGTCTATCCGACTATCGAGATCGTCTGTTCGCGACTCGTATATTCTGATGATGCGCCGACCCCGCGAGCACGTCTATCCGACTATCGAGATCTTCTATTCGCGACTCGTATATTCTGATGATGCGCCGACCCCGCGAACACGTCTATCCGACTATCGAGATCGTCTGTTCGCGACTCGCATATTAGGAAAAACGATGCTCGATTACCAAAGCTTCGAGAAGTTGTATTTTCCCTGCGAGCATACCTTCTCACAAGTCGTTGAAAGGTATCGTATCTAAATGAGCGGGCACTTGGACTCACAACCATCTTCCAACACACGAACAACTTTTTCTGTGGTGACATCTCTTAGCCCTCAGTACCAGCAGCCCGTATAGGCCGAGATTGGGGCTTATCTTCTTCGGTAGTTCCGAGTCTCAAGGGATTGCTATCAAGGAACGAAGCTATCGGACGAGTCATTAGATTAGATTTCCCTTCTATATGAGGATAAGATTCTTATCCCACGAAATCAGGGATCTCGATATTTTACGTAACAGATTGGATCATTTCTGATCTATATAAGGAGAAGACTCCATTAAGATACAGGTACACAATATTCAATCTCTAGCCTCGTTTTGCCTGGTTATTCTTCTTGTTGCTTTGGCTGACTTAAGCATCGGAGGGCTAACGGCTGGACACCAGCCACCCTTAGTTGCTTTCTGTCTTCTTACAGGTCCGGCGGAGGAAATCTCTGTTGGAGAGAAGGTGAACGACCGGAGGATCCTGTTATAAAATCTGACGTTAACAGTTTGGCGCCGTCTGTGGGAACAACTTGATCGTCAAAGTCAATCGTTCTAACCACTGATCAAAATCCTTTTGATATGCCTCCTAAAAAGGTTATTCATCCTTCGACTTCAAGGCAAGCACCACCTCCGCCCAATGAGACGGAATCCGTACCTGTCCCTCTCCCCACTTCGACGAATATCCCTCAAGGAGCCCCAAATATGCCGTCAGCGAATCCATTATTGGAAGCCTCTGGAAATCAAGACGACGTTCTGCGTTTCCTCGGAACTACTCTTCTAACTCTAAATGCCGGAGTTCAGGTCCTGTCAAATCGGCTTGATCAGCATTTCCCCGAACCGCAGAGACAACCCTCCGAGGGGGTACCACCGCAACCCATTCCGGTGGCTTCCAGACATTCTGTGGACGAACCACAGGTTCAACCAAATCATCCTCCGTCAAACCGAACACCGCTCGGCGACCACCCCCTGCGCTGCCTCCACATTCCGTACATTCTAGTGCGTCTCGCCAACCTCAACCTCAGGACTCCACCGTCGAAACATCAGGCTATACCTTACCATGGGAAGGAGATCTCAAAAGAATCCATGATCGTTTTGACGTTATAGAGCAACGATACCAGGCAAATCGATCATCCTTCACCAGCGAGGTTATGGAGGCACCTTTACCTAGAAAATATCGAACGCCTGTTATCACCCCGTACACAGGTATTGGTGACCCCCTTGAACAATTGGAAACATATAGGTCTCTTATGGAGTTGGAGGGACATGGCTCAGAAATCATGTGTAGGGCTTTTTCTCTAACATTGAAGGAAGCAGCTCGTACGTGGTTCCGGGGGCTAAAACCTCGTTCCATCAGCTCCTTTTCACAGTTGTCGGAGTTATTCCTTTCTCAATTCATGGGAAGCATTCGCATTAAGAAACCAGCCTCCCATCTAATGGATCTGAAACAGCAGCATGGGGAGACAATAAAGGAGTTCATAGTACGGTTCACTGCCGAAGCCGTTCAAACTGAGGGTTATACTGAAGAGAAAGGTCTTACAGCCCTCATAGCCGGAATAACAAACGAGAAATTCAGGTTTGCCTTAGATAATAGCCCTCCAAAAACTATGGCAGAATTCCAAACCAAAGTTCAAAAATATATCAATGCAGAAGAAGTCGCATTGACACGTCATGGAGTACAGGGTAAGAAACGCAAGCCAGAAGGAACATCTTCTACAGATAAAAAATATCGTCGTGATCAACGCGACCGTTCTCCCAAGAAGCCTTATTCTGGTAAATATCATAACTATACTCCTCTCAATCGGTCTCATGAAAAGGTTCTAATGGAAATTAAACACAAGCCATATGTAAAGTGGCCTGCAAAGATCAAATCCGATCCCGAAAAGAGAGATAAGAGCAAGTTCTGTTACTTCCATAAAGATCACGGGCATAGAACCCAGGACTGCATCTCTCTACGAGATCATATTGAAGCCCTTATTCGAAAGGGCCATCTACAGGATTATGTCGCTCG